>WBMZ01001310.1:0-341628 GCA_013400975.1 Atrichornis clamosus | reverse complement strand
TTTGTCTGTTTTTTTTTTTTCTTCTATGGCTTAGCCAGGTTGGTTTCACTTTCTTTCTCTTTTATTATCCTGTGATGTGGTCATACATTTTAATTGTTTGAGCCTCTAATATCCTAAGGCTACTCTCAACTGTTTTTAGAAGAACGCAGGTCTGTAAATTTGACTTCAGGAAACATGGGATGCAACAGCAGGAGCAGGTAGTCTGTATGTTTAATAGACAAATATTTAGTAGCTAAAGCTCTTGAATCCATGGAAGAAAGACATTTGAGCTGTATTCTGGCCTGCCACTGTTCAAAGTGATAGGGAAGACCAAAAGTTCATGACTTTCTAAAAGGGATTAAATCTTACCTGAAACATTTTAAGTTCACGTCTGCATAAGGTGCAAAGACAGTGGCAAAAAGGGTATCACAGACCTGTGAACCTGTGAGAAGATTTTATGGTTTCAGCCAGTGATAAAATGCCAAACAAGAGAAATATTAGTCAGGGAAGGATCTGTAGACTATAATGTTGGGGTTTGGGGGAAGAATCTTGTACCTACCAAAAGCATCACGTGCCTGCTGGCTCCAGTGAAAAACCAAGAATCATCTGTGGAAGGAAGTGCTAAGGGTAGAATTATCCAAGCCAGCAACATAAGGAAGTCGGGCCGAATAAGTGGTGAAATTATTATTTTTTTAAAGAATCTTTTTTAGTTTCTGCCACAAACTCCCCTCAACAATTCAGTTTTATTCATTGACCTTTTTCCATTTCTGAAAATGGCACTAGTGAAGAAAAGTTTCTATCAACTTTCTTAGTACTAAATAGATCTGTAATAGTCAGTGTGCTCTCAGAAAATGTTTAGCATGTAGCTTCTGTTTTCTGGAAGAGTGTTCTCTGACCTTGTTGGAGGTGCAGTTGCTGCTGGTGTAGGAATAGACCCTGCACACTGTATATTCTTTTGCCCTTCTGAATAATTTAGTTTTTCATTAAATAGAGTTTGTTAAATCAACTTAGTTTTTTATGTGAATGACAATCAAGTCCTATTTGAAGAAAATTAGCCTCTTTATGCTGAAAAAAATTATGGTACTAGAGATGAAATAATAAATCCACAAACGCTACATGAATGCTTATGTTTGTGCATAGCTGTAACACTGCAAAACTATTGAAAAATTGCTTTCCTGGAGGACAGATTTCCCCCACTATGATTTTATGCATGCTATAGGACTATAGTTATTGAGATATAAAAGCACAAAACCCCCCAGCCCAACCAGACAAACAGCACTAATAAATCTATTCAGCTTTTCTTCTTTTGGAACTCTTCCACTGCCAGTTCTTAAAGAGAATGAGCTTCAGATTTAAAGGAAACTTAGCATCACAAGCTGTGGTCTGGTCAGGAACTCTTGGGGTTAATGTCCTTCATGGCTGGAATAACTGGAAGACTTACTGTGGGCTTGGTCTTTTTCTCTCCCTAGAAAATTAACGCACTAAAAATAAATTGTCCATGCCATGAAATACAGAGAATCTGGGATGGGCTTTAGCTAAATACAGACAGAGATTATTTCTTTGCTTAGTGCTGCTCTGAACTGTCCCATAACATTGGCATACATATTTGCAGTTACTGCTCTGTGTTTCACATACTGAGATTGCATTATAGGGTTGTGGTGGGTGTTTTTGTTGTTGTTTCGTTTTCTGTGTTTTTTGGGTTTTATTAAGAACATTATCAAATTATAGGATATGGCTTAGTCTTTTTTCTTCTTGGTCAGTCTTTGCACCAGAAAGCCTTTTATGATATGCATCTTTTCACATTTGGTGTTTGTAGCATGTATGTAATGTGTGAGTGGGTTTGCATTTAACAGATTCCGTTGAAAAATGGTTTGGGAGAAAAAAATCCACAGGTATTACTGAAGTGAGTACTACAAAGAAAGACACATCAAAGGAGGGCTAGAATTTCAGGCAGTGTGCCTGCAGAACATGTCAGTGCAATAGGCATTTGTGTGCTTGTAATACATGTCTGTTGTGTTTTCAGGATGGTTGGTTTTTTTCAGTTGATTTTTTTTTTCTTACACAATGATGCCAATATATTTAACTCTCGTGATGTTAGGCAGCACAGTGAGTTTTCTGTGCATCAGAGCAAAGGCTGATGGTGTCTCTCTTCTCTTGCTATCCCCTGGCAGTCTTTTTGCACAGCAGTTCTGGGATACTACCTGACACACCCCAGTACACAGAGGGATTAGCACCCGCTGCTGCTTCCCTTTATTGTTGACCTTGGAGTAACAATTAGTTTATCCAAAAAAAATCCCTTTTGAGAACTGTAAACCAGCACTGATTTTAAACTCAAACTAGCTCTGATTTGCTTAAGAAAGGCAAGAGCAGCACTCCTGGAAGGAGGGTGGAGGGAAAGATGCAATGTGGTTTTTCTGCAGCTTTCCTGTTTCACCTGGGAAAACACAGAGGCAGTGGAGGTGCAGCTGGAGATCGAGTGCCCGTTCCCTGGTAGGATCCTGTTCACTGGTATAAAGAATTATTTTCGCTCTCTGGCAACATGCAAAGACTCACATCACTCATTATGTTTTCCTGAACCATGAAATTTTTATTTATGCTAAATTCAGGGTCTAATTCTGGGACAAAGAAGATTTCAGGTTGTCTGTGTCATCCATCAGGTGTGTGTATTCATTACTGGTCCATAGACTTTTCTAAGTTGAATCCTCTTCCATCATTCTGGTTCAGCTTTGGCTTTTCTCCATCCTCAGTTAGTTTACTGTTAGTGTTCTCTGTAAACAGAGGTACTGAGACTCATGAATTTGGAATCACTTACGTGGGTACAGCAGATGGAAACTTCTGATTTTTTTCTAAGGCTTCTGAAAATTACACAAGTAAATGCAGATGTTTTAAGATCTCAGGGCATGAGTTCTGTGGTGGTGACCTGAGAGAGTGTGCTGTGGTGTCCTGGATGTGTTTTAGGCTGTAACACTTCATGTAGTGTTCATTATTGCCAAACACAAATGGCTATTTCTGTCCTTGACGGCAGAATGCCAACTATAAAATAAAAAATACAACTTCTTACAAAAGCCTTCTATCCACTACGCTTCATCTACAGTTCAGAAATTGAAATAAAGGGCCATAATAGATAGTATAAGACTGTAGCTTATGGCTATATAGACTGAAAATATAAAGAGTAGTGCTCTATATAGAGAACAAGTGGGGGTTTTGGATTTTTGCTTTCCCTTTCTTGTGTAGTGCCAGTATGTTTCAGTATCTTGTAAAGGTTTCCTTTGAGAGCATGAAAACATATCCTTCAGAAACACCAAGTATCTTCGGGGTTCTTTGATTAAGTCCTGTGATTCTTACAGTATCCTCCTGTGAGAAACGATAAATGTGCTCAGAGAAATTGAGTAAAGATGCATCTTTTAACAATTGCAGTGTTCTCCAATTTAAAAAGAAAACAATGCAATAGTCCACTGAAAATAAGTACTAACTTTTTCCTTCTGAAATGTAGACAAATTCAAATACTGCCAGAGTGTGTGGACAGAAGTTACTTGGTAAAAAGAGCAAGCAGTTGCGTGTCTACCTTCTATCTCTGAAACTTGTAGTTTGACACACACAAAAGACCTTGAAACACAGCTGGTTGAAGGAGGCATCTTTGTCTTGGCAAGATGTTACCCACCAGTGGAATATCAGTGAAACCCCTGCATTCTACTATTGGTAAACATGCTTTAGTAAAGTAACTTGTGCAGATGGGGGGAGTCTGAGGCAAAGAATACAATTCTGTGAACATCCCTGGCTGTTCACGTACCAGGATGTGTAATGACAGTTTCATGGGAATATGAAGTGCAAGGCAATGAAAAATTGCTTAGAAAGATGGTCTTTACTGCAGACTGTACTTAAACTAGTTTTTGACAATCTGCAATTGTTTCCATTTTGATTAGTTTGTCATTACTTGGAAGGTTCCTTGGAGTTGAGAGTTGATATAGAGATTGTTACTTTTTTTTTCTTCAGTCATGCTTTACCAGGCAATCTGGAGGGAAAGCACTGTTTTTTTCCCCAGACAGTTGTGAATCAGCAAATGTGTAATGTGACCTTACAGCAGGAAGAAATACTGTTACTGCTGGAACCTCCTGTAAAGATTTCCAATTGTTTGCTGCCTTTGCTCTCAAATTACAGTGGCCAGATGATATATACCCCATATGGCTATTAGCTTGATGCATCCTCCTAACTGGTTGTTACAGGCATCCAGAAAGAACAGTATTTAAGCCCTCTGTAAATTGAGGCAGTTAGTGGATAACATTTCTAGATGTGAGGGATTAGATGTTTGTATCAGGAAGGCAAATCTAAGAAAAGTAAATGATGTAGAATGGAGTTATTAACTTTTCTGTATATGGAAAACTCATAGACTCTCTAAGAGAAATATTTAACCCTGCCCAGCCTCTAGATTTACTTTTTTTTTTTCATAATGAGTATGAAAATGCAGATAATGAATTCTTCTTTATTTAGCCATGCTTTCCAAAGAGACCCGATGAGCTCAGTCACTTGAAGCTAGTGGTTGTAACTTCTGTCAAGATGTTGCCTGAAACCTGTGGAATTTTAAATCTTTCCTTGCTGGCTGAGATGCTTCCTTCCTTTGTTTGACATGATAGCAACAAAGGTCAGATGATGAGCTGGAAGTAACCATCTCTTCATGTATCATGCGAAAAAGCAAAATGCAGATTTGTTTTTCATTTCTGCCCTGTCTTGTCTGTATTTGTCCATCTAATTGCAAACTTGTTTTCACTTCAAACTGTTATGAATCACGTCTTTGATTTAAGGTTTATACATAGTAAGATAAGCAAGAATATAACAGTGAGTGTCTGGAGATGTTGCTTCTGAGGAATTTTTTACTGAAGTTTATTTAATTCCTGGTTTAGCTGCATATGGGGAACAGATTATAAAAGAATGTCAGTAGAATATCTTAAAAAAAGTACAAATGAAAGTATTCAGATGATCAATGAAAAATCAACTAGCATTCCTAATGAAAATATACATGAGAGTGTAACAAATACTTGTAGCAGGGCATGGGGAAGAGGGATTCAGATTTGCGTTCTTATTCTCATAAATACAATCTGTGTTCACTCTTATAATGAATGCATTAATAGGGTTTGTTTATTTGTTTTATTCTTTTCCTTGATGATTCTTCACTCCCTTTCTTTCCTAGCAAGCTTGAGAAATTAATATTTGATCACTTACACTACTACCCAGGTCAGATAGGCTGACTTCCTTAGTAACTTACTAATGGAATGTGTGTTAGTAAGATACCAAATTCAGCGTAGTTATTTTGGTTTCGTGATGGGCATGATTTGATTCAAGGCCATCTCAAGAACAGAATATCAGTTGTGAACTCCAAACAACAGGAGTTTATTCTTTTTTTTTTTTTTTTCCCTATGAATCATTTCAGGAGCTGGAAGATGGTCACTGGGCAACAGTTGTAATGGATCTTCCTGGAGGAAAAGTGGAGAATTTTCTAGCACAAATAGTTAAAAACAGTCATATAGAAGTAGTTGGAGGGAGTGTGAGAATTTAAGATATTTTGCAGTTTCCTAAGCATCCAAATGAATTTAAATAATTTGTTTTGTATTCATGTGTTTGATGTATGTTATTTGGAACAGCCTTTTCATAGCTTGTCCTGTGTTCTATTTAGCAATTAAATTGTATTGCATGAATTATGAGAAAAATGCCTGGATAGAAATAAAACAATCATCTTCTTAATATAGAAAAAGGTAAATTAATTTTATTAACAAGCTTCTTTTGGATAATAAAGTAGTTTAATTAGGAGAAATGGGTCTTCCTTTGGTGCTCATGAAGCAGTTTCCATTTTTCCTGTCCTATACTTGAATAACTCTAATGTACAGGGCTTATGTTTTAAGTGAGGAGGTGGAAATTGGAAAGCTTTTCTCTAGCACCATGTAGGAAAGACCAAACTAAAAATATGTGCACATTATTGCTGTAAAATCAAAGGCCATCTCTGTGTTATCAAGTGGCATTAGAGAAAGGGGGCAGTTGATTGGAAGAGCTGGGACTGAGGACCCAACCCTCCTACTTTGTGCCTCTTTGAAAGCTTTAGTTGTATGGACTGGAGCATCTCTCAGAGGTTGGAGAGCACTACAGGTGTTCATGGAGTACATCTAGTTTAGTTTCACCTTGAAGGAATTTATTTGTGCATTTCAAGACTGCTGAAAGATGTGAACCAAAGCATTATAAGCGGGAATGACTGGATTTGTCATAAGAAAGTGCTGCTCATTTAAATGAACACAACTGCATAGGACTCTAAATTCTATATTCATAATCAAATTCTGTATTTGAATAACAAACAATTTCTTGTAAACAGGTAAATATCTGAGTTTGAATGTCTGCCTGAAGGAAGCAGATCCCTAGCTAGGGCATTTTCTCAGCCCATCTAGTTAAACATACCACTTCTAGAATTGTACTAATGTTCTTAATGCTTTTAGTGATCAGTTAGCAGAGGAAGCTCAGAACAACAAAGGATGTAAGCCTGACTTTGCCCCAGTCAGCTGTGAACTCTTGACTTGAGAGGCTTGTTCTGAGAGATGAGTTCTGCCCTTTCCCCATCTGCTGTGGTTTCAACTGCCAGAAAACCATCCTGGTGGTTGACTGGCCCTATTTCAGATCTCTGGGGGTTTTACTTTCCCAGTCCTGATGGAATTAGGGAACTCCTCCTTCTGTCTGCTAAAATCTAATGTTTGTCCTTCTTGAATTTCCAAATTTTTAATCATTTGAATTTACATACCATTCTTTCTACCATTTTCCATTTTCTATCTTCGCTTTCTTTTCTTTCGTCCCTCTTTCTCTCCTTGTCTGCTTAATATAATGAATTTTTTTTTTTGCTGATGGCAATATGTGATTTGGTTTTGGGTTTGTTTGTTTGGAGTTGTTTGTTCTTGTGGTTTATATTGGTGGGGTTTTTTTCCCTGGAATAAGTATCAAATCTCAAAGGCAGCACACTTGATAAAGCCAAAGTGCTGTCCCTACACTATGTGTCAGCTTGGGTAGTGCAGGAATAGATGGCTACGGGGAAGGAGAGGCTTTTGGCTCCTTTGCCACTCCCTATATTTTGCATCCAATTTTGGCTACAGCAAGACCTGTGGGAGCAGAGAATGTTTCATAATGGAGAAGAATCTATTCCCAGTTTCCCTATCCTGGGTCAGAGACTGAGCTCACGTAGGATTGTCCCAAGTAATGTTTGACACAGATCAGTTGATGTAAGGGTGTCCCTCAGGGCCTGAATATAATGGAAAACTGTTTCCTCTGTTTATAGGACTCACTCTCTGATGTGTGACATAATAGTAGCAGGCTTCTTTTTGAGAGGAGATAATCCTCAGAAAGTTTAAAATCGATCTTCTTTAGCACAACACCTATAAGTATTTAGGAAGAACGGGTTTCCTTCCAATGACGTCTTCAAATACAAGAATACTCAGTGAGGAAAGTGTAAAATTTGTGTCTGAATGCTGGCAGCCTTCAGCCTGAGCATGTTTCAGGTAGGCCTTGTATTCACATTTTGGTTCTACAGACTGAAGAAGCCTGTAGAAAGTCAGTCTCACTGGGTGGTGAAATTAAACAGTGAAGCATACAAGCACACTGATCTCCAGAGACAACTCAAAATCCAGAGGGAGTACACCCATGTTAGCTGCATGACAGTGCCAGCAGGATCTCTGTCGTGAGAAAACTGAAACTTGCCAGATGTCTGTATCTGAAATGCACCCCTAAGACATCAGAATGATTATTGTGTCAGAGCAAAGGCCTTTGCAGTACATAAAATCTGCTTTTGCTGTACAGGTGGAAATGTATTTCAAGGAAGAATAGTAACTAATTCAAGTGGGATACACTTGCATCTTCCCATTTTGTAATAAGGATGACAATGAAAATGGATGTCTTCTAGAAGCAGACTCACCATTTAAAAATGACCTTCCATGTATTTTGGAGTGTGTGCTGAAGTTGTCATATAATACCACTTTGATGTGGAGACTAAATGGCGACTGATGCCAAACACTTGGATTGCATATGCTGACTTTTACAAGTTAAAGGATTTCCATGCCTTGCAGGAGAAGAGGTGGTCTGGCAGAGTTGTTGTGTGTGTCAGCATAAGGATTTCTGCCATCATACTCTCAGCCTGATTGCAGGGCTGCAGAATCCCCTGGGCATGTCCATTTGCTTTTTCCCTTCCAGAGTACTTTTTATTCTTTCTTGTGTACCCTCATGTGTATCTCATTGATATCTCCAAGTTTTAACTGAAACGGTTCCCTCTGTGCATCTCCAGGATCATCTTTCAGCGTGTCTATTCAGTTTTTCTCCCCAAGAGCCTCTTCCTACCCTTCCCCTGCTCTTGCAGTGACTGCTGTCACTCACCCATGTGAGTGCTGGGCGCCACGGGCAGCAGTTCTGGCCACATTGCTGTGTTTATCCCAGTGTTGGAGCTGACTGTGACTGGTACAGTCACATGGCTCACCAGACAACTCATGGGTCACCAGACAACTCCCCCAGCTGTTTCAACTCTGCCCTTTTTGCCCAATATAACTGTGATTCATTTTCCTCACTGAAACATTTGCATAAAACCTTGTCTAGAACAATACCTGTTCAATAGCAGAACCGTCCGATGAACAGAGATTAAACCAATCACAAAGTGAAGTAAGGCTCCCTGTCTCTAGTTGTGTTGGAGCTTATCATCTGACTCAAGCACAGACCCCACACTCTCCAAGTCCACTGCTATTTTATGCAGTGCCACTAGGTCCTGATGCTGCCGCCTCTGGTCACAGGACGTTGACCAGGTTGTCTTGCCAAGTAACTATCTCATGGTGGGGCTCTGCTTTCCTGGAGGAGGCTGAACACCTGCCTGCTCATGGGAAGCAGTGAATTCCTTGTTTTGCTTTGCTTATGTGTGCGTGGGTTTTGCTTTCCTTGTTAAATTGCCTTTTTCTCAACTCATGAGTTTTGTGGCTTTTACCCTTCTGATTCTCTCCCCAATCCCACTCATGGGGGAATGAGTGAGTGGCTGTGTGGGGCTTGGCTCCTGGTTGGGTTTAAACAACGACACTCCTCTTTTGGCTATTCATACCATGACGAAAGATTCAGACTGGTGCTGGCTATAGCAGTGATGATCAGATGCCACTGTGCCCCAGTAGCAGCTGGCTCTTTCCTGGGGCTTCCTGCCACAGGGGATCATGCTGGCTAATCCAGTTTAATATACCAAGGAATGGTGCTTTGAGAATCAGATTCACATCCTCTTCTGCTGTCTGTTCAGTTGTGACAGTCATGTTCCTCCAAGTTTTCTGCAAGATAGCTGTGAGCAATAACACTTTCAGTCACACAAGTGAAATTACTCAGAATCTATCTAAAAACAGAATGCATTATTGGGAAGAGGTAAGCTAATGGAAGAGGAGAATGTCTTAAAGTAAGTTCATTGTGCATTGAAAACTAATGCTATTCAGTTTATTTCTTCTCATGTGTTTTAAACAGCTGTGAATGCATAATGCCACTAGCAGATAATAAAGTGCTATCAGTAGCCAAAATTCAGTTATTTAATCCCCCTTATGGAATGTAATGTAATTTATCTTAAAACGTTGCCTAGTTTTCAGCAGTAACTGATTTGTTGCAACGTACGCATAAGTATGCATTTTTGGATGATATATATGCAAAATAAAAGCTCTCTGTTTAACCCAATAAAAGTTTCATATGCTTTAAAATTATTCTTTTTTAATTGAAAAATGGTAGGAAAATCAAGAAGCTGAAGTGTAGGCAGGAGGTGGTTCTGTTTGTTTGGTACTGGTGTACTGTCAATATAGCAACAGCTACATTGCAAATGCAAGCAATTGAAGAAAAGTGTGAAAGTAAAATCAATTAAAAAGATATGGTGTAGTGGAAACTGATGGCATGTGTTTATGCTTTTTCTGTCTTTGGTTAAAAAAGTAGTATACTGTCTCTGTAGCTATGTCTTGAAGAGTGACCCGGTAAAGCTTAAAAATATTTCGAAATCCTTGAAAAGGGAATCCTTTGAATTTATCTGAAAGGGTTGTTATTTATTGTGACTGATACAGTGGTTTTTTTGCTATACAGAATATAACTTTAAGTTTTACAGCAGGGCTCTCTTATTATTCAATATTCTGTGTTTTGAAATTGTTTTGTTTTCTGGTATTTGATTTAAAACAAGATGAAATCATCCATGACATTGCAATTAAATAATGAGATAGAGAAAGAATGAAGGCAAAATGAGGTAATCAACATGTATAAACAGTTAATCATGCAGGTGTCTTTTAGGCGCCGACATGGAGGATCTCTAGTTTTGGTGTCTGTGGCTCTTAAAGAAGGTTTGCAGTATTGAGTAGGTCGAGAACTCAGAGTATTAGGTAAAGGTGAATTTCTCTGTGTAGTGCTTTAATCACAGTCAGCAAATAAGTACCTCGATGCCACTCGCTTCTCCCTCCCTGATGGTTCAGCTGTCCTGGTCGTGTTTCCTTCCAGCTTCCTGTGCCCCTCCTCACTGGCAGAGCATGGGAAACTGAAAAACCCTTGTCTTAGATTAAGCACTGCTGGCTAACAACTAAAACATCAGCATGTTACCAATATTATTCTTACACTAAATTCAAAATGCAGCACTGTGCCAGCTACTAGGAGGAAAATTAACTCCTGAATGCAACCAGAACACCCTACAGATGCTCCATGTGACTGCCAGACACTGGGACTTGGAGCTCAACTGTAACACAGATTCAAAAATAATGTTTAATCCCACAAAGAGAGTTTGAAAATAAATTTCTGGGTTTTGTGAAGTTCTTAAATACATTGGTAGAATGTGGTAGATGTGTTCACAAAGAAAATAATTATTTTTTTATACCGTATGATAGGTACTGGTTTGTGTTTTCAGGTATAGGNGACATGGAGGATCTCTAGTTTTGGTGTCTGTGGCTCTTAAAGAAGGTTTGCAGTATTGAGTAGGTCGAGAACTCAGAGTATTAGGTAAAGGTGAATTTCTCTGTGTAGTGCTTTAATCACAGTCAGCAAATAAGTACCTCGATGCCACTCGCTTCTCCCTCCCTGATGGTTCAGCTGTCCTGGTCGTGTTTCCTTCCAGCTTCCTGTGCCCCTCCTCACTGGCAGAGCATGGGAAACTGAAAAACCCTTGTCTTAGATTAAGCACTGCTGGCTAACAACTAAAACATCAGCATGTTACCAATATTATTCTTACACTAAATTCAAAATGCAGCACTGTGCCAGCTACTAGGAGGAAAATTAACTCCTGAATGCAACCAGAACACCCTACAGATGCTCCATGTGACTGCCAGACACTGGGACTTGGAGCTCAACTGTAACACAGATTCAAAAATAATGTTTAATCCCACAAAGAGAGTTTGAAAATAAATTTCTGGGTTTTGTGAAGTTCTTAAATACATTGGTAGAATGTGGTAGATGTGTTCACAAAGAAAATAATTATTTTTTTATACCGTATGATAGGTACTGGTTTGTGTTTTCAGGTATAGGACTATACAGTGAGCATAAGGATGAAAGTAGGCTTGTTGTGAACTCTTTCACTGCAATATGCAGGAGTCCTGGCAGTGAGCAGTAATACTTTACTCTTCAATTAGGAGTTGTGTTATGGTATACAAGAACTGGATTTTACAGGCTGCCTGAGTCTGACATATCCTCCTTTTTAATATTTTGCTTAGCAACCATCTCTTTATATGATTTTGTGGAGGCAGTTTAATATTTAAGTAATGGTGGTGCCCATGGGCTTGATCACGATCAAAGACCTGTAGTGCTAACATGCATATAGACACAATTTCTTTGCTGTTAACTGTTTCTTAGCTGGAACTTCTCATTCAGTGTCATCAAATTAAAGCTTGAGAGAAAATGTGTCATGCTACAGGTACTTTTTAGGTTAACAAAACTGCATTATAACTTTTTATAAAGTAATGTTTACATTCTGTGCTAGAGACTTGGGAAACAGAAGGTGAGATAAAGCTGATAAGGAGTGATGAAAGCAAAGGTTCCTATAAAAACTAAGCTACTTTTTTTGGCAGGGTTGTGTAGAGACAAATATGAATATCTGTTCTGAAACCTTTCTTTCCAATAAGATGGTTGCAAGTTTTCAAGAAAGTGATCGTATTTTTTTCTCTCTGCCTGCCTGGTACAGCACAAGATCGACATAAAGAACATAGCACTGCAACTAGAGAAAAAAAGGTGTTTTAGCATTATCCACATCCGAAATATAGAATTCTTAGCTTAGTGGAAGCAATGGTTAGACAAAATCCCAGACTGAAGTTTTCAGTACTGATTCCTAGATAATTTCTCTTCAGTGGTCAAAGGAGAAACAAAAATCATACCAGGCTTCAAAGATTTAATTTATGTAGAAAGATTAAGGGGCTTACTTTGACTGAAAAAAGAAGAATATATTTTATGGTGATTTTAGTGAAATTTATATATTCGGGGAGAGGATGGCTAATGTTAAATGAACTCTTTATTCACAGAGAAAGAAAAGGTAGGGAAATCAAAACAGATAGGAAAGGTTGAGCAAAAGCTTGAGTGACCCACTTTTACAAATAGAATAATAAATGTATGGTAAAAATATTGGAAAGTTAATTGGACTGTATAGCACTGATGGATTCTAAAGATATTTAGTTTCTGAGCATAAGATATGGATGTGAAATAGTTGAATAGAAGTGATGAAATCATAAATAAGATGCCAAATTTTGTTGGGGTTTTTTTTTTCTTTTTTTGAAATTTAGGTATTTGAGGTAAGGGAAATATATTTTAAAGCAGATGATTCTGGTTTTTTTCTTAAAACCGTTTTCTAAAGATGAAAGCAAGAATTGCATCTCTCATGTATCATATGCATACAGAGATGCACTCTGAACTCACACGCTCACCATGCCTTAATGAACAACTTTTTCTGGTTATGCATGTCCAAAAATTGGATTGTAGGGATTAAAATTTATGGCTTCTTCCAGTTTCAGGGAGAGATTTTCTCAACTTTTACTGTGTTAAAATTATCAGTGATAGAGATTTAGCCAATTTAACACATTGATTGTTATTGGAAAATGCATGTGGGCTGCCCCACAAAGTATATCCAGAACCTCTTAATTTCAGCTATAAGCATAGGATAGTCACTGTTTTCCTTGTAATACAAGACAAGTATCAGTGGAAGATGAGCCCTTCCAATTCTCAGATTTTTCTCTAGGAAAGCAATCATAAATATTTTATTGAGTGTATTTACTGTTGGTGGGGGGAAAAAAAAAATAGATGAAGTTTGATATGTGTTGCCTGTTGCTGAAGCTGCATTCAGATTTGTCAGTGGGAGCTTTCCTATCTCATACCAGAATTGTAACTAAGGAAACATAGGAAAAAAAATTATGGTGTTTTATGGTATTTGCATGAACATAGGCTCTTGAACCACCTTGCTTTTACTAAACTCATACTGACACATTCCTGAAAACTGTGCATATTTGCAGCCTGGCCTTTCATATTTGGACCTGGTACCCAAACTGAGTTGGTTTTGTCAGAATACTTTTAATACTTGAGCAAAAGTGAGGAAAAAAGTGACAATATAGATGAGCTGACTTGTTGAAATTTGCTTTTCAATTATTTGAAGCTTTTACATAATGTGTTATAGATAAAAAACAGTAGAAATTAACCAGTGATAAAAAGATTTGCTCTCTGGTAATTAGGAATTATAGAATATAATGCATAGAACAACAGGTTTTGTTAGGTTTACTATTTACAAAACTAGTTGTTATGAATACTGAGTTTAAGGTGTTTTCAGATTAACAAAAAAATCAGATTGAAAAATTCTTTCTTTGGTTCAATTATGTAATTTCTCAGTAGTACTCTCTTCATTAACCTTTTTCCTTTATCAGGAAAATTTGTTAAATGTATTGGAACAGTTCAAATGTCCATTAGATTTTGACTTCTTGCCTGTTTATACCTTCTGCTTAATTGGACATAGGTTGCTCAGTTATGTTAAAGGTTTTCCAGAGCAGGTTTCCATACCTGGATACATTTCATGAGACTTCATTAGCCCAGGGCTATCTTAACCTACCACAGGAGTATGCAAGACAGTAGATAATTTTTAAGTAGTAACCTTTCTATCCAGACTTCTGAAAATGCTGAAAATATGTTTAGCAGCATACTGGGTATAGCTGACCTCCCTTTTTACTTGGCAGCTCCTCTCAATTTGAGATGAATTAGAATAGAAGATACAAGTTTAAGCAAACACCTACCAATTAGAAAGTGCATTTTTCCTCTTCAGAGCTGAGCATCCATATTTAATGCAGGTTGCAACATCCATTTGCTGTAGAGCATCTGGATCAGTTTAGAGCTTTTCCTTCTCCAGGCTGAGCAACCCCAGCTCTCCACCTGTCTTTGTAGGAGAGAAGCTCCAGCCCTCGTCTTTGTGGCCTTCTCTGGACTTGCTATAACAGGTCCACGTTTTTCTTCTGCTGGGGACCCCAGAGCTATATGCAGAGGTTCAGGTGGGGTCTCACAAGGGCAGAATAGAGGGTTAGAATCCCCTCCCTCGACCTGCTGCCCATGGGGCTTTGGATGCAGCCCAGGACAAGCTTTTCATCCATGAGAACCTCCCAGTCCTCCTCTGCAGAGCTGCTCTCAGGGAGTTCTTATCCCAGTCTGTGCTCATGTCTGGGATTGCCTGACCCAGGTGCACCACCTTGCACTTGGACTTGTTGAACTTCATGACATTCCCATGGGCCCACATTTTGCACTTGTCCAGGTTCCTCTGGATGGCATCACTTCCTTGCAGTGTGTTACTGCACCACTCAGCTTGGTGCCATCCGCAGACTTGCCGAGGACGCGCTCGATCCCATTGTCTGTGTTGGTGAAGATATTGAAGGGCACCAGTCCCATGACCTGGGCCCAGAGCAGACACCACTTGTCACTGGCCTCCACGTAGACACAGAGCCATTGGCAAAACTGACTTAGCGTGGATGTTCAGGGTTCAGTGAAGGCAGGGACCCATTGTGTATTGAAGTTGTCTTCTGCAGTTTTAAGAACTGCTTAGGCACATTGTATATATAAAAAAATTTCCACGGTCAAAAGGCACATTAAATTATTATTAAATTTCCTCCAGCTCCATATTCACACACCTTTATGTAGGGAACTCTGTTAATAAAATCAAAAGTTAATGTTAGTAAAGAATCACCTGAAACTGGAACATGGATAAAACAAAGTAATCCTCTGCACTCCAGCCCCCACCAAGATGAACTGTCAGTAGCACATAATTTCGGATCCTAACTTTTCATCTACTTTATATAAACTCAAACTTGAAAATGAAAAGCAATTATCATTAAAAGATTTCAGTTTAGGCTGTTAGTACAGCACAGACATATGTCAACCTTAGGTAGAAAGCTAAGTTTGTGTGACTGAATACAGTTTGGGATTTAAGCAAAATCTGATTATTTAAAACCCTTTTAATTTATGTTGCCATGTTCCCTGTTCTTTGAACCTTACCTCAAAATCTTGGTAACTACAATAAAATATTATGACAAATTACAACACAAAATATGATGCATTACAATGTAAAGAAGATTTTAAATTAACTAATTATGTTTAATGACTTACGAGTGCTATGTGAATGGAGTCCAGTCAAAGTTTTCTGTATTGCAATAACATGTGTAGGTCCATTGCACTGTGAATTGCAAAATGCAAAGAAAAAAACACAAAATGCTTAAAAATATGCTGCAATCAAAATTGTCTGTAAGGAATGTACTGAAGTAGTGGTATTTATATGTGAAATGCTAGTGCTCACCAGCGGTTTCGTTAAAATGAGGCATTTCAGTGGCAAGATTTAAATCATTGGGGGTTTTCTTGCCTCTCTTTTCATTTGTAGTAATGCTGATTTAATAGTTTTGATTTCATACTTTTTTTTCCACTTGGCAGACCAACAGGGTAATGTAGATCTCAGTTCATCTCGTGATGTTTTGTTAGTAAAAGTGTGCTGTTTGTGTGAAGTGGCTGGGATGGGGTGTTTCTGGACAGGAGAACATGTTCGAGTTCAGACCCTGTGAACAAACTCATTAAATTTTTGAACCTGCTGCCTGACCCATGTCTTCCAGGTGTTCACGTAATAAGGGTCTTTAACACTGTGGAGAATTCCCAGATTACAATCTCTTTATTTAGACTTCTGAAAGGTCCTTAAAATGTTCTGTTGGCTATTCAGATATGCTCGAAATCACTACTTAGACCAGCATCTTCTAGTCATGATGTTAATTTTGGACCAGACTTTACCTTTCCCACACACACTGCTGAGGTAATCCATCATCACACTAAAGCAAGGGAAATTCAATCCATCACTGTTGGATTCTGATACGGGGCTGTAAGGGGGATGCAAGTCATCTACCCAGTAGTAATCAAACAGCTGTGATACATGCCACTTTAAGCTTGTATCATCCTATAATAGATGGTTTTCTTCTACATGGGAGCCTGCTACAAAATCTTCTGACAGATGGACTGTCTTGCAGAGGTTTCTTTTTGTAGAATTTAAGGCTGTGAACTAGTTATTGACAAATACTACATCATCAGTTCCAGCTGAAGACACAGACTAATAAGTAGAACATTGGCACTAATCCTTATTTAATCAGCCTTAAAATGGTAATTTCAAATTGATGAGGGCATAGGGAATAGATTTTATACTTTTAAAGTGCTTCTAAAAATACCAGGAATGTGTGTATACAACCCAAGGATGAAATTAAAGTGCATTCTGCATGTGTGGTGAGTGAAGCATGCAACAGAAAGCTGAGGCTGGAGTCATACTGGGACCAAGGAATTTCTTGTTTTAAAAACAATGCACTCTCACTCTGAGTTTCAGAGAGTGTCTGTGGGAGCACTGTTGCTTTATTTTTCTTCTGTGGCTTTTTGTTATTTACTCAAGGCCTTTCAGAAGCTGTTAAAACATGCTAAAGCATTAACAAACTTTAATATGAAAAACCTCAAAACTTTAGCAAGCTGAAGCTTCACAGCTCATGGAATTGAATGTAGTTCTCTGTCTAATACAGCCTCAGTATTGACAATATTGACAATCATTTCTGAGCTGTCTTTACTGTATATTTAGAGAACCTGAGGCTGATAGCTAAACCTTTGGTTTTTACAATATAACACACTGATTTCCATAATGTTTTTATTTGTTTAATAATGGTACTGATTATTATTATTAATTATGACCAATAAGTATTCATGTAAAAGCAGAAATAAGTTCTAGCAACTTTGAGTGTTTCAGCACAAAGAAACCCAGTGCAGTAGAAGAAGATTTTTTGTCTATTCAGATGGAATAATACAAATATTTTATAAGCCTTTCTGAGTACATTAGTCTGCAAACATCAATCTCAATCTACTTTGAAACTTAGTTAGGTAAGCCATGAAACACGTAGCCAGCATACAAGTGCTTTGGTTGGTTTTTGAAGTGTCCTAACTTGACTGCTTTTCAGATATTAGATTTATGTAAATACAGTTAATTAGTCATCTAATGATGGAAAGCAGCTTTGTTGAAAGCTGAGCTTAGACACGTTAATGTGCACCAAATGAAAGTGTGCCCATAAGCTATTTAAAGTCTGATAGCTGTGTAATTTTATAGGCCCGAGCTATTTGAGTACAAGTATTCATCCAACTGGAGCAGAAAACATTCAGTCTGGGCTCACTTGTCTATCAAGCACTGGTGTCAATTCATCAAGTCGGTGCCCCTTAAAGAAGCGTGCCCTTGGCATTCTTGAATCTGGGCTAGGATTGCTTGTTACGCTGCAGCACAGACTCGTTCTGGGGCAAGGATGGAGAATGCACTATCTGGAAACTATTTTTATGTAGAGATATTTTGCCTGTTCTGTGAGGAAAATAAGTATCAGACTAAATCAGTAGTAACTTTTGCAATCTTTACATTTAGTAGTAGTTAAAGACAAAGATGAAGCCAAATAATTTGAAAAAGCAGCAAAAAATGTGGTTGTGTTAATGAACGTAACCCTCTATTTTCCTCTTAGTTCTTTCTCTAAACCAGCAAGTAGAGTTAGAGCAGGTCTATAAAGCTTCTGACATCTGGTACAGTAAATCTGGTAGAAATCACTCTGCACTCTTAAAATATATTTAAACTGTAGCATCTTTCTTCAGTGAAATAACCAGTAGATTTATTCGCGTGTAGATTTTGATCTATTCTGTGCTCCTCATCCAGCAGTTCTGGAATTAAAGACACAACTACCAAAAAAAGAGGAAGTGCACCTAAACCTTATTTTCAAAAAACTTATACCAGGAGTACTGGGAAATATAGAAAGTCTAAAGCAATTGATGTGACACCTGGACTACTGAAGATAACCAGAAGAGATATAGAGAAATGGGTTATGCCCTTTGGTAGGCAGTAGGATTTTGAAGGCATGTTATAAGCTTATGATGTGCCTTTCTCCCTATCTCTTTTGAAAACACTTCAAACCTATCAAACATTCAGTATGCACGTAAAAAGCCCACAAACTAGGCAGTTTTATTTTGAAAAACTCTTGGGATGTACTGGATGTGACCACCTTCTTTGTTGGTATCCTTTTGTGAGTAAAAACAGCTAAATGCTGGCCACAAACTACTGTAAACCCCTTTTGTTGTTGTGAGTATATCTTTTGAAAGTCTTTTAGAAGTACAGCCCTGGTACAGCCGTTTAGACCATCCGCAGCTATTTCACTTTACCTTCTATTTTCTGCCTCTGATGTCACCTCATTAGAGGTAACCCGAGGCACTGTGTGCTATGACCCTGCTTAGGGTATTATCCTTGTTTTTGTAGAAAACAGTAATTTATACTTTGTAATTGCTTTCTAATCTTTGAAATGAAATTGATTGTATATCCTGTCCAAATGCTAAATGTAGATCCAGTAGCTTACAGAAGCAGAGGGAGAGGGAAAAGAAGTAAAAATGTGTATATACCAACCTTGTGTTTTATAGAATATTGCAGTTTCCGATGGTAAAGCATCAGAAAACCCAGAATGACATTGACAGAATGTGAGTGTCATTGGTGGCATTAGCTGCAGACCTGTCAGCCAAGGCCAGAAAGGACATGTGATGGTTACAGAATTCTGCTCATGTTTTCGCTGGAACCAGTTTCATTGTTTAAACAGAAAATGCGTAAAACAACACAGGGAGCTTCCTTTGTCAAAGCTGAGTATGTGGCACTAGTAAGCTCTTCCCTTCATTTCTTCACCACTGGGCCAACCACAAAAGCCTGTGTTATTTCTGTGACTAGTTCACCACAGGGTCTTCTGTTCATACTTGTTAATTTAACTTAATTAACTTAGTTAACTTAATTCCTGTGGAACTATAACTGGTCAACCCCTGAAGTGACTTAGGTTAGCTTAGTCACCATCTGTCAATGCATGCTTAAATAGAGAAATCTCTCTCAAATAGCTAAATAGTGGCAAATAATTCTAGGAATATATCTTAGTACCTAATGCATAAAGAGATGGGAATAAACAGGAAACGATTTGCAAGACCAGATTCAGACTTAGAAGTGTGAGCAATTTGGGCAAAATATGCATGTTGAGTAACCCTCTAACACTAACAAATATAAGCCATGGACTGTCTTTAGCAATAACACAGTTATGTAGAAGACACTCAGTATTTCGTATTCATAGGCTGGAGCTCAGGAGTCCTGGAAAACATACTTTTCCATACTGAAAAATAAAACAAATTCTTTACAAGTGAGTGAACTATTTTTTCTGGGCCTTTTTCAAAAAATGTTGGCTGATGAAGGCTAAGGCTTTACAATATATTTTTCAGTATGAATGATTTTTATTTTTGGACAGTTTTCATTAATATTTTCCATCAGTTGTCATTACATTTTTCCTAACACAGGTATTATAAAATGGTAGTTAAAAATATGGTATAATAAGCAAAATAGAACAGTTCTAGCACTTTTTCTAGCTGTGTTTAAGCCAGCGGACCAGAATGCTGATGAATTGGTTAGATCAGGAAAGTGTGGCAAATTGCTTCATTTTGATGGGGTCTATCATGAGTTTATATGAGCACTGTAGGGGTAGGCATTTATCCACCTCCTCTCCAAAAAACTCAAAGTCACATGATGTTGAACACTAGACAAAAAGACCTTGGTAGCTCATACCACACTTCAAGGGTGTTATAAAGATTGATTGGTTCATAATTGTCTCCAATTCCAAGTATTTGTATATAAAGCGATTTCTTTGAACTTAGAAAGGGACAAATTAGGTTTTTATCAAAGGAAATAGGCCAGAAGCTGTAAGAATTTGCTCACGGAAATGTAGACCTAAGCTTGGCCTTGGTCCTACTTCACTGGGTTTTTTTCTTGTCAATAACATGCAAGTAAAAACTGTTTTCCAAAGGTAGGCTGCTAAAGGTCTGTGGTCCTCAGAGGACACATTTGAATTCAGCAACAGTTGTAAAATGTTTTGTTTTACTTTTTTGAGAGTATCTTTGGGGTAATAACTCAAGTAGAGCGGCAAAAAATATTTGGGGTTTGCTTTTAAAATAAAAGCATATATTCGAGGTTTTGTCCTTTGCTATGAAAGGACAAAACTCTTTTCATAAGCATTTCAGGTTGAGAAGTTAATTGATCACTTTTTGTTTTTGTATCCAGGCACCAAAGAGACACTGTCTCTATAACAAAAAGACAGGAAAGCTTCTTCCAGAAGCTTTTGAGTTACTCTGACATGTCATTTATAAACATTAAGCCTTATTTAGTAGGTCTAAAAGTTCAAGCTTTTGAGAAAGCTTCCAAATTGCTTCTGTGCCTAACTCATGAAAGGCTTCTTATAATCTAGAATAGATAAGACAGCTGCAAGAAGGGTAGCATAGTGCCTGCTAGCAAGGGAAAGGGTTTTATTCCAGATAATGTACTTTGTGGAAACTGCCGGAGATCTGGCTCGCCCTCAATCAGGAAGTATCTCGATCAAGATAAGATCATGATAGTGTCTCAGCCTTCCAGGGGAAGGCTACTGCCTCTCATGGCTCATGTTTACAAGGAATAACTTCCAAGAGCTGCAAATATTTCAGATTAGCTATCAGGGAGCAATAGTGTTCTCTTTTTAGTGTGACTATTTGCTGCAATTTTCCTGTTATCAATATGAAAATCAGGAGTCAAATTCATTTAAAATTTCCTTGTCTTTATAATCTCATAAGAAGGAGCAAAGAGGCTGGAGACATTCCTTATGAGGAGAAACCAACTTTTTGGTGTGGGATGTTTACAACAGTAAATGTAAATTCAGAGAAGCTAGTAATGTCTTCAGTGGGAATCCTTTAGTATTAACCAAGTTTATTATAACTTTCTCTAATCTTTAATTCTTTGGTCCAGCTGTGAGTGTTTTGAGACGTCTCCTGCAACAAACTGAGACAAAGTCTGAAAAATACCAATGAGTCCTGCTTATCCATACTGAATGTAGTTTAAATTTGGATGAAAATATCAGCACAAAGCTTGAGTGGTAAATAAATTCACATGTCCTAAGCACATTCACTTTCAGCTTCTGTCTAAAGTAAAGTTTGGATAACAAATGAAATATTAAGTGCAGAGATGGCTTGCTAGAAGCAGCATTCATTTCAGGTGTCAGTGTAACTAATATTCTAAGCCTTCACTTGCATGTAAGACATGCATGTCTGCAGCTGATATGTTAGCTCTAATGGTATAAAGAACTCTCAGTAATTAGAGGAGGTGAAACTTGAGTGTTCTGAAAAATGAATTGGGTTTATATAAAAACCTCTTGTCTCTTACTGAGTTATTTTCAATGCTGATTGATATAAGCATCTGTTCCTGTTGCTGAAGGTGAAGATAATAGGTTGTTAATGAGAAAAAGATTGGTTAATTTGTTTTACTGATGCTTAAAAATACACATATTTCTCAGGAGCACCAGCATAGTATCTATATAATCAAATGACTTGCAAGAGCCTGACTGTCAATGTTGCATTGTTAAATAGATAATTTAAATATTGGCTCGGAATTATTTTCTTTTAATCTGACTTGCTCAGTATATTGGAAACTATCTAGGTGTGATCTCAAATAGGCAAAATGGTTCTACAGAATGTCCATTGCAGCTTCTAATTTTCTTTGGCAGGTCTTGACCAAAATCTCCTCGAGCTCTCTGACACTTGGTCTGTTTATACCACTGCAACTGTGTTAAGACTGCAGAGGAAGTGCCAATAGTTGCACTGTAATTAAACCTGCATATAAAGTAAGAAAAGGTTCGTGAGGGGGAGAGAAATTTTAGATGAGAACTCAAATGGAAAAAAGTTATTTTTAATATTTTTACTTCACTTATTTATACATTCTGTGAAATACAGGAGGAAGAGACAACCAACTTCCACAGCAGGTTATTTGATTTTATGCATGCATTTAAATGTTGGATTACCTTTCTGACCCTTTCCACTGGTCACACAGCAAGTCTCTAACTCCTACATGTTCTTTCAGACTTGCATACTAAATTGGTGAGGACATTTTATCTGAATGATAGAAGTCAGAGGAAAAAAATCATGCAGAAAACTGATGATTGTGTATGTCACACAGCCATTGACTTTCCTTTTCTTTCCCTGAGACACTGTTGGGCTTTCTTTACGCTTCTGAATTAGAGCAGCTTTCTGGGCAGCAAGGCTGAGAACTGGGATGAGCTGCCCCACGTTTGACAGCTCAGGAGGGAGAAAATTGAGAACTGCAACAGAGGAAGAGGGAGATCCAACTTTGCATGATCTATAAGGCCTCTGGAAATACAAGTTTTAAATACGGTATTTTCATTCCATACTCACTAACACCCAGTTTAGATGTCAGGAAGTGAATATTCTCAGTGTAAGATAATTTAGCAACATTTGGAGAAACTTCATGCATTGGGCATCTCGTGAGCAGTGATCTATTGGTAGCTTAGTGCTGGGTTGTTTCTAACTGGCTCTTACTCCTGCTAATACAGGATGTGGAAAATGTGCATGATGGAAATCGCATTTCAAAGGAGGATAGCTACTAATAAAGTGCCTGTTTCAAATAATTTCATGCCTGCCCCTTTCCTCATGTAAACAAATGAAAAAATGTACAGTCATATTAATCCTTGTAATGTGTATTCATATTAATCTTGCCATTCTTATTGAAAGCTTTAAGTCACTGCTTTGAAGATCTGAAGAGCTTTCACATGCATTTTCTTCATTAGTAGTTTTTTGGTCTTTGTCAGTCTTAGCAAAGACCAAATTTTAATGCTTAAATGGAAAAAAAAAAAAAAACCAAACAA
The DNA here is from genome assembly GCA_013400975.1 of Atrichornis clamosus. Lineage (NCBI taxonomy): Eukaryota > Metazoa > Chordata > Aves > Passeriformes > Menuridae > Atrichornis > Atrichornis clamosus. The sequence continues at coordinate 318,412 of WBMZ01001310.1, read as the reverse complement.
AAAACCAAAATCTAGTACAAACAAAAAATGCACTACTGTCTCTACTGAGAGATGGATCTTGGTGGGGTCTGTAGACTTTTTTTTGTCACTTCGTTTGAGAGTCACGTTCTAGGGGGGTCACTGTGTTCATCCATATGAGATTATAGTCTTTCATAAAATCAGAAGTGTGAAGGATGATCTTAACAGAACAGCAAAAAGACAAGAAAAGGATATGTAGTTAACTAAAGGTACAGTAGTAAAAGGCTTGTTCTGAATGCTTCAGCCAAGAATATGTTTTAACCCCAAAGGGTTCCTTTTCCTTTCTCCTCCCATGAAGCTGCTTTTTTGTGTTAACGTCTGCCTCAAACCTCTTATCTCTGCTCCTTAAACTTCAGCATGAAAATCATAAAAAGGCAAGAAGCTGTGGCTGTAGAAGCTTGAAGAGAAACATAAGAGAATGAGACTAATGCAGTCATAGGGACAGAAAGAATTTTTTTCTTGGTGGGGGGAATGAGTCTTGCCCCCATGTTTATTCTTTCTATTTAGAGGTTGCAATTACTTACTGGTGAATCTGATAACACTTTTGTTATCTAAAACTTAAAACTCACTATTGCTTTCAATGTTATATTAGAGATTGTGGTTGTTTTAATGAGGGATGCATTTCCTTTTACCTGGGTAAAAAACTAAGCAATTTTTTTTTTCCCGAGTAGCAATATAAAAATTAAAAAACTCTGGGCTCATATTTCTTTATGACTTTTAACTGTCAACAACTTTGTAGCAAGAAGAGCATAGATGTAACATTTTTTTATGTGAATATCCTCACTGAAGAACTTAGTTATTCTCCTGCAATGCAGCAGAAACAAATAAGACACTTTGTAGTCCATGGTGTTAAAATACACATTTCTATCATTTGAGAACATCACAAGGATTTCCAAAAATTGTGTAGGGTGAGCTGAATTAGAAAGTGGAAAATGGTTTCCATTTCAGTTTAGTTTTGCTTGATCCTGTTTTTAATGTAAGTTCTAACATGATTGTTGCTTTTAGAGTACCCAAGTTCCAAATTTGTAAAAGTGTAATGACTGTGAACAGATAGCCTGATATTTCCTGTTAGATTTATCTAATGAGTAGTAGTTCTAAAGGAATAATCTGATTATCTTTAAAGTGCTGTTCAATATAAGTAGTTTGTGATGGTTTGTAGACCTACCTCTTCCATATAACGATCATGGGAAAAGTCTTAACTTATTTTTCTGTGTACCTGGCTACATTTGAGGGAAGGAGAGATTGTGCTAAATGAGAAACTTCTGTAGTCTGAATAGAAAAGCATATCATATTCCTGTGTGTTACATGCTTTTATAATATGTAGAGTTCTGCATACAAATACAATAATGTAAAGAAGGATATAAAGAGGATTTCAAATAGCTCTCCTTAAAAAAACCCACAACTTAGAAAACAAGAATTGCAAGTTATTGGAACTAGAAACATTTACTAGTCTCACTGCATTTGAAAGTGAATTATAACCTTCCGTTAACTGCAAAATAAGAATAATGTTAACAACTGTTCCAGTAGGTGAATTTGCATTTTGTGATGCATGATGTCATCATTCAAAAAGAAAGTATCACTTCAAATCTCTTCCTTGAATCATCTTCACCAGTCAACCCCAGCTTGACATGACTAGTTGATTTTGCTGACAGAATATTTTGAGTGTGGAATGAAAAGGAGCCAATATCTACACAGACAGAGGAAGTGTTTGGTGCAATCTGTGGTCTGCAATAGCCACTGTGATACCCAAATTTTGTGGTGTTCAAACTAAAACAAAATTAATTTCTTGTAGTGGACAGATGTCTATTGATGGAGGAATGACAGAATCCATTTCAACAACAAAAAAAATCCCCAAAAAATTTTAATCAGAGCATGTTAGAAGATCCTGATAATTCTTCAGTCTTTAAAAACAATTGAAAAGCTCAAAACCAGCATTAAAAATATATTTGGTACTAAAAAGCAATCTGGCAAGAGAAATATGGCCTTGTATACCAGTTTTGAGCTTGCTCAGCAAATCACCTATAATTGCTTTCTACAAGATCAAGGAAATTAAGTGTTATTAGAATAGCACATGCAGTGGGTATAAAACAGGTACAATAACCAATATTAATATGCTGACTTACATCAAAACAAAAAATGTAGCAAATTTAAAAGTCTTTAATTTTGACACATCAAAGCCCTTTCATCCTCCAGTAAGTGTTGTTTCCTGTTTTGCACTAATCATCACTTCTACTGCATTTTAAAATTTATTATTCTTTCTTTTGAATAAAGCTTAAAGTAGGCAGCAGATACTCATATAATTGCAAATGTCAATCATCTCATGTATATCAAATGTATTTTGAATCCAGAAAACTGTTTTGAAGTTATAGATATAATTCTCCTGTGTCTTTTTTCTGCTATGGTTATGCTGTCTATACCCAGCTGCCCTGTACAGGGTTTAGAATTTGCATACTTTTCAATTCACAATGTGCTTAAAAAACAACAAAACTGTTGCAGGGAAAAACTGTTATTGACTAAATAGTAACTTTTGACAAATTACTAGTATATCACAAATGTAGCAGATATTAATTACTGGCTTACTCCTCAATTTCAGTACCAAAAAATGGAATGGTAGCTTGTAAGGAAGAAAAAAAAAAAATCTGTTTTCTTTCTAAGCTTTATAATGACACTAAAAGAGAAAAAATAATAAAAAAAAATCTAGTCCATTTAATCTATTTTCTTTCATCTTTGTTTTGGAAAGTCTCAGTTGCTGAATTTATGGGATTCTCCTGATGGGCATTGAGAGAGCTGCTTGTTCTTTCAGCAAGATTGATCTGCTTCCTTGCCCTGTTAGACCAGTTGTGTGTGTATGTAAAAAGTAATCACAGCTGTAAATTGCAAGGTTTGGGGATGGCAGTGGGGATGGCAGTGTGACTGAAAAACAAGCCTAGGCAAACTTGTGGGCAGAGGCAAATGCAGATCAATGAAAATATACATGAGTATCTAAAAAGGTCAATTTTAGAATCGTCATGTGTACTTCTAATATTGTGTCAGGAAAATGGAGACTTGTTCAAAGTTTATGCTTGCATTTTTTTTTTTAATGGTGTTCATACTTGGGGCTCTTTTTGCATATTTTGTTTTTCTTTTAAGGCTTTTCTTAACTAAAACAATATTGGACAGTGGTTATTTTTGAAATGGCAATTTTCATTATGTGAAAATTAAATATGTTCATTTAGCCTGATGATAAAGTGTCTGTACAGCACACTGCCCACAGGGAGACCAGCTGCCAGATGAATTATCTGTGTCTCTGCCTCTTCTGGGGAAAGCAAAGCAAAGCTCTTCTATGACCTATGGTGAAGTCTGAAAAGATTTTATCTCCAGTTCAACGAAGAGTCTTGAAATGGCAAACTCAAATCTAAGTGAGGATCTTGCAAAGTGATGGGGGCTTATGTAAATTTTACCTAATAATTGTTTGTTTCAAATTAGAAATCCAGATAAATGTTCTGATAATACAGGGAGAAGTAGAAATGCAAGACCAACGTTAAGAGCAAGATGGATATTTTGTATTTGTCTCAGAAAATGTCCCTTCTTCCTGATGGAGATTAGTTCCTGAGAAGAATGTTTTTATGCATTTTCGAAATGCTGAAGAAATAAACTGCTGTCCAGCCACTGACTGTCATGTAACAGTACCATGTATATATGGATAATAGAGAAATATAACTTCATGGAAATGTAACTATATAAGGCTTATTTTAGTATACATTTATATATATATTATGTATATATGTATGAAATAGCATGAATATGCTAACAGAAGGATACAGGATTTTCCCCATGCCTATACGTTTTGATCTGCAGTAAGCTGATTCACTTAGATTTGTTCAATCCTATAGCAGTCCCAGAGACCTTCACTGCCTCCACTATGGCAAAGTTATTTGCTTTAAGTTAGTGGTGTGGTGTGGTCTGGTTTGAATGGGTATTTGTTTTTCAAACAGCCCTTAAAACGCTGTCTTCATGATTCCTGGTCTAACTCGATTTTGAAAGACAAATCTTGGTGTTCAAGGATTTGCTTCTGGCGTTTGACAGGAGCAAAAGAAAAACTAAGGAAATATTTTGCTCTTGGACTTCTTTTTCTTGTATGGAAGCATAAAGGCCACTTAGATGCTAAACCAAAGGCACTACTGGGTGTCAGAAAGTGCAAGTGGTGTAAGTGGAGGCACAGTTCAAGCTGCTTGCCCTGGGAGTAGCCAGCAGTGATTCCAAACGTGGTTTCCTAAGAATCTGTGTGCTCTGCCTGTCTTTTCACCTTTGCTGGGAGTATGTGAACCAAGAGCTTCACAAGTGTTAAAAAGGTTAGAGTTCTTCAAAATATCCACTGCCCAGAATTCCTTGAAAGGAACAGAGGCAAGAGAATTGTAATAGCTGACTATGTCCGAGGAGCAAGGATCATTATTTGTATTATGTTTGAAAGCAGCTGCCTCACCAGTCAGCACAAATACCCCAGCCAGAAAATCAGCTCCTGTCTAGCCGTGGTATGTGTCGGATCTCTCATCTAGTGGGTGTTTCGTGGAAGGGGTGTAGGAATTTCTGTCAGAGGAAGGAGATTTAGTAAGAAAAACAAATCTGTAGGAATTAGTTTCTCTCTCCAAAGAAAACTTGTTTAAATCCTCAGTGAATTGGAGCACTCTGGGAAACTACATGTGAATGTTGCCTTAATAGAATGGTAGAGTCATAATCTAAGTTGGAAGGAACCTCCAGTGGTCATGAAGTCCAAGTGCCTGCTCCCAATATGTCCCATTAGGTCAGGTTGTTCAGGGTCATGTTCAGTCAAGTCATCAACACCTCAAAGGATGGAGATCACACAACCTTTCTGAGTTAACCTGTCCCAGTATTTAACCACTTTTATGGTTTAAACAAATAAAAAACAACAAACAAACAAGTGGGCTCACTTAACTGCATGTAGAATTCACTAGATGAAAAAATAACCCATGCTCTTCTTATGCAGGAAATAATAAGAAATGCTAGTCAGTTATCTTTTTCTTTTTTTTTTTTTTTTTCCTGTGCGTTTAATTTGCGGAAGAGGAGCTTGGACAGATTTTATGTTTCTTCTTTTTAATTTTGCACATTTGACTTGTTTTAATTAAATTCCTGATAAAATTCATCCTATCAGTTTATTGGTGGAACACACTTTGTATTCTAGAAAGATCACCTGCAGGCATGTGAGAGGTTTTTTTGGTTTTTTTTTTTTTTATGTTCTTCCACTCCAGTGTGGATATAAGAGCATTACAGTGTGTTCTGTTTTAGATCACAGGAGCAGTAAATTGCTTTTAAGTTCATGCTGGACACTAGTTTGTTATTTAACCTTAAAAGTGCTTACTTTATTTGCTTAAGAAAATCAGAAAATACTTCGACTGAAATCATGTCCTGTGTCTGATGATTTTTTTTTTTTTCTTTTTTCTCATTATTTTTACCTATTCATTAAAATCACCAGCTGGGTAGCTTCTTTAATTTACTTCTGAATCTCTTCGGAAACCTCTCCTAACAGTAATACTTTACCTCATGCATATATAAAACCAGCTGCTGACCAGAAAGCAGCTTATGGCTGACAGAGTGTCAGCCTTATGTGCAACACCTGCCTCATCTTTTTATATCCTGTAAACAACAAGGTGAGAAATAAACACACTCTGGAGCAATTGAAACGCAAAAGGAATTCTAATGTAGTTGCAATGTAGAAAATTCAGTTTGGAAAAAACAAAGGTGCAAAATAAGTAAGTAAAATCAACAGAAGGAATGTTTTGTGTATTCTCCAGCTGCATTTTCCACAGTAATAACAAAGTTAGTTTACTAAAATCTTTTAATCTTTATATATATATGTAGGTAGAAGGCTAATCGACATTCATTTTTCTTACCACAAGTATTACTGGTATTAGTGTTAGTGTCATGATACTGTTTGAGGTTTTTTTCCAAACATGGGTCCTCTTCCTGAATTGCAAAAGTAAAGGGTTAGATGGGGTTTAAGTGTTCACTTATCTTAGCCCCGTAAAAAATTGTGGAATCTGTATATTGGGTTTCAAGAACATTCAGTGAGAGAGATTGCACAGTGTGTTGAGATCATCTGATTGCTTCAGTTCTTTTATAAATGGATTTTTCTTCTTATGCCTTCTGTAGAGCCAAATGTGAATCTTTTCTTGCAAACCAAGTCCATCTCTTTATGCCCTCCAACAGAGGATAGGGCAAGGAATTGAGAACTGTTCTCACAACCCTTTGCTTATTGGGAACCTCTGATGAATCCAGAAAGCAAGCATTTGATGAGACACAAAAAAAACAGGTTTCCTTTAGTCTTTTCCTGCAAATCATACATTTTGACCCATGCGAAATCTGAAAGCTTTTTCCTATGTAGGTTTACATTAGTGCTTAGTGTTATGTGTCCTTCCAGGAATACCACCAGGAGTACCTCACATGGAAGAAATAAGTATCTGCTCTCTGTTGGTGAAAAGATGACAAAATGGAAAGGTTTTGTACATATTTTGCTGCATATGGTAGTAGAAAGTCAGCAAGCCATGAAGGCTGATTCCCACTTTGAGAATCCAGATCACATTCAGTAATTTTTTCTTGACTGGTGCAAGTGCCAGCCTATGAAATTTGAACTTTCTTGTTTGAAGAAATGCTAATTACTCTTTCAGTATGCTCAGTTCCAAACTTTAACTGCCTGATTAAAAAATGCACTGTGTGTGTAGCATGGATATGTATCCACAAGTATCTTGCCTACTTTTTCTTTCACCAATTTTAATTATCGCAGCTGGTTTTTCTTCTGTCCATAAAGAATTATGTCTGAATATACTTTGGGAGGCAGTGGTAGGGGTTGTTCTTTTTTTATGTATGGATGACAGTTTTGTGTAATATTAGTTACAGTAAAATTCCTACTTCTGTGAGCCTCCTTAAACAAATCCTATTTCTTACTCTGAGCTTGTTCCTTAAACATATGTGTACCTCACAAGCAGTTGAGACAGATTTGTATTTTGGATTCAATTCCTTATCAGAGTCATCACTCAGGCTTTCAACATAATGGGAGCAACACCAGAATCAGTGATGTATTGCTGGGCAAAAGGCAATAGTGACCTATCCAGCTGTTGCATATCTAAGTAGTTAAAATTAGCTCCTGTCTAGCCACCTCAGCAGGTGTATGGAAATAATAAAGCTAGTTCAAACTCTTTCTTGGGTCTCTGTTAGACCTTCCCATCTAGTGATAGTATTGCACTCTGTCACTGATGTTTGCATTTCTGTTTATATCTTTGGAGATGCCACGTTAGAGCACAGATTATTAACTTGGGAAAGCATTTATTTATGTGCAATCTAATTAGCTGCTATTTTTTGCTGAAACATCTGTACTTCAAATAAACATGATTAGAGAGGCATTTAAGGGAGGTTTTAAGATTTCTTACTGCCTCTGCCCAAATCTAAAAACTTTGTTCAGTGTGAAAATTATCCTGGGCCCACAGACAGCCCTTGTCCATTGGTGGATAGACATGAGGTGCCCACAGTGATGATTTGGATGATCCTGGACTAAGGTGCAGCTGTTGTGCTGGTCTGAGTAACCCCTGAAGCAATGAACGAGGGCACTGAGTGCTTGATGCTTTCTTTTCAGGACTATTTCAACTTTGACTTCTTTTGCCTCTGTTGAAGAAGTCTTGAGTATTCTCTTAAACTTTTTAAAAGCCATTTGCAGTATTGTGTTGTTGAGTCTTTCTCATTGCAGGGTAGGAAATGCTCAAGTAGCATAATGATTGTATGGTAGTTCATGGCTGGGGCTTATGTTCTGCACTGGCTTTGGGCAGCAGCTGAATTCCTTCCAAGTAAAGTTTGACATGCCAATTTTGATCTATATCAGTTAGTTTCTCTTTCTGGAAAGACTCTTTCTCTCCCTCTCACGTTATATTCTCAACAACCCTTTAGAATATGTGAATTTCAATGAAAAACTTGTAATGAAGTCCAGTAGCTTATTTCTCCCAAGAATTGGGTATTTCACACTTAATAGTTTTATTTTTACTTTTATTATTAATTATTGGATTAAAATTATTAATTTTTCCACTAAAACATTTTGTGTCAGTACCAGCTGAAGTGTTTCTAGGACACAAAAGCACATGAAGAACTTGAGAAGCATATGGCTTTCAGAACTTTCACTGATTCTATTAGTGTTTTTCATGTAATTTGTGTTATCTCTAGATATTTGCTAATGAAACTTTTAAAGTAGTTTGTGAGGGCCTGATAAGCTCTAAGTGTGAAATCATTATTTCAAGGGCAAGAAACATACAGTGGCAATAAAATTGTACAGAATAAACAGAATAATGCCTTTTTCTTCACTGAAGGATAATTAGAACATTTTGCATCTTGCTTCATATCTTAGCAAAACATTTAATTATATTTCCTCTATAAAATACGGAGTTCTAGATCAGTCTTGGTACTTTTAACTCCAAATCTAACAGGTTTTAGTCTACATTTCTCTAAAGAGTTGCCAAAATCTGGCACCTGCTTTTCTTCTGTTGCAGCACGTGCTGTTTGTAAACTTTAGGTAACCCTTCTACTGAGGGTTTTCGTGGATCTGAGTAACCGAGAAGTTCTTTGATGACCTCAGAATCCCTGTTAATGGTCACGCTGTGTTTTCCCTCTCCTTGGATGGTTTTGCTGTTTAGGGTCACTCTTTAATGAGATAACATTTGTATTTGAACTGTAGAGTGTGTGTTCTTACAGAATCAACATGCGTACATCATGTGCAAAGTAAATTCCTGTTGAAATTTTGCTTTGTTTAGAAGCAGCAATACTGAAAAAAATGAGTAGACTAGCATCCTCAGCATTGTATTTCTTCTTTTGGTCAATTTAAATGAAAACTTCAGAGAGATTTTGCATTTTTGTGTAATTTAATCTATTCATCAGTTTTATTGAAAGTAATATAAAGTGACACTTAATTTTATCATATTTGGCTAATATGTAACTCAGCTGTCATGTACCCAGAGAGATTCTTTAGGGTGTTCAGCTGTTATGTGTAATTTATAATACAGTTTTGTTGTATGAGAGAGGTAAATTTAAAGCTGAATATATTTGGTTTTCTTTCTCTGAATGGAGGGGAGGGAATCTGATCAAGTCTTTTTAAAACTGGATTTTCGTTTCTTTGCTTTAGTAGTATTAACCTTGAACTTCTACAACAACAAAAAAGATTCAAAAACTCAGCAAAAAAAGATTCTTGCAAAAACATTCTCTGAGATGCCGGTAACATGCCTGCTGTTAGGAAGAAGAGGTCAGAAACAGTAGAAGAGATCAGATTACATCAAAGACAGAACTCACCCAATGAAATAATTATAAACACAGTATTTAATTCACGTTGTTCACTGCTTGTTCTAACTATCTCTTTGGCAACTCCCCAACTAGGTTTTCCCAGGTGTCCCCTCCTATACTTGGTACTCAAAATATTGAACTAAACACTGTAATTTATGATCAAAGGAAATTAATCTCAGTGGAATAAATCAAATATGTCACCCATGAAGGGTAATCATCTTTCATTTTCTCAACTATAGTTCCATCCTAGATTTCCTCCTTTTCATACTGGTGAAGTAACAGATACTACTTCTATGTGTGGTAAAATAAACCTTTCGGTATTTTTAACAATTAAAATTATGTTGGAGAGAACCGATAGCAGAACTTTTGAAACCACTTTATTGTTACAGTGAGCAACCAGTATTAGTTATAAACTTTAAAATTTTTAATTTTATAGGCAAATTTTTGGCACAAATAAACTGGGTTTTCATGACAATGTATTTCAAGTTTTCTTAGTACATCATTCCTCTGTCATGATTTGACAAACTATCCAACCTCAAGAACAATGTATGTAGAAGTAGCGTGAATAGCAAACCCTTTATTTGGATGTGGTGATTCAGCAACTGACTTGCTGTTTGGTTTTGGGTTTTTGTTTGCTGGTTTTTGCTGAAGTGCTGACTAAAGGACAAGGAAGTCAAATAAAAAGTAATAAAAAAAAAGAGCTTGCAGATAGTAACTCCAAACAATCTGTTGCTATACAAGTGAGTCAAATATAAATTATCAAACTGTTTTTTGCTAACAACTTAAACAGTCAGTGGTTGCTTCATTCCTACATAAAACTTTTTCTTTCCTTCAGAAAACCTTTATGACTCCCTCTGGAACTTACAGGAACTTGGGAAAGAAACTTAACTTTGGTTAACACTGTATGGAGCTTTTCTTGCTTCTTGTCTTTTAGTAAATGCTGCGCATCTATCTTTAACTGCCTTCCTGATGCTTTCTTCATAGACAATTCATAGCACTTTCATTACAGCCTACCTATTTGGAGATGATAATTTTAAAATGGTATAATTTTCTCATAAAGCCTCAAAGCTATTACAGGTCTTTCTGTTAATTTATCTAAAATACATGAACACCAATGTCATATGAGAAATTATGTCTGTGCAAAGGAACATTTTCTCCTGAAATGTGTTGTTTTCTGAGACATTTGGAAGAAGAAAAGCAACTTTGACTTTGGACTGTTATACTCTTTGTTCATTATAGACTATTAAGCCACCAGGGTAGTTTTACATTGCATAATTCATACCAACTAGAGAAAGACAAATTAATGAAAAATATAAATAATTGTATGATGAATTAAGAAACTACTTGTCACCTGTACTTCAAATCATTCCTGATAAGCAAGACTAGTTTTACTGAGATCACCCCACGTGCTCTGTTCCTGGAGTGACAGTCAAGTCTAGCATCTGAGTTTATGGATGCCCTGGTCCTCCGCACATGGCACAAAAAGATCTTTGCTTCTTAATCAAGAAAATAAACAAAAAAAACAACAGTAAAACTGAGAAGGAAGTAGTAGTAGTGCTTACATTTTAGAGAATAAGAATTGAAATATTGGATAGGTTTAGCCATACTTGCATTGAAAGTGCATAAAAGAACTTTTATGCCACTTTAGTGGCATAGATTTTTAAATGGTGTATTTGCATCATTATTCAGAGAAAACCACTCACATCATAAATCATTAACTGAACATGGCAGTTTGTTTCCATTGCTTATCCCGAATGTAAAGGGGGAAAAAATATAGGGTATTTTTGACAGCGCTGCAGTCCTGAGTTGTGATATTCATGCTAAATTTTATGAAGGCACTTAAATACCTTACTATTGAAAGTATAGACTTCTGTAGGATTTCCAGGATAGATTGTGACAGAAATTTTTTACTGATGCTAAATGTTAAAATCAGATTTCAGATTGTATCTTTATGTAGTCATTTTTTGCTTTTTGTCCATTTATAAACTATTTATAAGCCCTTGCTATGAATACTTCAGTCTAGCCAACATTAGACCCTAGACGAATTGAGTAATGCATCTCTTGCTAAAGATGAACAGTATACGTGCCTATGTTTCGAAAACAATGCTCCTTATAATTCTTTCAGCAGTTCAAGAACAATTTCCTGCTCAAAAAAGGCTTTTCTTTCTGGAAGGGACTGATCACCACAAACCAGGTTCCCTAGAAGTTTTCTGTCATTCAGGTTGCCTATATGGAAACCTAAGAGGAAAGAGTAGGACATGGTAAGACTGCTCAAGTCATAGATATTGTACTTAGTTTTAAATCTGAAAGAAGTCTGTGCTTACAATTGCATTTGTGTCTTCTCTTAAAGGTATATAATGATTTCAAAGAGTTATTGCTGCAAGAATTTTGATGAAAATTGAAAAATATATATTTTCTCAAACAGACAGCAATATCTACAACAAAATTTCAGGTTTAATTGCTCTAAGTATACTCAAAATTCATAATCTGTGTTCTAGCTATTGTGTTTTCAAGTATGATACATTTGGGTGATTTATCTGTCTTCATTTAAAACTTTAACATTCAATGAAGCAGAAATTGTTATAACTTCTAATTTGGTGCCACTAACTACAGAAAAAGAAAACCTATTCATTCTCTTGATTTATGTCTCAAAATCTGATTACATATTTTGTATACAGAGGAATAATTACAGCAGGGTTTAACTCAGAATATTTTCACACATGTTAATTAGAACAATTATTTTATTGTAGCGTGATTACAGAGATTTTTGTGTGTTTGTTAAATGGAATAAAAAAAGGACGAGGCATTTTTGTCAGGTTAAAATATTTGTGGTGATTTTCATAAGTTATTTTGATCAGGAATTAATTATGTGATCAGATTGCTCTGACATGAGGCATCATGCTAGAGACTTGAAAGATTAGCATGAATGTGAGCAAGCAATTTACACAGCTGCTAAGAATTGGCTGACTTACTGTGTTAATAAGTGTGGTAAAAAATTAATTTGGGAAGGAGGTAGAGATCAGTTTGAGGAGGAGATCCTTAGCTTGCTTCCAATATCACAGCTTCATGTTCTTCTTACTACATAACAGGTAAACAAGAACAGAATGAGGTCTTACTGGAAAATAACTGCTTCAGTTGAAGTAAAAGTATTTAAAATTCTCTTCCTAATTTCCTGCTACATTGAACCTGGGATTTCTGATTAGAATTACCGTATGTAGATAAACTCCACAACCTAGTAAAATGTGTACAGAGTGTTAATTTACCTCTGTTCAGCTCTTACTCATAACTTAATAGTTACAAATTTGATTGCTATTGGACAAAACAGTTCTTTGTGTCTTGCTACATTTTTATTTTTAACTCCATGCTCTGTTTTTGACTCCCAAGTTCCCACAGTGAAATGTTACAGATTAAATTTGTAGGTTTTGTATGAGTTTCTCATATACTCTTGGCTATATATTACCAATATATATCTTGAACTAGAAATCTTCCATTTGCTTTGTTAAGGCAGTTAACGCTAAATGGGTTTTTAACTAACTTTGAATATTTGGCAAAGATTCTTTGGGAAGCAAGGATTTTCAATTTGAAAAATTGAAGAAGTACTTTGCCTCAAAGGAGTGCAAGTATTCAATGAAAAGTAATGTGAGAAAGTACATCGTGCATTGAAGAATTTGAATTTTCTTTTTAAATGCGGGTGAACTCTCGGAACCAACAGAAATAGTAATCCAACAAAGGTATCAACAAAGGTGCAGTAATATTAAGAACCGTTCCACCATGATTTTTATGACCACAGATGCATAATAATCAAATTTTTAGCAGACTTTTAGTCACTACAGTTTGGTTGCTAATAAGTAGATCATTCATTTGAAGGTAAGGCAATGATAGTAAGCTTCATTACTTCTAAATTTCCAATGAAATATGATGTATAATTCATGATAAAACTTCTGAAGTTCATATCTTGCCTTAGAGTAATTCCTTTGTTCTTCACAAAGTAAGTTTGTCAACATCCTGATCCTTCAGTTCATTTAGGTTATGATTTTTTAATTAAATTATAGATACGAATCATTCAAGTGATTTGTTATGTGAACTGGCAGAGGCAATTATTGGAGCAATGTCTAGAAGAAAGTCTGAAAGAACTGTTTTCCTCAACAAACAAATTGAATTGGCTGGGAAAAATTCTTTCCCCAAGAAATACAACATGCCTTTCTGTTGCGTTCTAACTTTCTACAAGAAAAAATGCGTAAACCTATCTGTTACTGGTTTGCTGGTTTGTCACCAGATTTTCTTTTTTTCATCTTTTTAATTTCTTTTTCTTTGTATAAAGTAAGTCTTTGGTTTTCGGAACACATTCATTTTTCTGTAAAGAAGGAATAAAGTTGCAGAGACCAAATAGATGGATTGATTGAGTTAAACCATTGGTGTTTGGCACTTGATCACTTAATACTCAAGCTGAATTGCAGAGTTGTTTTCCTCTATGATGAAAAAGAGGGATAGTGTTCTAATTTCATGCAGATACAATCTTTAGTTTTATTTCCTTGATGTTGGAAAAGTAGCTGGTTTAATAGATATGATCTCAACTGTATGTTTCAAGTGCTTTGAAAAGTGTGTCTCTCTCTGGAAAATGTATTTCTTACTCAAGTTTTACTTGAGTAAGCATTACGTTTTTAAGTTATACTCTCAGTATATATGTAAGTTATAGTATAACTATAACTTAAATTTGAAAAGGCACATTTTTTTGGTAGTTGGCTGAGACCTGGGAGTTAGGTTGAATGCAGAATGTTTCATAAATAGAATCACAGCAAAGGAGTTTACAGGAACAACATTTCTTGAAGAGCACTGCTGGCAAAAATAAGCACTGCTTTCTCATGTGGATTCCATTAAAATGCCTAAATAATTTTCTAACTGTGTGTTTGAAATAACTGCCAAAATCACAAATAGCCAAGTTTAGACTGTGCCTGTAATAACAGCGAAATTAAAGATTGGGTATTGGTTCCAAAGTCCTTTAATCTTGTGTTTTCAAGGATGTTCTGGAAAGCTTCTGGTATTTCTGTTCTGAATTGAAGATAGGAAACACATACTTGATTAAAAATAAATGTCACATTCAATACTCCATAATGGGCAACACCTCTAATATTTTATCAGAGAAAAAATGTTTAATTCATTTCACTTGCATTTGAAACTAGAATATAGCTTGTGTTTTGCTGTAGAGTATAATATAGGATATGTCAAATGTCACAAAGTCTGTATTTCCATGTTTTGGAAGGTTTCATAGCTACCTTTATTAGTTTCTTGTCCCACATTAAATTTCAGGAAAATTAAGAATATATTTTATGCATAATTACTTTATAGAGGAATATTAAAGAACAGGTAAGTAAAATGTGCTTGCTACAATTTAATAACAATGGGCAAAGGGAGTAGAGAATTCCTAACCATTTACATTTTGTTTATTATTAAACTGTAACAAATAGTGTATTGCTGAAGCGACAATTACAAATATGTATTTGTAATTGTACCAGTACCTTCAACAGGGTATTTAGATCACATTGTTTTTTATTGGGTGAGGTATAAATGACTGTTGGCATGTCCCTTTCCCTGTTCATTGGAGTCAAAGGAGTGTCACTTGTACCACTTTGCCCTTTCCCAATTTCCCCACAGCTGTGGTTCTGCTCCAGTGGGTCTCTGTCATGGTGCAGACTTGCAGGTCTGGAAGTGTGAAGCTGGAAAGGAAGGGGAGGGCAAGCTGTACTTGAGGATTTCACTTCACTGAACATGTCTGTACCCTTCTCTGCAGTGCCTCCCAGGTGTTTTTCAGCAATCCTCAGAGCTGCTACCTGCTGTTTATTCTCTGCTCTTGCTTCCCTGCCCATGCTCTCCCCAGGTGTTGTGTTGGAATTGGAGGGAGGCTGCATAACACAAGGAACTGGATGTCATGTGTGGCTGGGGGAGATGGGGATCTGGAGTGATAATCCTTGAAGATGTTGGATGTCTTAAATATTGTCAGTCTGGTGTCTGCATCAAATGTAAGCCTAAGGAAACATAAACAAGGAAGCAGAGACTATATGTTATGGATAAGATCTTGGGGATCAGGAAGATTTGGGTCTGGGACAGTGCTACACACATGGGAAATTGCCTGGATGGGAGAGATGCTGGGCCCCCATGCTGGTTGGAGGTGGTCTTGTACTTGCACATCAGTGACTCCATTTCTTACCTTTTGTGTTGGGGAAAACAAAACACCAGTGGCCCAGTCTTGAAAGGCTTGGTCAGGTGAAGGAAAGGACTCCATGCTTGTCGAGACTGCAGACAGTCTGAAGGGTATCAAGAAGCAGGATTGTCCCATCCTAATTTTGCCTTTGCTTTCTTTTGTAGGGAAGGGATTTTGCAGGGGATATAGCTCATTTGAGTTTTGTCTACCAAAGCATACTTGGGCTTTAGGCTGGTCAGACGCTGCTGGTGTGGTGGCTTTTCAGGGCGTTAATTTTCCATCTATCCCATAGTGCAACTAATGTAGGTAAATGCTGCAGAAGCCAGGCAGGGAGGAGCAGCAGAGATTTGGTGCATTTAGAAGGGTTTTGGTCATCAAGTTGGACAAGAAAAAATGTAGGTAGGTATCCATGCTAAGAACTATTCACAGAAACAACACAGAGCATAACTCCGTTCTTCTTCCCATTTCACTGTTACTTCAGAACAAAATGAAACTACGTTGTCTGAATTTCTAGATGCCTTCTGAACTTGTTTATACTACATGAAGAAATTCCTTTTTAATGGGGACAAGTCCTACAAGTTTATTCTGAAGATGTTGACTGTTAAAATTCTCTGTTTGTTTGTTTATCCTTTTCTGATACCTTTTTCTTCTAACTTACTCTTTTAAATTGCACTGTATTTGTTTAATGTAGCATTACATACTCCTTGAGCTTTAATGTTAGTAATACGAGAGCTTCTATCAATGTCTTACTGTCAGGGCTATGTAGAATTCCACAGAGTTTTTATTCAGAGTGCTACAATAATAAAAATTAGGATTGTTGTTAAAAGCAATGAAATATGAAAAAAAAAAATTATGAGGATATAACACACAATATCAGTTTCTTTACACTAAAGTCCTGATTTGCAAATGTGAGTGAAAGATTGACTTTACGTTTCCAGAGATGATTAGCTGCCAGCTCTAATCAAATTGAGAAGTAATTAGCAAATCAAAACTTGATTAGCTCTTTGCTTGATTTACTAAAATTACAGTTTATGCAGTTTAAATGATGGGGGAGGGGAAATGTCTCTTCTCTACATGCATCCTACTGCTCTGTACTAGGGGAGCACCGGAGGAGCATCTTTACTTATGGCACTGAGCTGTCAGTACCCTGGTACCAATACTGCTGTGAAAGAGATGCTGGATAAGCCAAGACCTCATCCCTTCCTATCTGTGGAGGAAACGTGTTGTGAGCAGCTGCTGAGAGTTGCTTGGGATACATGTGACCCAGACAATGTGAATTTTCATTGCCAGTCCTTCCTTCATGAAGTTCAGTGTTGTTCAATGTTGTTACAGGGTTATTAAAAGGTGAAAGTTTTGAATGTGATTCTGCAATAAAGTAAGTTTTCTAATTGATGTGTGTGCTGTAACAATGCAGGCAATGTTGAAAGGGGAGGGTGATCTTGACAGTGTGAGAATTTAATTTTCACCTCTGTCACCTACTGGCTGTGGAACATTTGCCTTTGCTTAATTTCTGTTTTTCATTTCTGTGGAACAGGTATCACATGTTTTGTTAGTTCACCTTGTTGAACTTTGAGTTTCTGATGGAAAAATAAATACACCTGTAATCTAAAATGCTCTAATAGGTGCACCTCTAGCTACATAAATCAAATGCTAAATATTAGATTTTATCTGCATGAGGCCAAAAATAAATATAAATGGTTTTTCGAGTGTGCAGTTTGTTACAGTCTTCCTTGTCTCTCTTCTCCTTGAGATTGTACAGCTGTAATGCTCTCTGCATTTACACTGGGACCAAGACACATTTTAATGCATCTTTTATACTTGAGTCTTATTTGTTACTGAAGTAACTGCAGTGGAGAGCTTCTCTGAATTAATGGCAGAATTAGCAGGCAAACTGTAATCCCATTGAAGTACCTGAAATCTGCACTTTGGAAGTAGCTTTATTGAAAAGCAAGAGGTTTAAACCAAATTCAGAACAGAGCTTAAGATGGGGGGGGTCGGGGGGTGGTTTGTTTTTTTGTTTGAGGTTTTTTTTTCCCTCCTGGAACTGCTGTGCCAATGTCTTAAAAAGTACAGTTTACTTAGAAGACTAGAGAGATAAGCCTAGTGATTTTACAGTATAAAACAGTGCAGAAATGCTGATATATAGGGAGCCCAATTCTGCCCTTAAATGCTAACTATGAAACACTAATTACAGCAAATTGGATCTTCGTTGTGTTTGTATATCTGAAAACCAAATGGATTTCTCATATAGTCTACGTTTCAGAGTAAATTCCAGCAAAGGTGAGGAAAAAAATGGATGCTCTTTTCAATAGATTTTTTTTTTTCCCCTATGGTTTTTAGGGCACTTTATTTTCAGACATGGATTGTTTATTTAGCAATTTAATATATTGAGTATTTCTGCCTCAGGCTGCAAGGTTGTGGTATGGCAACTGATCTATTTCTCTTTTGGATTAAGTATTTAATCCATAAAATTTTCCTTTCTCTAGGGGACTTCAGTAGCTTACACATTACTCTTGGGCTTTCAAACTTGCATAGACTATTAAATGAACTGTTGTATATTTTTTATCAGAAGCTTTATTTACTTTTTCCTGAGCTCTTAGGAACTGCACCACTCTTATTTCCCCGGTTCCTTTCCCCGTACAGATTCAACCTGTGAGGTACATGTCTCCTCTTCCTGCATCTATTGATTAGGAAGCCTTTTTCCAATTGGACTGAGGAGTGGTCCCACCATCAGAGTGCAGGAACTGCCACGTCATCATAGGATGTCAACACTGGTATAGCCATGGCACACAGAGAAGCACAGTTTGTTTACCTTCAGCCAAAATGTGCTGTTGGAGGAGGTGGATCTCAAGAGGAACAGAAGTGGCAGGAATCCTTGACAAGCAGAGATGATGGCTGATACCTCTATGAATGGGATTTTACGATGTGCACTGAGATAGGGGAAGGCTTAAGCTGATCTCGCTGATGTCCCCATCCAACGTTCAATTCAGGTGTCTGATAGCTGGGGCTTCAAGCTGAGAGAATTCATAGGCTTAAGAGGGGAAAATTATACTTTATAATTTTCAGATGAACTTCTTAAAGGAATAAGCAGAAAAAGAAAAAAATTCCATCTTTTTTTCTGTAAAGGCAATGGATCTGTTGTAAGTATGTTGTTGTCAAGGCTGATTTTAGTTACAGAGAAATGAATTTTCACTTTAAGAGGTGTGGAGTTTGGTTTTTTTGCTTCAAAGTGTTGTGGTGGGAGACAGCAACATTTGATAAAAATATGTATTTGTCAAAACCAGAAGATACTGTTTTGACAACAAGAATGAGGAATATGTAACTGAAACTTTAGTTTTCAAAACTGTTTGCTATTTAAATATTTTCTCTTGGTTAGAAAGAAGGTTTTATCTTTTTATTTGCTTATATTTCCAACTGCTTACAGTTTTTACTCTGAATTACATTGTTTGCACTCAGTCATGTGGATAGAATTTTTTTATAAGAGATTTATTTAGCTAATTTCAGGGTTTTTTTGTTTTTTTTTTTTAAAGATTGTCAAAAAAGCTGAGGACTGAATCTCAAGTTTTCTTCCAAGCAGCAGATTTATAGGCTGTGATAGAGGTCTAAAAGGCATTAAGAGATCTAAAGAATATTTTTGTCTCATGGGTGTCTTGGCAGTGTGGTTTGGGATGTTTCTATCACAAAAAATTGCAGTCTTTCAGGCTGATTTTTGGGATAGCTAGGTTGCTTTTTTGAGTGAAATAACTGTTTTCCATGAAATTTATTCTAGGTCTGGCTGGGACAATTGACTTTCTTCATAGCAGTCCATGTGGTTCTGTGCTTTGCATTTGGGGCTAAACCAGTGCTGGTGAAACCAGCAGTGTTTTGGCTCTTGCTCAGTAGTGCAAAGCCTTGGTTTTTTTCAACCTGACAAGGACTGGTAGGCTGGGGATGGCCAAGAGGTTGGGAGGGGGCACAGTCAGGACACCAGAGCCCTGCTCACCAAGGGGATATTCCATACCATCTAGTGGTGTGCTCAGCCATAAAAGTTCAGGGACAGGAGGAAGAAGGGACATTAGGGGATAAGGTGTTTGTTTTCCCAAGCAGCCATTACCATGCTCTGAGTCCCTGCTTGCCTGGGAGGTGGCTGAACATCTGCCTCCTGATGGGAAGCAGGGGATTATGCTGCTATTGCACGTGCAGCTTTTGCTTTTCCCTATTAAATTGCCGTTGTCTCATTCCGTGAGTCTTCTTGCCTGCCTTCTGTTTTCTTCCCACCCCACAAAAGCCTGGAGTGAGCAAGAGGCAGGGTGGTTATTTGGCTGCTGGTCAGGGTCAGGTTTTGCAACCTCCTGCAAAATGGTGGAGGTGAAAGAAGTTGCTCTCATCTGTTGGCTTAAAGGAGGTAATCTTCCACAGGCCTTGATAATAAGTTCCTGGGAAGTTCCAGGTTCCATTCCTGAGCTTCCAACCTTTTTTGATTCTAGTATGTATCAGTATGCACTTCACAGTGTAAGCTTGAGTCCCCCTTCAGAAAATTATCCAGTCAGCACCAGCTGTAGCTGCAGCCATGAATTTGTACTTGTAAAAAGGTCTGATCTGTTTCTTGCTGGCCCTCAGGCAGCCACTGCTACAGTAGCGTTGTGGCAAATCCCTTGTACCTGTTCCCTGCCTGGTCTGTTGTTTCAGTGGGAATTTTTTTGTGAAATAAGATTACTCTTTGGTAAACAGCCCAGGGTTAGGGGAATGCCAAACTCCTATTTATAAGTATTGCATTAAAAGATTAATTATAATGGCATCCCAGGTTTTTGACACATGCTGTAGTTGAGCAGGTAGATAAAAGCGCAAGGGGTTTTAACCTTAGGAGCATTGTGTCTCAACAGATGTGATGTTGCTTCATGTTGTGTGTTGCCATAATTAAGAAGCATTCAGAAGCTGTTTTTCTTTCAGACTTTTCAGATGTGTTCTTGTGATTCAAATTTTAGTGAAGATCGTAAACTGTACTCCAATAGTACAATTAAGGTAATTGACAAAGGCAAAACTAGTGTGCAGAGTTAATTAGATTTTTCCATCTCCTCACTTTCAATTAAGCTTGTTGGTCTGATGCATTTCTTCCTGTTTAATTGCCATTATTTTTACACAGTATACAGATTGTAGTACTGTAGTAGTCTTTCAGGTAAATAGTGGTTGTTGAAATAATCATGAAGCTGAACTATTTTTTCCAATTTGTGATTGTCCTCCTCTGTTTGAGCAGCAGAGTTTTATAATTAATATTTCCTTCATTTCTGTAGCAGTTTTGATTTGTGCTTTAAAGTGCATTAGGTTTTTTGTTATGTGGGGATTTTATTTTTTTTTTCCGGTAGAATAAGAACCCTACTGTATTGCAGAAACAGATATAGCACACTAAAACAACTATAATTACAGCAGATGAAATATTAAGAGACTACAAATCCTTTAAACTGTTCATGGATTAGGGTAGAAATTATAGTACTGCTTAATGTTAAACCTGACAGTGTCAGAAAAATATTTATGGCTTGGGCAACACAGCAGTATTAAAAGTTGGATTGCTGCCCTGCAGATCATACAATTCTGTCAAATGTTTTTCATGGGCAACTATGTTACGATTCAGCTGAATAATTCAAAACCCCTTTCAGAATATGTATTGGTTTGCAATACCATTGATAAATTTATTCTTTTGATTGTCATGTAGGTGAGAGGAGGACACATACAGCTAAAATAAGATTAGATGCAGACTACAGCTAGTGTTTATAGTGTATGTATAAATATATGTTTTAAAACCAAAATGCTTGTTCAATGTGTGTTTGCAAGCATCTGTCCAGTCCCTGCAATCATGAGATACCAACATAATTTGCTTCAGTTAAGTGCCTTGCAGAGAATGAAAAGTAAAAATTTCTGGTTCTGTTGAATATGATGACATTTGTACATTTTAGGGCAAATCCATTGTTTGTTAAAGTTGAGAACTGACAGGACAACTCATATGGCAGTATTTTCCACTATGCTCTTCCCTCCTGTATCTTATACCTCATGAGCCTGGATTCAGCTTCCCCACATGCTCCACCTCTATTGCTCCACCTCCCCTCTGTTCTGGGTTGCCTACCCTTCCATAGCTGACCTTCACGTGTACATCTTCATCCAAGAGGATCACCACACAGTAATGCTGTGACTGTGGTTGTCCTGGCTGTGCCACAGGACAACTGAACTGACCATGAGGCTGTTGCTGCAAAATGCTGTCCTGTCACGTCGGCTTTGTTTTTCAACAGTCTGATGCTTGTGATCCTTGTCACGCCACGGGACGTGACGTGGCTCAGTGCTGTGATAGTCTGGAGTTCTCACAGTGGATGTGAACTGGGAGCTGGGAGAATTGATTCTTGTCATGGCATCATATGGCTTAAGATCCTAATGGAAAATACAGCTTTATTATCACTGTTTCACTATTTTATGAACTTTGCCGCAAGTTGAGAGCCTTCAGAGAGAGGGAATGGTATGGGCATTATCATGAGGGTGTCTTAAATGGCCAAAAGTAATTGACAGAGCAGCCAGGTTGCTGGTACTTTCTGGACCCAACTGTCCCAGTGGAAATAGCTATAGAATAACTTATGCATTTTGGCTGATATATGAGTATGATGCAAAGATCTTCCCAAAATTTGAGCAAAATGGTAGGGGGTTCAAATGCCTTTCTGTCCATGCAGAGTGAGGGATGCTACCTGGTACCCGAGCAGTCACTGAATTCTGTGTTATCTACACGTGGTATCAGCACTGCCTGTGAAGATCTCAGGATTGGGGTGAGACTAGCCCACCCAAGAACATTTTGACATACTTGAGGAAAAACTTCCTTATTCTCAGTTAAAGTTGGATATTTGGTGCTGCTGCCAGTGATATGTCTGGTGATGTTGGTGGAAGGAAACTGTTGACTGTGACTTTTTCACAAGTAATGCAAAAAGTCCACATGAAGCAGCAGCTGAACTGGAATGAGTGGGAATGTTTCTAACCTTGTTTCTGTGGTGTTTGGGGGTTTTGTTTGTGTGTGTGGTTCTTTTTGGTTGGTTGGAGTTTTGTTTGTTTGTTTTTAATGCATCAGGCTTTCTGTTATTTCACTTGTAAACATTTCCAGTCCAGCTTACTAAAAATTTACAAATTTTTAATAATCATGTGTATTGGTCCAGGAGTCTGGACATGTGGAACTTAATAATCTTGTGGATGAAAGTGACTTTTGAGTAATATGTCCATTCCATTGTCTCAATCCAAATAGTTTCTGAGTCTAACCTTAACTAATACAAAATCATTTGTCTCTTTGAGACCAGTCCTCTTGTCCTCTGGAGGTCATGTAGCAACATGTAAGGGAACAAGATTTTGGTCTTCATAGGCATTTGTAGTGAAATATACTTGTTTAAAATGATGGAGAGTTGGCTAAGCAGCTGGATTTGTATTTCAGCTGTTGTTCAGTAAAATCTAAGGGTCTTGTTTGCTTCTTTATTCAGTAGAAACAGAAGAGACTGCATAAGACCATAGGAGGGCTGATTGTTTTTATATTCATATATCCCTAGGCAAGAGGGATGAAAATAGAAAACTGGATATTTTCCATACTGATGTATGCAGAGATTTTTTTCAGTGACAATGTTAACATTTATGGTGATCCATTAGGCAATTGTCTTGCTTAATTATATGTTTCAAATATATCTTGACATGTCAAAAATATTTAGCTTTCATCTTATATTTAGTCAGCTTTCTGAAGGACTGTGATCTTCCCATCATGAGACTGTGTTGTTCATATTAAAAGGATAAGGACAGTGGCTTTGGAAAACAACTGGAAAGTGTACAGTCTGGGAGGCTTTTGGTTTATAGGGTTTTCTTGTTTCCAACAAATATGTTTGGCCTTCCCTACCGGTAGGCTAATACAGAATTCTCACAGAATTTAACATAGAAATAGGAGTTGCTGGGGAACCTCTGAAACTTTGCAGCCTTTCACACTCCTCTTGGACAGCGATGATAGTTCAGAAGTGAGTTGATCTGTGGCATGCAGGAGGGGATGTGTTTTTTAAATTGAATGCTTTGCAGAGTAAGAACCTAATCTGTTTATGTGAAGGTGAGAGGGTGTCTCCCACACCTAACACAAGTAAGTGTTTATTATTTCTGCAAATGTTACTCAGTTGTATCTATTCCAGCTCTTTTAAAAGCTGAACTAATCATGCCGTATATCTGTGCTATTCAGATGGCTGGTTTAGTTTGCTTTATGGTGTTGATTAGTTGAGAAGTTGGAACTTCATAAAGATCAGCAAAATGAAAACCATTATTTCTAAAGTGATCCCTATAAACATGGAAATGCAGGGACTCTGAGTACTAAGTCTGGATGCTCAAACTCTAATGCACTGTCAGGACAGGCTTTTTCTTTTGAGGGCACAATAAATGGACTATGCTTCTGGGTCCAGCAAAGGACACCATTCAGAATGTTCCAAACAGAATATTTTCTTCCTGTTATCGAGATATCAATCTGTTTACCTCACTTAGAAAGGCTTATCAGTGTGTGATCCATTGACTATTTTTCCTCAGAGTTTACCTGGCAGACACTGCTGTTTTTTACGGGTTGAGGGAAGGAATACCAGCTTCTACACATTCCTCTAGTGGTTTAGTTTATTAGGGAAATGATGCATTTAACACCCCTACAACAAATCGGCTGTGTCATGGGATATTAACTTTCTCTTGCCTGAATTAATGAAATCTGTTTGAGGATATTTTTTTACCCAACCTCAAGTGCCTTAAATAGAAGGTTATTTTCTGGCAGAAGAAAATGCAGTTCACAGACGCAATAAACTGCAAGGTCTGGTGACTGAACCACAAAATATTAAAGCTAAAATGATGTTGCATGTTAATTCAGAATTCTCCTCTATGGAGTAATTCCACGGCAATCAGGCAGCCACGTCAATATTTTGTTTCTCTGTGCAGCAGTTTTAGAAGAACCAAACTTCAAAAAAAGAAGGCCTGGAGGGAGGAGGAAATAAGGCAGAAGGGGGTAAATCTGTAAATTTTTGGGAAGAACAAATGTAAATACCCAGAATACAAAGCCTACATTTTGGGTTTAACATTACCTTCTGCACCAGCCACTGTCCAGGGAACCTGTGTAGGAGAGAGATGGCTTCTTGTGCTTCTCATTGATATTCCTTAGTGATACTTGTGCTTGTAGGGCAAGTAAAAGGTCATTCAGCCAAAGCAGAAGAGAAGATGCCTGCCAGCCTCAGGTTAGTACTGCCTCTGGAGGTTTATATGTCAGCCACTTGGATTTCATTGTATGCCTTTATTAAATACTAGAACTACTATGTAGTCATTCAGGAATTAATGAAAACAGTGTAAACTCTTCTTAATTAGAATACTCCAGGTACATCATGGTTTTGATTGAGAAGGTATCTGAAATTTGAACTGTATGAATTTTGTATGTCTTTGTCTGTTTCTCAAGAAATAAAATGAAAATACTTATTTAAATATCAGTCTGAAACTTGTTAACCAAATTTCCTTGGAAAAAAACCTCTAATTTCCAAACAGAATATAAAGTGTGAGATATCAGCAAAGCCATGTCTTTGACTTTTTGTTTTGTTGCTGCCATATTGTGCTCTTAAGACTAGTGGGAAATAGATGGAGCAGTCACCTGCCAGCAGAAATCTCCAAAGGATAACTCATGTTTGCTTCCTCAGCTGCTGCCAGTGTAGTATTTTTGAGTTTGTCTCTACAGGAAAAGGTTCAGGAAGGGTGTGAGGAGAAGAGCTGATGTTAAAAATGACCAATTTCGGTTCTGTTCTGTGGAAAATCAAACCTCCATATTTTAGATTTAAAAACCTCTGCATTAAAAACATACAAAAATATAGCAAAAAAAGGCAGGCTTTAATAAGCATTTGAGAGATTTAAGAATAGCCTTCACTCTTTAAACAATTGATAATGCTATGAATTTTTAACTAACCTTTTCATGAGTATCATTATTCATAAGTACTTTTAACAAACTGGGAAATAAATTTGAAAATCTCTGTTAATTCTGTGAGTATGTGTAAATTCAAACTGGTTTTTTTCCTTAGTAATTTAAAGGCTCTAACTATGGAGTGAATGGAGGGGGGAAAAAAAAAAGGAACAGCAAAATAATGGAAATAGAGGAAAGCTAAAGGCTGTACATGTTCTGATGTACCTTTGCAAAGTTTAGGTTTTGGTGCTTCCACTGCAGAATGAGAACATTAGTATCAGGGGAGAGATTTCCCCCAAGTATTGCTGTAATGATATTTGCTGTCCTTGGGAGGTGCAGACTTATATGGGAAATAGGAACAAGAATTATAGCTGTTATGACAGAACTGCTTAAGGTGATGAGTAGGACTATCTTTGCTTATTTTCCAGTGCTTTAAGTCTTTCAGGGAGTTTCTGTTTCTACATGTTAGCTTAGCAATCAGCACTTTTTTCCTCATTTTGGGTTCAACATTAAAAAAAAAATCTAGCTTGTCTGGTAATTATTGATATCATATTAAAAGGAGAAGGAGGAAGCAAAATAAAGTCAATTGTGACTATTTTGTGTCACTTACCGAGGCCCCACTCTTGGTCTTTGAAAAATTCACCTTCAAATTAATTTGTGAAAAAAGGTTTTAAGTATCTGTTTTTTCAGTTTCCTTAGTTACATCTAAGTGGAAAATAATCTGATATATCTTTGCCTCTGTTGAAAAATCTTTAAGGCTACCTTTTCAGAAACACAGAACTTTGAGAATCAATTAGATTTTTGTCCTCATTAATGAATAGCACCATTTTAGTATAGTTGCACATTACATGTGTTATGAACTTCTTGTTGTAACAGCTCAGATTATACTCATTGCACTAAAAAGATATATTTATGGTTCAGTAAGAAAGTGGGTATAGCTTGTAGAGAAGATGGTCTTTTCTCAGTTTTTTTCAATTACTTGGATTAATTTCTGTTTTCTTCTTTTAATAGCAATGTGTCTTTTCTGTAGTTTAACTGTTCAGCCCTAGTTTTGCTATCATACTCATTAAATAATATTGATTTTGAATTGTTGTTTGTCATTACTCTTATCACCATTAATACCAAGTGCCTAATATTATATTTTGACCTCTTATTAGTATTCTTGCCATACTAAATAGAAGAGTATTTCTTGAATAATTGATAAGGTAAAAAATGTAATGTTCTGCAACTATCTCATTTTTCCTCATTTGGCTCCCTTATAAAGATGCTGTGCAGCCATCTTCCTAAGCAGAGAGCACATTCCTTGCCTAAGGCCAAAACAATTATCTGCCATCATAAAGAAGTTAAACCAGTGTGGACGGGGGGGAGAAAAGGCTTGAAGTGCTAGTTATAAATTCTAGCAGCAAATCTGCGGGAAAGTGAGAAGAATCTGTAAGGGTACCTCTTGAAAGCAAAGCCATGTCCCATTTGGTATAAAAAACTCTGGGCTGCAGAGTGAGGACAAGCTGAAAGGGTAAGCGCGCTGCAAGGTCTTTGCATGTTTGCTGTTTTAAGTGACTGGGACTCGGGAAACAGTTTGGCTCGAGATAGATGTGGGTTTACATCTCTCTATAGTTGACGTATAAAAGGGAGCGTTGCCGGCGGAAAGCTGTGTCCTGATGTATTATGAGGGAGCCTTTTGGCTTATGAATCAATTTGTCCTTTACTGGTTTAAGTGGCTCCGTTATTTTCGTTTCTTTTTCAGTTACTGCATTTGAAATAATGCCTTTGTCACTGATATTAGACATAGGCTTGTTTCTTAATGAGCAGTGCTTTATGGAACAGCAAAGTTACCAAAAATACACAGTGTTGCTTTTATCCATCTGATTGCAAAAGCTGAGGCCTTAAGAGACATTTGTGTTCTTGTACAATTTGTCTGCTTTCCTTGAAACCATGTATAAGCATGCTAATCAACTTTTTTTTCTTTTTTTTGGTGAAGGATATTTCTCAGGGGTCCGTTAATTTTGATGTCACATAGCTGATCTCATAGATAAACTGCTTGTTTATGGATGCTGAATGTCTACATAATCAAGAGACCAGAATATAAAATACATGACAAATAATTTTTTTTTTTTCCTTGGAGCAGAAAGTTCTTGTATGAACATAAATATTAACTGTTGACTACATTGGCAGCTACACATAGCTTTTAAGTGAAAATATTTAAGAATCATTTTGCTACAGAAGAATGCTGATTTTATAAAACGCTTTCCTTTGCCCCTTCCTGCCCTCCCCTGCTTCTTTCTGTTATGGATGTACCTAATATTTTGATGTAGCTTTTCTTTTTTAAAGTGTGGTTGTAAAATATGTCATGCTCTAGCTGTTTCCCAGACTAGCTCTATGTTTTATTGAGATTCAAAAAGGTGGTGTCAGAGTCAGATTTTTAGTTGCAATTCATTTACATTAATATTTTTCATTTGCATTAGTATTTTCATTAGTATATTTCACACATATACGTTAGTGAATTAGTACATTCACTATGTAAATGATAAGGCTGTGCTGTACTACTTGACTGTAAACACAGAGGTAATAGTAGGTCCACATCTTGCAAGAAGAGAAAAGCTAACTACAAAGCAAAAAAAAAAAAAGAAAGAAATAGAATCATTGAGATAGAGTCACAATCTTGGTTGGCACAGTGGGCTGTGGTTTGAGTGTTGTAACAGCCTTTATTGTGATCCTGGCAGCATGAGCAAGGCGGATTTTAAGGGGCTCTTTCAAGACTGACACTTTGGGTTTGCCAGCTTCTAGAATTGTCCTTTCTGTTGATGGTCTTTGAAGGCTTCGAGCCTGGGTTGAGACGTAGAAATTGGTATCAATGTTGAGGTAGAGAAGGGGATAGGACAAAAAGTCTGTGAAAATGAAGAAAGCTTACGTTTATGCAAGGAAAGGAAATATAAGGAAAATTCTGTACATGGATTTTAAATGCATTGATGGAGTACAGGTGAGATTCCTTGGGGCTTCACATCGTTGTACTGGGAGTTACAATGAGAGATGGAAACACTTGAGTTGTGCAACAGTGTGCTGCTTCCCTGAGATGATCCAGAGGATTCATGTTGGAGCAGCCATTGCTAATGGGAAGCTGCAGTATGTTTGTCTGCACTGATAAACCTCTTCTTTCTTGGTAGCCACATTTAGGATGGGTTTCAGCTGAGCAAAACTACATTGTTTAGGCCAAAACAAGGAAAGCAGCCATGCAGAAGACAGGATGAGCTTTTGGGGTCTTTTTTTACACAGAGAAAAAGAAAAGGAAAAACATTAGAAGAGCTATATTTCAGAGGTACTATGCAAAAAGCATCTGTGGACGGAAATGATGAAGGACTCAGCAGAGGGTGTAATAAATATAGTGATTTAAGTCAAGTTTAGAAGGCTGAGATGCAGGTGGTCATTACTATAGAAAGTATTCACAAAAGAGATTTTAAAAAGGTGGAGTGGGGGGGAAGAAGGAAGAGATGATGCATAATTAAAAGCTTCAGTTGAGCTGTAATATATCTGAAATGCATGCTAGACATCCATAACAAAAGGGCAGAGGAAGAGGCTAATGAGATTTTAATTTGGACATGGTAGAAGAGAAGAAGAATAAAGAGGTAGACTGGTGAGACAGGTGCTTAAAACTGTTGCATTCACAAATGTTCTGAGTTTGTGGGTGGGATTATGCAGTTATGAGACCTGTGTCAAGTACAGTGGTCTTGGAGAATCTTGCAGAGAGCTGGGGTGAAATGAGGAGGCTCTGATGAAGGTCATTGGAAAAAAAAAAAGCAGAAAGAGAACACGAAAAAATGAAGCTGTTAAAAAACAAGGGGTGACACAAGGTTTAAAAAAAAATCTGAAATTTACATTAGCTAGACTTCAGAACCTTAGAGCAAAGCGGCACAGCTGGAATTAAAACAAAATGGAAAGGGTAGTAGTTGATTAAGTCACTGCAAATGTTTTGAATTTGTTCTTTAACATTTCTGAAAAGACAGAATTAAGTTTGAGAGGAGAAAGAGACAGGAGGGTAGTTACCTAATTTTTTTTTTCCTGTGAGGACCACAGATACAAAAAAGCCCTCTTACAGAGACAAGAATTTGAGCTGTTCAGTGGCCCTCTGCATTCCTGACAAATGTGTAAGGAATGAAGTCCCTGTCAGGGAAGTACTTCTATGGGATTAGGAGTGAGTTTCATGTTTTTAAAGTAATAAATACTTGGGGTCTGTTTAATTTAGGAAGCAAAAGGATTATTCTGAATGCAATATTTATATACCTATAATACATTTCCACAACTATTTTTATTAGCAGCATATTTTATACACAGCCTTTCTAACTGCTGTAAAGAACCTTGCTTATATAATGAAAGAATTTCTCTAAGTAACTTGGCTGTGACTAATAAGAAATTTGCTTGTTTTCCTGTTACAGTGTTTTAAATAACCTCTTAAATTTCAGCTTTACCAATTTATGTGTAGATTCGTATGATAACTAATAGGTTATAAATACAAAGCAGACATAAAAGGTTTTCAGGTTTTTTTTTCTATTCACTTTTTAATGGGCTTCTTAAAACCCAGCAATAATAATGAAGTCCAGAATTTATTTTAAAAAGCATTTCTTGAGGTCCAGCTATCAATCTACTACTCACTGTTCTGAAAATCTTAATATCTCATAACTTCTGGTCTCTACATTAGGGCAACGTACATATATGTATGTGCAAATAAATACATAAATATATACATATATGTAGCATACTTAATGCATAAAAAGCCACATTCAAAGGACAAAGACTGCAAAGAATAATATCAGCTTTCAGTCTAATACTTGCCTCCCAAATGTGAACGTTTCAGCATGGTCACCTGGAATACCTCAGATATTAAAAAGTGAGAATTTTAGAAGACAAAGATGAAATAGTGATTAAATGTAAAATGTCTGTAATTCGCATCTGTCAGGGAAAAATAATTTGAAGTATGACAGTGATTGAATTTTTAATATGCACTTAATTGAATAAATTGTCTTAATGTGTCCAAAACACCTGTCAGAAAAGGCAACAGGTATGATTTTATCAGATTTGGTTATGATAAATATTTCCCACCATCCTAATACAACTGGCATTATGTAAGCCTTCTTCTGAAACTCCTGCTCTTAAAACTGAGAATGCATTTTCACATAAGATAACTGCACACAGTGGTGTTTACCTGAGATTTTAACAGCAATTTTGCCTCAGAGTTGCTGGGGCAGATTTGCTGGTTTTAAAGTCATTTTCTGGCTTAATATGTTAATAGCAAATGTCTGTGAGTTTTATATTATTTCTATAAAATGGTCAAAACCTGTTTCTGAATCGCTATCCCTAATAAGAATTTCACCCTTTTTCAAACCTGGTATTTTGCTTTCCAGCTATTTCAGCAGTCTAGGGTCATCATTATCATATTGTCAGGTCACTAAGATTTCTCATTTTATACTTGTTTTCTTTTTTTTCTTTTTCATGTATTCCTCTGTTTGCAAGTTAAATTTCATTTGCGTGTGTGAAAATTACTGCATCGTCTAATGCTGTCTTGGGGCAAGTCATCATTTGCTCATGGTGTCCAGTTGTTTTGCACTGGAGCTGAAAACGTCAGTTTTTCCTTCCATCAGTGAAAACCCTATTTTTTATTAATAAGCTTGGTGTGATTAAGATACAACTCTTATTTAAATGCCTTTTCCAATTTTGTTCACTCAACACAGGGAGAGCAGTCTCAGACACGGAGTGCTGAATGCCAGTAGTTCCAAGTCTGATCACGGCAGGGCTGTTCCATTGGTAGGGAATGGAGACCTGATTTGCTCTTTCACTGCAGTTGAAGAGGGTGGCTGAATATTTTCCTTATTCCTTTGCCCCTAGTTATGTTCTCCTCTGTCAGTGGACAAAATGGATCTGCTCCAAGAAAACTATCTTCTCCAACTTAGAGGAGAAAAACAAAGAGCTATGATTCATTCCTCTAGGGTTTCATTAAAATGCATTTTATATTACTGTGGCAGTTAAATATTCCTGTTTCAGGTAGTGGAATTTCATACTGTCTTTTGGAAACTTTGGGTAATAAGAATTTTCACTCTGAAAATCCTAGTTTAGTTCTGAGTACGAAGTTCAAAGTCTTTTATTACACGCTCAGTACTTCTGAAGGGCATTTGTTAAATTTCAGAACAAGGCCACTGAAGAATGCAAAGCACCCTGTGTTTAGTGGGCAAGCAGCAGGTGGTGATTGTGTGTGACCCATCAGCCTGTGTCTGGCCAGGACCCCCTATCCTGGCTGCCATAAAGCAAGCAGGAAAAAAAAAAAAGTCCATCTTGTTATTTTAAGCTTCCTATGAGGAGTTAGTTTGCAGAAGAAAACATAAAGTTAATACCCAAAGTAGGTTTTACAGCTTCCCTCTAGCTTCTGAAGTGTTTGCATATACATGAGAGTGTGATATATGTTTCCAGCAGTTGGCTTCCTGTCACTCACAAATATTTTTTTTTCCTGAGGGTATCCTGAATCAGTTTATTTTTTTTTTTAATTGAAAAGTTTGCTTTGCATGTCTGAGCAGGAATGTCAGGCTTAATCAGAAAAATGTGATGCCTGTTGATTTTGATGTCAGAGAGGAAAAAACAGACTTTTCTGTAGATGCTCTTAACAAGTCTATCTGATATTTTTGGATTCAGAGTTCCTATAGCTATTAGCCAAGACTGTTGCAGCATGAACTAATGCAGTTTGAAAAGAGAGAGCCATTAAATTGGGTCTTTGGTGGAGATAGATTTTATTTCTGGAAGTGTAATTGGATTTCCAGGTATCAACCATAGATGACAGTACCAGTGCAAATTAGACTTTGAATTTCCTTGACTAAGATTTTGAGAATATTGTGGTTAACTCTGTCTTGTTTTTTCTCAAAAATATTTTTAACACTTAATAGAAATATATTTTAAAAAATGTTAATTGCAGGCTGATTTAGCTCATGATGGTAACAGTATTCTCAGGAACATGTTACAGAATGAATTATCAAGTGACTAGGGCTCTTACATCAGCAGTCAATTTACTGAGAAAAACATCACATAATTCATAGCATACTATAATACTGCAGTCTTTGTTAAATCCTATGGTTGTCTTGTGCAAATAGTTGTCAAAGATTTTGTATTATTAAAATCTGCTTTGAATCTAAAGTCTCCTTCAGGAAAAAAAAAAAGATCAATTATATACTCTATGTATGAATCCCTTGTCAGAAGCCATTTGATATTGCCTTTTGATTACCTCTAAGCTTGCATGTATTTTATACTCAGTGAAATTCTATGCAGGCTGTTGCAACTTCTGGCTTGTTGCTGCTGGAAGTGTTCCAGAAGTACAGGTGGAAAAGAATATCTCTTTTTTTCTTTTTGTTTGACCTGGCTCACTAGAAGAATAAGAATCAGTATCAACCAAAAATTTTTGGTGACCAGACATTGGTTGCTGAAAAGGATGTTATGCAGTTCATTAATAAATAAACCTTCAAAAAGGTTTGTTTTAATGAAAAAATGAAAGGGCTGTGTAGCAAGGTGATGCCAGTGGGCAGGAGTACTGGTGTAGGCACAAATGGGTTTGCATTAAAGAAAAGGCACAAGAGAAGACAGAAGTCTCTCAGGCAGAAGATACTGGGAAGAGTTGAGTAAGGAGCTAAAATCAGAAGCAAAATTCTGTGTCATCTTGAATAATGACATAGGCAACCTAACTACAAGATTAAGATGGGAATTTATTATGATTAGAATTGATTTCATGCACCTGGAAGGAGGCTTTGCCCTTAGGGAAAAGTAGTTTCTGTATTAAAGTGTGGTGCAAGCAGCGTGTAGATATTGCCATTAGAAAAAGGTCATTCTTTGTGGTTTCCTCATGTCACTGAGTGGCAAAGCAAAGAGTAGAATTAATATTCTGAGCCCAACAGTCTTTATGGAGCAGATTGTTATCACATCTCTTTCCATTGATCAGATGGCTTTTCGCTTAGCACAATGCATCAGTGTTGAAAAATTAGTGACTCTTCTGTCATCAGTCTCTGACTGCACACATGTTCAAACTTTAGATGTGAAGAGAAATATTAGGCAACTATACCATCACCATCTCATTTTTCTTACTACTATGTGATTTACACAATAGTGACTAACTTGTGAAGTAGTAAACTACTGCTCACTTAAATTTCTATTACACTCACATCCTCCTTCTCTTCACATTGTACGAGTAAGAGCAAAGCCAATACGTATTTTGACTTGTTACCTTCAATTTGTGTATCATTATCTTTTACCCCATTTCCAGTAATGAATATAGTTTGTATTTTTCCTTCTTTTCACTGTACTAAACATTCCAGAAAATACACACTGTGGTTTCCCCCTTCAGAATTTTTGGGGTGGAACTATGAGAGATTGCTTATTACTTGTTCTACAAAAGAGGGATTCTCCTACCATAGCCTGTTCCCTTGGTAAATTTTACCCAATGAAATATCTTTCCAAGCTGTTAATTTGCTTGCTGTCATTTTACTATTAGAGAAGTTTCACTGGGGCCTAGCTGTTAAGGCTCTGATATTTTATAAGTTTTAGTAATTCATAGTTCCACTTATCTTTTTTCTTGACTGAAGATTTCCAGTTTGAATGTGAATAGACCCTTATACTGGCTCTGCTTGGTGTGGAGTAAATTTTCTTCATAGCAGCCTGTGTGCTGCTCTGTCTTATATTTGTGACAGAAACAGTGAGTTGGGTGCTACTGAGCAGTACCTGGTTTGCTGTTTTTCCACTTTTCTCTGATTCACTTGGAAGTTGGTTTGTTCATTTGTTTTTCTTCCTACTAATTAAACTTCTTTTTTTTTTCTTTTTTTTAATCTCAACTGGCATTTTTTTCTTGCTTTTGTCCTTCCTTTCCTCCCCCCACTCCTGCTGGGGAAGAGTGAGCAAGCAACTGGATGGAGGCTTAGGTGCTGTTTGGGGTCAACCCATCACACCGTTCTTCAGACACCAGGTATAAAAGATGTTCACAGTGTCAGAATACGGAAAATCCATCCATTTGTCTTTTCCTTGGAGAACAGTTTATCCTGCAATCATATTTAGGAACAAAGCATATCTTTGGTTATTCGGTGGTGTCCTTCATCTTACTCATTAAGGTGGCTAATACATTTGCCTTGTATTATGGTCATTTGTTTGAATAAATGTCATCATTATACTGATTAATGTCCTGCCTTTCATAAAACCCATAAAATTTCCTGTCTAAAATCTCAGTGTCCTATCTTCAGTGATGCAGAGCTACTATTTTTCATATTTAATACACTGAAAATCAGTTTGGAAAAAGGAATAAAGGAATGGAACAAACTTCTTGAGAAATATTTTGTTCTTTCTTAAGAGATATTGAAATAAGACCAAAATGTCATGTAAGAATCTATACAGCTGCTTAAATCTGGACAACAGAGGTTTTCCCCTTATTGCATGGTGTAATCATCATGGTACACCCACAAACTCCCTGGAGGGTGAAGCACCCAGTGTAGCTGAGCACAGATTTCAGCAGACATGAGCTAGACTGAAGACTTAGGCACAGATTGATTGATGTGAGCTTGGCACACAGTTGCTCATGCCCCATTTTGCTGTCTGTGATATTCTCCATGGAGCATATCTGACAAGACTTAATTTGAGAGCCATAAAGTCTGATGTGTCCTTTCAATCCAGCTCTCCAACCATTCTGCCCAAAAGGCACCTCTGGAGTTTAGTGTCAGTAGGGCCAAGACTATCATAATCAAGCAGGAGAGGAGAAAATCTCCAAACTTGTCTTAGAAATGCTTATAACAAAGGGGCTAAACTTTTTGCATCTTTTTATATAAATGTGAATTGTCGGATCATCTGTATGACATGATAGGTTATGGCAGTTTCAGCAAAGAAAATTTTCCTTGATCAATTTGTTGTCTTCTGTGGGGTATGAGATTTTAATATTTTCTGTCTCTTCTCAAGGACTTCTGCTAAGGACTCAGCCCTGAGTCCTCTGTATCTCATGTCCTACTTTCTAGTGTCTAAATATATAAATGAAGAGAGAGTTTTAGATGACATCTGAACTGTTCTAACTTTAGTGGATCCTTACTGGTCTAAAGTTCTCTGTGATTCTTTGTTCTTAACCAGTCCTTTGTGTTTTTGTTTGCTTTTGTAGCACAGTGGGACAACTGGATCTCAGGACTTGCAGATGACAGCAGCAAATGGTTTTCCTGCTTCAGGGAATTGCAGCTGACTGTTTCTCCTGGGGCAGCTGCTGAGTCCTGTAGCTCAGACACAGGCTGCTTTCAGCAGCCTCTCCTTTTGGGCTCATCTTCTGTGGTGTTGAACTCTTCCTGCCCATGCTTTGTCAGCACAGACTAGAAATAATTCTGCAAAAGTGTCAGTCACATTTTGCATGGCAGTTTTTGCTCCTCTTCCCTCTTGGCTCAGTGCATGGGCTGAGGTGCTGTCATCTTTGTGTAAATTACTGTTTCTTAAGCTCCCAGCTAAAGCTGTGTGAGCTCCTCTGTCCGTCAGACAAGACAGGGACACACATTCCCTCCTTTCTGGAACACTTCCTGCCTGTTATCTTCGAAAGCTGCTCCTCAGTCTCCACCTCGCTGTGGGCCAAAACCTCTAACACTAAGTAAACCCGTGAACACTGTGCTCTGCTGATGTTCCTACTCCTGTTTTAAGGTTGATGGTTCTTGTGCTACAGTGTTTTTTAAATTTCTTTCCTCAAATTGCCTCTCTATAATGTGCCTCTCTTAAAATGTGTGTCTACATTTTTCTGATGAAATTGGAACTATTTGCTCTTTCAGAAAAGGATATGTAATGAAATGATGGAATTTGGTACTTACTGTGATGATAGCTACTCAATTAATTCTTTTTCTTTTTTTCATTCACGAAAAGCCCTTGGTATTATCTCCAGTTCGGAATAAGGTTTCATAAATATTGCTGATTATAGTTATTCTGAGGATAATAAATTTCCCTCTATTTATTGAAATAGAAAGATATCCTTGTTTGCTCCTTTAAGAATGGTCAATATATATTCTAGATCATATTATTTTAAGGAAGTAAGAGTTACTTGAAATTTCAAAATGTCAGAGACTGAAAATTAGTAGTCCTATGATTTCTTTTCCTGGGTAGATAGCCTATTAGTGTTTTTGCTAGTGACCCTTAATTTATTGCACTTAGTTATATCTGTTAGTTGTTTTGAAGATATTTTACAGTCAGTGTATATGAATATGTACTCTTTTCCTCAGATTAAACAGCTTTGATTATTCTGTTTTTGTTAGCTAATGTCTTTATTATTGTAGTTTGCAGATTGGTTCACTTTAGTTAACAGATTCAGGATGCCATGTTTTGCTTCTTGCATTGAGTTTTGTCTCATAAAAATGAGTTGGCGAAGAGCAGATGTTAAAAAGTTCTTCAAAATATCATAAATAATTACTACTGCATGTGGGAATCATTTAGAGATGTTCATACATGAAATAGTGTTTTTCATAAAAGTATATCATAAATAAATAATTGCACTAATAGCAAGTACATATGAAGAAATATCAATCATGGTCAGTGTTATTACAGCGGGTTGTGTTCATGCAAGTGGCAGAAGTGCACTACAAATGCTGATTAATCTGGGAAATAAACGAATAGGAAAGCACAAAGCTGAATGTCACTGCAAGCATATTTATCTGAGATTTTGGTTGAATCTTTCCCGCTAAGCGCTGCAGGTGAAGTGAGAGTAGCTTCCACCTGTAAAGTTAGAGAGGTACTTAATGAATGCATTGGTGTTTTAGTCACTGGAGCTTGGATGAATTTTACAAAGTGTGGCAATTTGACCTTTATAAAAAAAGAGCTTCAGGTATCTCCATGTTGTGTGCCTTGCAAAGCAGTCATTGAAGGGGATCCTCTTTAAAGAAATGCAAAATATTAAACGGTGGTTTTTAATATATTTTTAATGTCATAGACTTTTTTTTCTATACATACATTTTATTTTGCTTCCAATGGATAGTTAAAATATCAGATTCCACAACTTATGTTTTTCAAAATGCAACAGCTTATTTTAGCCACTATACAGTTAGAGGGATCCATCATACATGTTCCTCTATGCTACAAGTAATGTTTGTAAATAGAAAGCATTCTTCAACCTGCTGCCATCTCTACGTGGTATAGCTGGTTCAGATTCTAATGAATCTGATTTTTGTCAGGCAGGAAGAGAGGAATAGCCCTTTGTCTCTTGTTTTAACCCATTTATTCCCTGTGCATATCTGAGGGACATATGCAGACAGGCTGACAACAGATTTGTGATCTACAGGCCAGCAGAAAAATTAAATAATGCAACTAGAAGTCTAAAGAGGAGTGAGTATACAACAAAAAACTGTCAAGCCCTTACAAAGGAGCTGAAGGAAAAGGGGAGCTGTTTGATAATCCTAGGCTCTGTTGACTTATATATAATAGAACAAATATTTAAATTAAAAATCTCGAACAAGTGTACTTTTTCTTTTTTTCCCTATTATGTGCTACTTAAAAAAAGTCTTAAGGCTTATTCATGCATGTATTGATTTTTAACCTCTGGGCTAGCTGTTGTTAATGCTGGTACTAGCATCTTTTATGTGGTTTAAGGGTCCATCTGTGTAGATCTTTGCAAGGAGGTGCTTCCTCTGCCTCCTTACTTGACAGGAGGCTACTCTATCCTTACAGTGTTGGACTTATTGTGGTGATTATTGCATAGTTTTGTTATATTATTTCCTAGCTAATATAGTACTACTTTTCAAATAATAGCTGGTTAAGTCACTCCTGCAGGAAAAAAATTGTTACATAAGACAGAATGTCTACAGAGGTAAAGTATATACTTGTTTCCTGAGTTTTTCCCAGTTTCTACTCGATATTCCTCTTTCAGACAGAGGGGGGGCGGGGAAAAAGAGCTGCCTAAGAATTTCAATAAAGAAATGACAGATGTGTATCAGAGATGAATTAATGTCTGTTGCTTCTGCTAAGTTTGTAGTAGCATCCTAACTAATCAAATGTAGTCTAGCTATGTTTTTTAGGCTTAACACATTGGTCAGGAGAAAACTGACTTAGAAAATATGGAATCACCATCACTTACACTTCTGTTCATTATTTTGGCACAATTTCTCAGAAGTTTCAATAATGTCATGACTGCTATTCAGTAAGTTTGTACCATATGTCCAAGTCATGGCAAAACCACACAGAAAAGGTCCTATTTGAACATATGATTGGTGTTTCCATGTTTTGATACTGCCTTGGCTTCCTCTGGTAAGAGTTGAAGATATTGTCAGGAAGCTGAGTAAAAACTGTGTGGAAATTTGTTTCATATTGTTCAGACCTCTGTTTTCTACCCTGCTGCCCCTTGTCCTCCCAGAAGAATAAAGGAAAAGACTTTAAACCTCTCTTCAGTCAGTCTCAGGCTTCTCGTAAACATAGGTAGGGGGACAGCTGCTGGAGCCTGAAAGGAGCTTCCAGACACTGTTCAATCCAACCCGAGCCAAGGATTTCATTAAGAGGGTTTTTTTTTCTCCCATTTGTTTAGCCACTTTTGAATCTGAATGCTCTTGTTGTTGGGTTGTTGTTTTTTTTCCCTAATCTCTTTACCAGAATAGCCTCAGCCGTATTTATCCTGCTTGTTTTATCTCTCCTTTCGTTCTTTTTCCCCTCTGCTTGTGTTCTTCTCTGCTTTGCTTTGTAGCAATGCCCTGCTGTTTACCACTCCTCTCTTTCTCAGAAATACCTTTCTCATTGCTCCAGTCTTACACCCTGCTCCTTTCTTGTAAAGAAACACGTGCTAAGAGCCTACACCACTTTCTTGGTGACTTACTTCTCTTGTCCAGCAGTTTGACGCTTCTCTGGGCAAGGACTCTGTGCTATAATGTTTGTATAGTTGTCAATGAAGTAAGGTTTGTAACCATTGTGAGACCCTTATCCTCTGCTGTTTTGCACATGGAAGAGAGCATCCAAGTTCCAGTTTACAGTTCAGCCATTTGTTGCTGCTCTAAAGACAATTACGAAGTTGCAGCCTGTTTTAACTAACCACTTACATGTGCATGTATTTCTCGCAGTTTGATGTTGAGCCCATGCAGCAGACATTTTCGTATGTTCTCTCTTCTTTCCTATAAATTGTTATTGAATGCTAGAGTCCTCAGAGTCTTAAAAAAAATATTTAATTCAATACTAAAAGTGCATTTGAGGAAATACCCATGTCACCTACCTATAAGAACCAGTTATAAGTCATTCCCTAATGAATTAAGTGAGGGAGAGACAGGTTCTTCTAAAGGGTAAATCAGCAAGGAAGCCTAAACTAAGACTTTGTTTTTTCCACTGCTTAACACATCTGGTTTTTTGGTTTTTTCCTTTTTTTTTTGGAAGTCAAGCATCTCAGTGAGATGATGAAGTTTGCGTGGCACAACTGCAGAACACTCTCCTTTCCCCATCCTCCATCCACCTAAAACATCCCAAGCCTGCAGCTCCCCCCACAGCAGGCAGAGTTACGCTGGACAGGGATGCGTGAGAAGCAGGACAAGGGTGAAACAGAACCATGAAGGCAAACAAGCAGATTCATCTTGCATCGATTTCTAGAGTCAGGAGACTTTTCTGTCAAGTTCCAATATATTCCAGGTTCTTGATCAATATCAGTGTTAAACTGCCACCTATAACCATTAGCAGGGATATTTTTCGTTGATTTTCCGACTTACATAATGCCATATGTGGCTTAATGGATTAAAAATTGGAAGAATACATGTGTAGATATTTTTGATGAATAGGATCTTTAGTAGAAATTTAATAACCTCAACCCTAAAATATTGATCTTGTTCTTGCTCTTATAAATTCCTTCAAAACAGGAACTTTTTTTTTTTAGTTGCAATTACATGGAAAGACAAACACAATGTTAGCACCTGTAATCCAACATGTGACATGCTGCAACACACAGTTTGCAGCCCTGAGGGTCAGGAACTACAATGTTATTTATTAGGCAGAGAGAACATGCCAGAAGGGTGTATTTTTAGAGAGAAATGGAGCAAAAAGGAGAGAATTAATGACATTTTCAATACCATACGCTTGTAAAAGGCTGTAGAAATCAAATACTTTGATGAATTTTAGTAAACACATTGACAGCAACACTAAAAATACTTGATTAGTCTTTGTTACATATACTATGGAAGCATTTGATGATGAGCATAATATCCTATAAAATTGCTAATAAGAGGCACTGTAAAACAATGTTGTCTGGCTGGATCAAGTCAGCTTTTGAAACAGTGGAATGTACATTCTGTGGTGAAAGTATAGCACAGTTTTTGCCGTTACAGCAGGAGGAGTAGGTGAACGTTGGTGTTTTTGTTTGTTATTTATTATGTCATGGAACGTAACTTCTTCAGGCCTCTGTAGCTGCAGAACTTTCCTAAGTCCTCTCATTCTAGCCGCATTCTCTATTACCAATGCCCAAAATGCCTTGTTAGCACCCTTTTGTACTTCGGTACTCTGAGGAATAGTTTGGTGGTAAAGACACTGCAAGGCTGTTTAGTCTCGTGGTTTTTCAGATTGCCAAATTCTTGGGTTTGGGGTGCCTTAGTGTTTTGTTTAGTATTATAAATCACCCTTAACATAAACTAGTTTACAATATCATGTAAAATGAGTAAGCAGTTTACAAGTTCTAACCATGGAGAAAATATTTACAATTTTATGGAGCCAATACTCTTCTTATCTCTTTCTGATTTACTGAAACTGTGTATCATCTGTCTAATAACTTGTTTGTAATGCAAGAGAAAAGGTGCTTATAAAAATTCTTAATTTGCAACTGGCGGGGGGGAGAAATCCTTTTATATGCAACCCCACTTGAGGTTCTGGGCCTATTCAAATCTTAATTCCATCAAGAATAATACATTTAAATCCTAATATAATTCAGGGATGGCTTTTCCACCCCCCCCCCAAGTGTTCACAAATCATTACAATTAGTAAATATTAGAACTGTAATTGTATAGGGAGATAAAGTATTCTTTTTCTACTGTGATCAAAAGTTCTATTAGTCTTTCAACATAACCAGTATATCATTTATGAATAAAATACCCAAGGTGAGGCATAGAAGGGCAGACTGGTAGATAAGCTCATTGCATGTAAAATTAGTGATTCTTGGTGGAGCTAATAATGGTGGGACCCTGGAAGGGTCCTCTGGAAATCATGATCCACCTCCTGAGCAAAGCTGGTGCAATCCTGAAGTTAGAGTTGCTGTGGGCCTTAATGGAACAAGTTTTGAATATCTCCAAGAAACTGAGATTTTTTTAGTTTCTCTGGCACCCTGTCCAGAGGGTTTGACTGTCCTCATGGAGAAAATTTTATGTCTGTTAAA
Organism: Atrichornis clamosus; assembly: GCA_013400975.1. Classification (NCBI taxonomy): domain Eukaryota; kingdom Metazoa; phylum Chordata; class Aves; order Passeriformes; family Menuridae; genus Atrichornis; species Atrichornis clamosus. Next base: position 276,610 of record WBMZ01001310.1, on the reverse strand, counting down.
GAACAGAGCATGATAATGATATTTCCAAGGTGAGGATTGCCTGGAGTGCCCAGCTCCTCGCTCTTCAAAGGGTTCCATGATATGTACAGTTTATTGAGGAAAACCAGGCAGCAGGGGTGCTTCCACTGCTCTGAGGCAGGGGGCAGCTTCCTAGCCCTGGGTGTTACAGTGCCAGGCTTGAGCTGGCATGTCTGCAGTCACAAGCGCAAGAGGGAAATAATGTTTAGATCTTAAAAAGGGTTATAAACCTCAGCTGAAGATTAATGGATGACAGTGTTTTCTGATGAGCCAGAGCACAGCCTGGATATTCTACCACACTCTGCTGGCTGCACACTGATTATTTTTTTACAGCCCTCTCAGCTTTTGGAACAGCAAGAGTGGAAACTCTGAGCTAACTCCACTTTACTAATCCATTTTTACTTTCTGATTGTAGTTTCTTTGGGGTTTTTCTTGGGGGGGGGGTTTGTTCGTTTGTTTGTTTAATTTAATTTGTGTTAAATTCATGTTACTTTTTTCCATGTCTACAAATTAATTTAATAAAACATGTTTCCTCTACCTACAAATTGTCTTGCGTTGTAACAAGAGCTTAATCAGAGTCACAGAACAGTTTAGGTTGGAGTAATTGGGTCTAACTCCTGGTCAAAACATGTTCAGTTGTGCAGCTGTTGTCAGAGGTATGTGAAATTAGACAATAAAAGTAGATATCTGTATGCTTTTCTTCTGCATTAAAAAAAAAAATTCTAATCCCAATAATGAAATTAAAAAATCAGCTGCTATAGCAGAGAATGCTTTGACCAAGCTCCTGAATTGTAGTCAGTTGAATGGAGTGAACAAAGCTCTGAATCTATTGAAAACTGTCTTCTATAATAATAGATCTGTTAATAATCCTGAAAGTCACTCTTAAGCCCAAATGGATAGGATGAGTATTAATCTATTAGAACTAAGTCTATCATTATTATTTTCAACATTAAGAGGGAGATGGGGTTTTAGATTTTTTGTTGTTATTCTAGGTGATTGGTTTTAATTCCTGAGTAAAAACCAGAAGGATTTCTTTCAGAAAAGCTCTCAGTTTCATTTTCTAATTTTGTCTTGTTTCTATAGTTGAATTGAAAATTCCTCAGGAAGAAGGTGGGGTTTTGTGTTTTGTTATTTTGTTTGGGTTTGTTTTTTTACTATGTGAACTCTTAATATACCTATAACCTATATTCATAGAATACAGAAACTGCAGACGGAGTAACTCAGAAAGGCGCATGATATTGATGTGGCTGCAGATGGCAGCTTCTGAAAGCCTTGGGGACATGGGAGAATATTGAATCTAACCTGAAATGCATTTACTCAGGTCCGAGTTATAGGGGTTCTGCAGGGTCTGACTGTTTGTAGTCAGTGTTGCTGCTGTCACTTGTGTGCGAGAGCAGCCGGGGGCCAGAGGTTGAGGAAGCAACGCCCTTGCTCTCAGAGTGAGGGGGGCTGCAGGTTTCTTCTGGCTGCTCTGAGCAGTAATTGGTAAGAAAGAAGCAATGTGCCCGTTCTCAGCAGCCTCGGTGACAAATTCCAGTGACGTCTCAGTAGTCAGGGATTTTCAGCTGTGTCTCCTTAATGATGAATGCCTTACTGGTGGCGATGAGGGAAGAATTGATCCTGCAGCCACCTGGATTTCAGGTGTGGGTCAGCTGCTGTTGGGTTGCACTTCTTTGCAGTCCTCGGAATTATTGTCTTGCAAAGTATGAAAAATTCTCACCGGGAAATATGACATGATCCTGTACTTTACTTACTTTATTGGCTTCCTGTTACTTCACTTACCATTTCTGTTATGAGTGGTGTTGCCATTTTTGGGAAGGTATATTAATGGGACTTAATAGTTTTGAGCAGTATTGCTAAACTGCTTTTGTTGGTTTAACTTTGGTGTATATATACATGAAAATAGGTGCCTAAAAGTGATCAGGATGTAAATCTACTTGACATCATATTTTTTTGATAGAACTCTAAAGTTCTCCAGTTGTTTATAAGTCCACGTTAATAACTTTGTGGGCTTTTCTTGTCTTCGTAACAGACCTACTGTGAATTATTAGATGTGTTGTCTGGAGTTGTTATTTTCTTCTGCTGAGTATAATCAAAGGACAGTCAAATTTTGTACAGTTTTATATGGCTTACAACGTTCCTTTACTTACACTTTTCTTCCTTTTTATTGTTTTTTTGCTGGATAAATGACCCCTATTCATGTTTTCTAAAGTCTAAACCATTGACATTTTTTAGCACAGTGGAAGGTGTAGAAATATTGCAGCAGGAAGTAATGCATACATGTTACACTGCCTGTGCCCAAGTACATTTTTAAAAATGGAAACACAGGTACTGCTGTACTGAGCCAGTCAGTGCATGGATTTCTCTAGTCTCATATGCTTCCCTTGGCAGTGGCAAACAAGTTAAAAGGTGGCCAAATAACACAGCTCACCTAAGAGTTGACATTTATGGAATGAAGAAAATGTTATTAGTTACAGTTCATGCTGGACTTGGGCAGAGGGATTCTCTTTATACCCTGAAGCATGAGATTTAATTACTCTTACATCATTGTCATTGCTTACAAAGCTGCCACTCTTGTTTATCATCAGCAAATTATCCAACCCTTTTGAAAAAAACAACAATAATATTTGTCTCAATGAACTTTCACAGCAGTAACCCCATAAATTAATTAAACACTGCCTTGAAAATTGTGTCCTTTTTGCAGTTGAAAATTTAGCATGATTTCATAGCAGCAAATTTTTCACACTCAGGGAATACAGTTCAAAAGAAATTGGATAGTTTAACTGTGCCCTTCATTATTTTATTATACTTTTTTCCCAGTTGATAAATTAAGTGTCTGATTACATGTATTAACTGGGCTTCATCCTCCTATACCCCCCCAGCCCCTTACCTTCCTTTTCGACCATTTCAGTCCAGAATTAAATCTGCAAAAAGTCTATAAATTGTGATCTGTCTGAAGTTGCTGTATTACTGATACTATATTTATGATCTGTCAAAATTAAGTTCTTCTAAAGCTAAAACTTTAAAGTCAACCTTCATTCAAATTCAGCAAATTCACTGAGTTAATTAACATCATCCTAAATATCTCCTGTTTGCGGATGCTGAAAGTTTCAAGTTGTGTGCTATTTTTGTTTGTTTTTTCTCATGTTGGCATCATTTTCTATTTATGAGACAAAGTATAGATTACATCTGATAGCTATTCAGTGTTCCTGATGTTATCTGTAATGCATGTTAGGTAATGTTTTCAGATTACACATGTGAGGAGAGAACTAGTATGGGTTTTTATGAGAGTGAAGTACATAGCAGTTACAGTGAAGTACAAGGAAGGAATCTAGGTGCTAAGTAGATCCACAAAGAGAACTGAATCCACAACAGCAATGCAAAGAAATTAGTTTCAGCTGCATCAGTTCTTTCATGAGGCTCTGCACAGAGTTTGAAATGTACTGCCATTAAAGGGGAGGGGGGCACAAGTGCTTGGGGGTTGGGCAGAGGAGAGGAACATTCACTCGAGATTTATGGTCACTTAATTCAAAATAGTCCCAGTATAAAAAGGCTTAATGTGAAAAAAAAAAGTATGATGTCAGGATGACTATCTTCTGGAATTTAATTCTCCTTATTACTATTATACTGTTATGTCTTTAATGTCTTCTCAAGTGCTTTGAGCTTCATGTTTTTAAATTACCTGGGATTATTGTTAATATAGTTTTTCATGGGCTTTTGGTGACTGTGCACTCAGCATGGCACTAAGCTTGAAGAGTACCTTCATCTGTCTTTCTTACATATAATTATATATGTGTAAAAGACCCGGTGTTCCTCAGTAGCAGGTGCTTTAACCCTTCCAAAAATCTAGAATAACAGCTAACTTTCTACACTTGAACTACACAGCATTTAGAAACTTAATTCCGTGATAAAACTACGTGCTGCTCCTAAATACATCTCTGAATTTTAGGGTGAAAGTATGAAATGGCATGTGGCAGTTTTGGGAGTAAAATCATGGCATTGACAGCCAGTGATCACTTTCCGGAGGTTCCCTTTTAGTTGAACTGGTTTCCAACATAACTGATGTGAACAGATGAACCATGTGTGATCCCTGTAAAGAGACAGACCATTTTAGGGCTGCTTGCTCTGTTTCTTGGAGATTACATTCTGTTATTTTTTTCTTGTTGCATTAACTTTGTGAGGTAGCTGTTTACTGTGACGGTATTGGCTACATATTGATTCCTGGATCTTATTGTATGAGTCATCACTTTGGGTAGCAAGTCTTTGAAGAAATTCTTTATTTGTTGTGAATATTCTCTAGGATCACATTTCTTAGTTAATTTATTTTATCAGTAGTTTACAATGTACGGTAATCATCCATCTTAGCTTCTTAGTATATAATAATATGTACATGTGACTGCTGATAATTGCTGCATTACAGGATGCTGAAAAATGCAATTTCACCTAGCCAATGCTGATATCAGATTATACAGATTTTTCCTAAGTCTATTTCCTTTTTTCCATTTATTTTCTGCAAATCACTGTTATTTTTCTTTCGGTAATCTAATCGTATAATTATTGCTTGATTCATAGCCTACTAAAGTCAATAGAAATATCCCTGTCATTCAATGGGTGTTAGATTTATTTTTTTTAGCCTGAATTTGTTTCTTATATGCATATTTTTTGCTTAAAATGCTTTCTGGTTTGTTCATACTGCACAGGCCAAAGCTTTTTCCTTTTTACTCTTCCTTTTTGAATGTCAGGTTACAGTCAGGATTGAAATTCATATAAAATCAACTGAAAGACTGGTTGTTTTCTTTTGCTTAGAAGACCAAACAAAAAGGAATGGAAAACTTCCATCATTAAAGGAAACAAAATGTTAGAAGGAAGAACTTTCCTTCTAAACATAGAAGGAAAACCTATATTGACTAAAAATGTTAGTTTTCAACAAAAAAGTATATATATTCATACGATTCATTGTAGGAGGGATTTGTTCATTGCCTCCAACAATTTTTTTGATCACCTGTCATTGAGACATTGTTTGTATGTTACATGTTTCACCTTACGTAGAGAAATAGTTGGTAGTGAAAATACCTTTGGAATTACTTTTCGTATGATGAAATGTGGAATGTCATGCAGTGTTGCCTCTGTGCAAATGATACTTCTGTTTCTAGTTCCTGTATTAGAAATGCAGAATTTAAAAAAAAAAAAAATTTGAGTCTAAGACGGTTTTAGCACTTGTATGTTTGCTATAAGTTAAGAGCACAAATATTTATACTTGTGTTACTTTCTGGTTGACAGCTTCTCACAGAACTGATACCAGCATTTTACCTTGAGTGACATTTTTTTTGTCGGCATTCTTTTTGTTTCTTTGAAGATAATATAATTTGAAATTGCTTTTTTAAACAATGTTCAACTTGGAGTACTTGGTTCTCAGAAATGCTTGGTAGGCAGTGTGCTGACTGTGGAAGCTGTTTTGTTTTTCTTCTTGAAAGTATTGTTATGAATTGTAACTTGTCAAAATAATGGTTAATCAAAGAAAATACCATCTATGATGGGTTAAAGCAGACAGAGAATGAAGGTGGAATAAAATAGTCTTCAACTAATGTTTGTGTAGGTTTCAGAAATTGTACTGTGAGGCATCATCTTTTCAAATATTATTCTTTTTATCCTAGAGCTACTTTTGTTCTAACTGGGAATCAGTACTAAAGTAACTGCATCTATGAGAATACATTTTGCTGTTGATGTTCTGGTTGACATAGTTTAACCAAGTGTTTCTGTGCTTCTCCTGGGAGGCTTTGCAATCACCTGGTTCTGGCACAAGTGAGTTGACAGCAGAAACAAAGGTGGGGTTTTGCCCTTGGTTTTTCAAGCTCACTTGGATGCTGCCACAGAGCCCTGTGGCTACTGCAGGGTAGGGCAGACTTCATAGTGAAATGAGGAGAAATGAGAAATGTTTATCTTTCACGTGTTAGCAGGCAATGTGTCAAGGTGCTGTGTCTGTCTTGAACCAGTCCCTGACTTGAGAACAATATCATCAAACCCAGTTTGGGTATTTATACTGTGTTTATCAATCTGTTCTCTTAGGCAGACCTGATGCATGTATTTAGAGTACTGATGTTTGTTGTTCACCTTATTATTATTTGCCTGTTCACAGAACTTCACTTACCACTTGAACCAAGATGATCATCGAAAGCAAAACTAGATCTAGAAAAGAACATTACTAAAAGTATAATTTTAGCTGGAAAGATTACTGGTTAGCTGGTTAACTAGAAAGATGTAAGCTTGCTGGGGTTTGCCTGAACAACAGTCTTACTCTCCTCCTTTAAAAAGTGACTAAAACAAGTAAAAACCCCTTAAAACTGTTATTTTCTGTTGTATGCAGAACAAGTTATGGCCCTCACTACAGTATTTCCTTTGTATATTTCCTTTTTATATGTAAAATTTGTTCATGTGTTTCACAGAGTTCAATTTTTATAATAGTGTTAATAGATTATCCAGTCATTCTAACTAAACTTGCAATCAGCCACTATTTTTGCTTTGCCAGTGGTATTTGCTTTAATCATTTGATAAGCTGACTGTGCTCTTTCCATGCTTTTTCAATTGTAATCATATGCTTAAATTATAAACTCATAAAAACAAGAGGATTTGTTGAAGGAAATATTATTGAATATTAGTAGAAATATCAGAAGGTGTCATCTGTTTTGACGCTAAGAAATTTTTTTCATTCAAATGATATGTTGGTCTTGTGATGAGACAACATCTCTTTTATTTTTAAAATGATGAAGGAATGGGAAAGTTAGCTTTTTCCTTGGTAAAAGAATAGCAAAACATCTGTGAAACACAACTAGACAAATTAATGTGAAAGTTCATTTTTTGACACTCTTGGAGCTCATCAATCCAAATTATTGTTTTCCTTTATTTAAATAATTCTAACATACAGGTTCTTTGCCACTGTTGAGTTGCAAGTCTAATAATATGATTGAAATTGCTCGATAATCTTCTGTCTCAAGCTTTTCTTCATTTCTGATTCATTGTGTCTATTATTAAACCCAGCTGTTGATGTTTTTGAACAAACTGATTTCTGAATTAACTCTGCATTGTGTTCTATGATAACGCCACTTCTGAATTATCATGGGCTGCTCCCAATTTACTTTTAGATAATTAAAGGCTGTCTTTATTTCTATCTAAGTTGCCTGTTTTATTTCCCAGAACACAAGGATGTGATTTCATTCATGCTGCTCTAGGGGTCTGAAGTTGATAATCATTTTTCTACATCTGCCCTCATCAGTGTCATCTTCCAATACATGATGCTCCAGCATTATTCCTTGGTTTTACTCATTAGCATTCACAGTGTTGCTGCTATGTTGTGCTAGTCTGCCACAAGCCATTCCCTGTTGTTTTCCTGGGAAGTGTGTAGAGGAGCTATGGAGTAGGCTTGCTTCCTAGAGTACATTCCTCTTCTTTTTATTACCTTTTTCTTCACATAAACTCTTCTTTCCATTTCAAAATTGGTGATACCTTAAAATAATGTATTGTTTAAATATTGAAGTAGTTTATATATTAATTAATATGAGCATTATTGGGATCTTTGTAGTGTATCTCACCTATGGTGCTTATACTAATTACTAAATTAAATTCAAGGACTTTAGAATTTAGACCTCACTATAATATATTTTGGATAACTAACTCACATGCTTCTTATCTCTGCAAAGCAAAATGACATATTCTTTTTTTATTTTTTAAAAAAATCAACAAAGCAAACCAAACACAAAAAAATCCCCAACCAAAATGAACTTCAAATAAAAATACTGGCCTGTGACATGTTTCAATAGGAGGTCCTACACAATATTTAATTTTCTTCTATCATCAGCTCATGTCTTCCTGCAAGTAAGGAATTAGCAGTTATCCTACATGACAATTAAAAAGAACTATCTTGTTTATCTGCACTAACATTCACAAGAAAAAGAGATTTTAGGCTCTTAATAGTTTTCTTAAAATTAGTGTTGACCTCAGTTCATGAGAGTTGTGTATATTTCCCCTTGGCAAGAACAAGAATTTTAATCTAATCCTACATCTTTTTCCCTTGCTGACATAAAATTCCTATAACTTCTGTATTTGCTAATTGAGATCTTTGTGAACTGCTTTGTCCCATTTGTTACCCTGTTGAGAGATTCCTGTGGTCCTTTTCAGTGCAGCAGTAAATCTGAGCAATGGACCTGGCAAATAGTGATCCTCACTCTACCAAGTAATAGAATTAATAGAGGGTGAGAATTTGGTGTTCAAGGTACTGGTTTCTATTGGCTTAAAAATGTACTGACAATTTCTTTAATGTTAGTTTTGCCTTCACAGAGCAACTGCTTTTACCTACTTGATTTTAAAGGTTGGGCTCCATGGTCTCAGAGGTCTTTTCCAGCCTAAATGGTTCTGTGATTTCATGTGGCTATGTATGAGTAGGTGAAATCTTTGCACTACTTGCCAGTGTGTTTTCTGTTTATTTCCTTATTCTATATGTAGGACTTTTCTCTGTTATTCCTCAAGAGGCAGCACTGTTAAGATGCTGTGTAAAATTTTCAGACAAGTGCTGAGGCACCCTTAACAAAAACATGCGTCTTATTTATGATGTGTCAAATTACTGTTCTGAGAGTAGACCTTTTAGGTTGCATTCAGCCTTTAATTTGACTGAATTTAAATAGCATAAAACGCCTTTTAGTTGGAACTTGGCTTGCATATTACATCTCTCATTTCAATGAAAAACATTCAGATGCAAATACGGTTTGTTTGGACTGAGTACAAATGCCACTATCATGACTGATGAAGGCTTTTGATCACACATCTACAAACTGAAACCTTAAAAACGAAGAGGCTATTTGGACTGGCATCTGCAGTGCCATGAATTATTTAGTTCCCATTATTCATAAATCTCTTTGAAGAGACAGCTTATGAGGTTTTTAGGGAGGAGTAGTCATAGTTGTGTTGCCAGTTTCCATTTATACTGTGACTGAATGTGCAAACTTCTTCTAAACTGCAAGAGTTGTGCTGAATGTGAAAGGGTTGTGTGGATGAACTTAGCAGGAATGGCCCTGAGAGGTTTCTTTGGTTTCCTGAGATAAGAATGGAGATGCTGTGTTGTTACTGTCAGCTTTGGCAGGCTCCAGGAGGTGTGCAAGGCAAGAACATGCCTGTATCACTTGGTGAGCTCCACAGTTAGTTGCTGAGGACCTGGTTGGCTCTTGCAGGACACGTGTTCACAGCTGGAGTTTGCTCTGAGCTCGTTCACTGTCCTACAAATGTTTTTAGGCTGTGCCCTGACAGTCAGACAAAAATAGCAGCACCGCCCTCCTTTTTGCGTATCTTTTATTGTGCATGTTTGTGCTTAAAACTGGTGGCATTCCAAAATATTTCCTTCCTTTCCAGTGATGATTGAAGCTAAACACTACGTGCAAACTCTATTTGATCTTCTCTAAAGGGAGTTTGCATGCTTGTCTTGAACTTAGCTGTTGATGAAACATATCTGGTCTGATTTTGAGTAATGGTCAATCTGTACATCTGCTGTAAACATGTATCAGTTTTTAAATGAATCTTGCCTACAATTTCAGTACACTGGCAGTATAATTCAAGGAGGAATAGAAATGTGTTTAATGCTCAGATCAAAGAAAAATGGTGCTCACGTCAGTATTAAAAGCGTAATACTTGGAACAATTATAGCTTTTTTGAACCTTTCATTTCTAAGCTTTTTAAAAAATGTGTGAAATTGTGAATTTAATTTGCGTTCTTTTCTCCCTGAAAAATGTAATGATTGTTTTCGTATTCTGAATATCCGGGTTTATGCTTGTAGATTCTGGGTTTTCATTCCTCCATCTCATTCTGTTATTGGCTTGTGTTTCTTTATACAAGAAGAGAGTGGGGCTGGTGGTGAAAATTAAGGTCTGGAATTGTGAATTTTCAGCTGTAGTTCTCATTACTGTGGGAAAGCTGTAGAATAGCTGACTACTTTGTTAGTTTGTATATTCAACACACACATATGTTTAAAACTCTAGCAGAAGTTTAGAACTATATACAGGAAATATTTGTTGGGTTTTTTTATTATAACTAGTTGATTGCTAAGTTATTGCTATATGGTCAGGTGAAATTTCAAATCTGCAATGACAGATAGTATCAGGTCAAAAAGATCAACAGTATGGGTGAAATTTATCTCTTGACAGGGCATTCCTATAAAAACAATTCCTCATTTATATGTGTAACCCAAGCTACAAAAGTAAGTCCTGCTCTTAGTAAGTTCTGCCAAAGCAGCTTTTCACTTTAACAGCACTAGTAGGCATCAAATTTGATCTTGGCTGACAAAATGTAGTGGTATTATGACTTTTCTGTTTCCAACACTGAAATCCTTTGTTGTAAAGTCACATATAAGGAAAAAGATAGTAGTTAGCCTTAGTTTTTAAATAATAATGAATAGCAGATGATAAATTGCAGTCAAATATTTGAGCTTTGGGTATGGTATGTAGTCTTAATATTTTGGGGGTTTTTTTACAGTTTACCTGTGTTTCTTGAACTGTCAGAAAAAAAAAAATGTAGAAAAAACCAACAGTAAATCACATTAAAAAATGCAATTTATTTTTTATTTGGGTTTTTTGTTTGTTTGTTTGTTTTTTAATATTGCTTCACTAATAGCAACATGATAGAGTTGAAAGAGTCACCTTCTGTTCCCCATTATCCAAACTGGGATAGATGCTATAAATAAATTTTATAGAATACAGTGTGTCTTCCTACCATGTTTTGAGAATAAACAACTAAGTATGTGTTTGAAACTCAGTCGTTTGACTGTGGTTAGTAGTATTTTGGTGAAAGTGGGGTTTTTTTGGTATTTAAGAGTCTTAACAAAATGCCGTGAATGGTTTGCTATTACATCTGAAATTCCCATTCTCCAATTGAAGAAGTGCCTATATTTAGAATATAGATGTCTGTTTAAACCTAAGAAAATCCAATTGTTTGAGCTCTGCACTGAATTTATTATGGTATTTGTTTCATCAGTCTCGTCAGTTACCTAAGTTTGTCTCTTCATGTCTGGAAAAGTCTAAATTGATAATATTTGGAGAATAAAAAAAATTTTTAATTAAAAAAATAATAAAAAGAAGTCTTATTTTTCTGCTTGAGGTTTTAATTGTCTGTCCTTTAAGATATGTGCTTGTTTCCACATGCTTACAGATGGTCTAATATGATAGTGATGTAACACTTCTTATACACAGATACCAGGGACTCTGATTTAAAAAAAAAATAGGGAGGGTGACCATTCAATAAACACTTTTCAAAGTGTTTATTTCAAAGTGTTTTATTTCAGCCTTTTCAAAACCATCTTAGAGCTTGCAGCAGAAGATTCAGTTGTAAGCAGAGGACGTAAGGAGATCCCCAGCTGTTTGTCTGCCTACATAGCTCCTTGCTCTGGATTGTACGTTTTTTAATTTCATGTAGGTTGCATAGGGGCTTATTTTCAAATACAAGAACCCTTAAATTTTTTTTGGTTATTAGAGCTGTGGACTGTGACTAGCAAGTAATGTATATAAGAATAGTAGACTCAGGAAATTTCTATTTGTGATAATGTAGGATAGCGAATACATTAGAAAAAACCCAACCATGAATGTCACCAGTTGCTCTTGGGTTCAGCAAAATGTAGGCATAGCTTGAGGTGTTTGCTTGCATTGTTCTGCAGATGTGAAAAGAAACACCAGCTCACAGCTTCCATCTGCTTGTGCCCAATCACAGTTACTCGATGACAGACAATTTGTGATTAAGTGGCTTCCTGAGTGCTTCCAAGTAGGATCGTTTCCTTTCTGTTTGTTCTGGAAACCTGACATAAACACAGAAGCTGGGCTGTGTGTGCACGCATTCTGTGTGATTAACAATTTTCATAGCTTTTTTGAGGAGATGAATGAATATCAAAGCTTTTCAAACATGCGTTTTAAGTTTTTAAGTAACTGTGAAAGATCTGAGAGCAGAACTGAGTACTTGCATCTCTGCCTAACACAACTATGCTTATAGCCTTGTAGAGTTCTTAATTCTACTACTCCAGAGCTGTCTTTATATATACTTCTTAAAACATTCTGTTACTTTGATAAAATGAAATACAAAGGTTGTATTTACTCTTCTTCATAAAGTAAGTTATTGATTTGCAAGTGAAATTTCTCTGATATTTTATGGAAATCCAACTTATGATCAAATTGCTTACTTGCAACTTGCATTGCTTGTAGAAGTTGCGTGTCCAGCTGTATTATAACATGTATAAAGTTGGCATTTTAGGACAGGGAAATGATCTTATCTCAATGCCTTTAAGAGGAGCCTTTAGGGCATGATTATGCTCATCTTCTATATTCACTATACAGTAATATACTGTGTTATGTGTTTCTATCTGCTAATGTGAATCAGCTACAGCTGGAATCCTGAACTCCAGTCATGTTTAGATTATAAGATGCTTCTGCTGAACTCCATCATGCCAGTTATAATGAGTATTGAGAAACAATTTACTATATTTATAGCCTACTTTTCAGTAAGAAAATGGAACTGCATGTTTTTCAATATTTTGTGATTAGTATTGCATAATAAATGTTATTGCATGTGGTAATTTAGTCACAGCTTTAAAACTGAGGAAGACAATAAAGTGGAAGTTGGAAAACTTATATTAAGAAAGTTTAGATTATTTTTAAGCACAGAAGAGAAATGATAAGTCTTCAAGTTTGCAAAGAGCTACGTTAAAGAAATATATGTTCTGTTATTGATACTCCTGGAAGGTATGAGAAGGGTGAAGGAATTGCACTGGTCTCCTACATATGATGGTTATGTTATCTGTCAGCAAAACAATTTACCATGGAGAGAACAACTGCACTGAAAGAGGTTACCTGGAGAGATTTTGAAGTCCCCATCACCAAAGGTTTTAACAATATATTAGGTAATCTCTTAGGAGGGGTCTAAATATAACTTGTGAAGCTTCAAACCCTGAGGATGCAGTAGCTGACATCCTCATAACCCTTCCAATTTGCATTTTTGTCCCTTCAGTTTTATCTTCAAGACTTTTTTATGTTCTAAGAGGAAAAATTATTACAAATCACTATAAGCATGCATAATCCCTAGTAAATAGCACATATTCAATATGTATTATACATTAGATACATTTAATGTTATAGCTGTGATTAAAAAAAAAAAAGTCATTGCAAAACCACATACTTTTTTTACATTTCACTTCATTTGTAGCTTTTTTCTCTAAACCTTGAGGAAAAAAATGCCTTATTCTCAGAACCAAAAAAAGTTCTTGTTTTTTTGAAGATCCATCAGTGAGCTGATTAAGTGAAATATATATCCTTTTCTGAGGGAAATAACCTGATGTCATTTTAGAAATTTGTGTTGTTGGTAGAATGAGGCAAAGATAGAACACAGAATAAATAGAATAATAGCATGTGGCTTGTTTGAATTTCATTTAGTTAAATATGCATGATTGCACAGATTTTTAATGGTTATATAAATAAAATGAGGAAGGCTTATCTAGGAATATATGCATTCTGGTTATATCTGCAACTGCCACTATATGATATTTTAGAAATCTCCATGAGAAGAGTATGCAGAACTTCTGTATAAAAAAAGAATATTCACTATAAAATGTAAAGGCATAGCAATAAAGGTAATCAAATGAAGGATCAGAAAATCAGAAGTAAACAAATTTATCTATCCCAAAGTATCTAGGTTTTTTTAAACTATATCTAAAGCTAAAAGAACTCCCAAGATCCCATGTTTCTGTCATCTGTTGGCCTCCCTTCAAGTCTAAGCTGCAATGTGTTCCTGAATTCAGGATATTGAAATTCTTACCAAGAATTTCAGATGATGGTGGGGGTTTGTTTGTCCTTCAGTGACTTTTGGAAAATGCCGATATTGAAAAAGAGGGGGAGAAGAATTTTGCATTGCAGCACATGTGGATATCTTTGCTTTGAATGGGCTTCTAGTCTGTGAGAGCCTAATAATTTGCATTATTTTCTGGAGAAAATGATCCTGCTAAAGCCTTCTGTCACACAGAGGAGCTTTTCCAGTCAGAGGATCAGAGCTGGCATTTAGGTGACCTAAATGATCAGTGATAATCCCATCAGTTTATCCAAAGGGAAAAAATGCAGTTGTTGTCATCATCATCCTAAAATTAAAAACAAAATTCTACATTTAGGTGGTGTACAAATAACTGTGTTTCTTTTGAAAACTGGAAATCTGCGTTATATGTTTGGGAACGGGGCTGTGTGGGGATTTTTGTTGTTTGTTTTTTGGTTTGGATTTTTTTCTTGTGGAGTGGAGGGTGTTCATGGTATGCTGCTTCTCTGATAATATTTCATATTCCATGATCACAAAAGGTTTTAAGACTGGAGTAAAAATACAGATGAATAAATATGTCCTTTTGACTGTTGATGTGTTGATTTTTCATTGAAGATGAGAGGACCTCCAGATTTGCTGGAACTGTAGGTTACTGTATTCAGGAGAAAATCAATGCAATGTACTTTATGAATGTGACTTTTGTCTTGGTTTTTTTCTTGAATAGAGTATTTAATCATTTTAACATTTAGATATTATATTGTTTTTCCCCTATCTGCAATCTTAGCGTAGGTATTAGGTGAAATGAGAACAAGACTGACCTCAAACCTTTCACTTTCCTTTTTCTTTCCCCTTGTTTTTTGAAAGAAAAGGTTAGGTGAGCTGGATATTTGGGGGAAATACTTTTTCCCTTTTTTTCTATTTTTATTGAGCTATTGAAGTAATTGGACGGATGTGGTTTTCTCCAAAGACAAAAGACAAAACTCCAAATCGAATAATAAATCACATATAAGAGAAAAATAAAATAAATGCTATATCAAATCTGTCTAAAAATGTCTACAAAATTGAACAGTGTAGAGACAGCTGAGCGTGGAGAAAATATTGAACAACTTGTAGCCACCATTTATCAAGGAATGTAATTTAACAATTGTTGGCATACAAAAAGTGAGAAGTCAGAAAGATATATCACAGAAAATAAAGCACAATATATTATTGATATTTGAGAGCAAGGGTATATTAGGGGTTTTGAAATTTGAATCTAGGTTTTTACATTCAGGCAATAATATTTTAAAAGATTGTTTCAGCAACACAGCTCAAGCAGGATTATTTTTCTGATATAAAAATGCCCTAAAAACATTAGTTCTGTGAAAACTAGCTGCCACTATTGAGGACCTGGCACAGTTTTCCTCCCCTTTCCGGATCGCTCATAGTGGGACTCCCCTGAGATCACTGGCCCTGACTTCTTGCTGTTCTGTGATCCCCTCACTCGGGGACCTTTCCCTGGTAGCCAGCCCTTTTGATTTACATATGCTGTGACCAGAGGAGCCTTCAGAAAATACAATACTGTTTAATCTTGCTAGAGAAAATAGCAGAGATTTATTTCTCAGCCTTACCTAGAAATCTAGTAGCTCTGCCATGCCTTTCAACTTGACTTCTGAGAATATGGTCTTTCTTCCCACTTTCTTTCTTCTCTGGTCTTTAAAATTTTCCTTAAATTCCAAAAAGGTCACTGTCTGCACTTTTCTGTAGCATCCCTCCCTGTTCAGAATTAATTTCCTAAGAAAAATAAGACAGAGAACTAAAGAAAAATGCCTTTATAAATGTTCTGGGTTTTACAGAAATCCCTGAATATAGGGAAATATCAGAAGTCATTTCCTTTCTTTTTTATCTGCTTTTTGATTGGCTTCTTAATTTAGACAAAGTGTGTGCCAACCATTTACAGCAAATTCCAGATTTTACACTATGTTGTACCCAAAAAATTATTACTACTCTGTCCTAAACCATTTTATTTGTTTTACAGAAGGTTTAAATCAGTCTCCTATACATGTACTACTTTGAGGCAAGGGAGACTCACTGCCTTGGAGGGTTTGGTTCTCTCTTCAGCAAGCAAGAAAGTCTAGGTGGGGAAAAAGAGAATGTGTTATGGGAAATGCAGAAAAATCAACTGACTTGCTGAAGATTTAAAGCAAAAGTGGATCCTTTGACTGTAATGTTATTTGTTGGAACCTACAGGTCTTTTGTCATGGACTTCAGTGGCATAAAAAGCTGAGTTATCCCATATTTGGTGCTCCAACCAAGATCTCAGCTTCCCTCTGCTAAATTTCAGTCTTGATGATGCTCCTTTGAAATATTTATCTATGCTTGTCTTCTAAGACTTTTCATGTAATAATAATAGGGGGATAAAAATTTTCAAATATAATGGATATAGCTTGAAAATTGTCTTCTCTTTACAAAGTGACAAGGAGAGGAGAAAAAGAGAGAAAAATTCTCTCACCTTTGAAAAAAAAGAAAAACTTACATCAGTGATAAAAATGAAGGGGAATTTTTCCCTCATGCTAGGTATCAAAAAGATGGAAACAGCTCCAGCTAGTTGCCTTCAGTAGGCAGAATTATATTTTGAAAGACATTTTCAGCTAATTTGGCTGTTGTGCAGTTTGAACTTTACGAATTGACTTGTAATTGGACCATGCTGTCAATGGAAAAACTTACAAGTATTGAACATGACATTTTTAAGAAGGTTACTGTCATCTGGTCCTCTATTAGTGCATTTGCAGAGAGTTATAATTGGCCTAACAAGCCTAGTAACCTGTCTTACTTCCAATTATAATGTACAACCTCATATATTTTCTTTATTTACTGATAGGTAATAATTCTCTGTCTAGTCCACATGCTTCAAAATAAAGCTGTCTAATCATAGCATATGTGGATTCTTTTAATATACATATATGTACACATACCCATAGATTATATCATTTACATATGTGTGTGTTTGTGTATGTATTTATTATGAAGAATTCAAGTACATATATATTTTAATACATGTATTTATACGCACACACATTTATCTCTTTGTTCTGGTTAATTAAGTATAAAGTCTCCTGTTGCTTTTAAATTTCTGGTGGGGATGGGGAGATAGTGTTTCATTCAGCCCTTTGTTATAACTTTGTTAAGTTTATAGGATTATTCTGGCTAGAAGTGATAATACATTCACGTAGATGTAATTCTCACGACTGAAAAAGAAAGGGAAGCGTAAGAAAATGAACAGGTTGATGAACTCAGTGCATTCATTATCAATTTAGATTTGCATGAAGGAGAAACTGTTCACTTCTTATAAAATGAGAATGGCACCATTAATTTTGTTTACTACACAAGCAATTTTTAGCGCATGTAAGATTTACAGGCAGTTTGCAGGTGAATATGTCTTGTTAAAACAGCCTCATGGAAGGAGCTCTGCAGAAGCATCTGCATTCCCTGTACCTCCCCAAAGCAGAGCTGGTTTGTGGAGTAGTGCTGAGGGCAGACTGTGAGATTTTTGTGTGTGTTTTCTCTGCCAGGAGAATGTTGGTAACTCAAAAGAGTGCATCTAGAAGTGAAGGAGGGTTCAGTGAAGAAATTAAAAGAAAAACAAAAAAAAGAAAAAAATAGGGAACTTGTATTTTGGTGTGTTTGGATAAAGTTGAAAGTTTAAGTTTTTCAACTATTTCTTCATATATGGCAGCTTGGTCTTCACTTCTATGTGCTCCTTGCTTGTCTTAGTAAGGACTGATTGGTGAGACACCAGACAAAAAACCAGAAAAGAAATAAAAAAACCCCAAGCAAACAAAATCTTTAGGTATGAGTGAGAGAATCAAAGACACCAGAAGAGGGGCTTGGTCTTTCTCCTTCTTTCAGGTCTTTTGGTCTCAAGTGTAGCTGCCTTTGAACTGTTAATGTAGTACTGCCTTACAACAAGGGCCTGCAGAAGAAGAATTATGTATGTTTGAGTTTTTTTGTTTGTTTGTTTTTTGGTTTTTTTTTTTCTGAGGTACCTTTTTTTCATGGAGATGTTCTTGAATGGATGCCTTTTCAGAGTGCACTTGAGAGTTTAGAGAGTTGTGGATAGTATCTTGTGTAGTTTAATTCTGTTAACAGAGTAATTCCATTCTAACGTTGGGTTCTGAGTAATACTGTTTATCAACAATATTATCCATGAGACTCAGAAAATAGAAAATAGTGGTTCTGTTCATTTTAGTGGTAGGGTGGATGTTGGTGGAACATTTTAAGCTGCTGTCTTAGTTTTGATTACCCTGTTGGGCATGTTGAGCTAACAGCATGAAATCGTGTGGCTTCAGGGTACTCATAGAAGGCTGTAGTGTCTGGCCCTTTCTCTCTGAGTTTGAACACTGGTCACTGCTGATTAAAATATTGTCTGTTACTTGTGCTTTGCATGCTCCATTAGGGTGCAAGAACAATCTGGAAGTTCAGGCTTCAATGAAAAAAAAAAAATGATCGTATAGCAGATTATAAATCATTGGAGTGTCTGCAGTTTAACCAATGTTTATTTGCATCAGCTTCGCAAAAGAATGATGTTTCAAGAAATAGGAGTAAGGGAATGACACCTGATTTAGGTACTTCAGAGCACACTTTTGGCAAGGCAAATTGTGCTTTAAATCTTAGAATTCACAGATGTGTGTACATATGTTCTCACCTACTTGGGGCTAATGATCCGTGATTTTTCTGCACTCCTTGCCATGCTCTTTTGAGTGTGTATTCTGATATATTTTCTAGGTTTTCAGCACATGATTTCTGACAGAATCATAGATCTGAACTATCTCATAGCACAGCAGTGTTTCTAATAAATAGGTCAAATAATCTTAGAAACGGTGTTTGTTAGCTTTGAATCGATAGTGATAAAGTTTCTCTGTGTTCTTACTTGCTCAAACTTCTGTCTAATCTATCTTTGTTCTCTTCTTCTTGTGCAATCTTTTCCTTGCTTCCAGTGGCTGCTACAAAGAACAAAGCTAGAGGTGAGTTTCTGCCTGCACTCTTCAATTTGCATTGCATGGTTCTGCAGCCCACGCATTTTCTCACAAGGTTGTTTCTGCTTCTCAAAACAAAGAAAAATATCTTTAGGTTTTATGGTATGAGAGATTAGTTCTTTACAATTTTGTCATTGCACCTAAGTGCATTGTTTATCAAGCAGCACTTTTCATGCTGTATTTTGTTAATTGCTTTAATTTGGGAAGTTTTTAGAAAAAAGATAAAACTAAATGCATTGTAGTTAGATCCCTGACTTGCATTATAGTAATGTAGGGATATTGATGGCATTTTAATCGAAATGAAGATATTGCCTAAAAATGCTCATAAATATGTAAATGTAATTTATATTTTTTATCTCTAGTCATAGTCATAAATAACTGAACAGAGAACAATGAACTCCTAAGTGTCTCCTAAGCATTCCCTGTCTTTTCACACTAGTATAAACGATCATCACGGCTCCTGATAGCATACCAATATATAGAAAGGCATACTATGATATATGCAGAGATTTATGACTTCAGAGCAGCAAGGTGATTGCCACAAATCAGTGTGACAAAGAAGTAAACCTTTCAGAACTAATCATGTAAGGTCAGCAGTGCTGTAAACCGTTTCCTGAATTTCAACGAAGCAGTGATGTAGCAAATGTAACCTGAGGGGTGTATTTTGACTTACAGATACATATAAATCGATGCATACATGTTTATATATACATACGCATATGCATTTATATGTATGAATGTGTATTTTCATAGAAAATCATTAAAATATATATATTTTTTACTATTTTTTTATTTCTAGCAGGTGATTTAAATTTTCTGATAATTAAACATCAGATTTTAAGGCAAATATCTGTGCTAGTGTACACATATTTTCAAAGTTAAAATTCACAATGTTTGCAAAGTTCAGTTATATACATTGCTTAGCTTGAAGATGTAGAACAATTAAGAACAATCAAAGGAAACACGGTCAACTTATGATGTTTATGTAGTAGAATAATTAAATCAATAATTAAAATACAGCCCAGGTTTGTTTTTGTTTTTGTAAACCCTTGCATGGCTTTTTGTAAGATCTTTTTCTCAGAAATTTTGCATGCATTGGATGACATGAATGAGGGGAGTGGATAAAGTTGAATTCATGTATTTGCCTATGCATGCTTTGAAATTTGCTTTGTTCCTTTCTGTACTGTTGTGTATTCAGCTGTGATGCTGTGTAACAGTGGTCAAGACTTTAAGACCTTCATAATTAATGAAAAAAGCCAAAACCAAAACACGTCCACAGAAGCGACTTTTCAGCACAAATAAACATAATCTCATCAGTGATTGCTTGACATACCCATATATTACCATGCAAACAGAAATTGCCCTGGAGGCACAGGAATTACAGGATGAGTCAGTATTACTCATGGACCCCACTCATCTGTGAATATTAACACACCCTTATTTCAGAAGTGCACATGCATATTGAAAACACAAATGAAACTACAGGTAGTAAACCAGGTTTGACACTGCGATCTGTATTTGGGATTCTCCCACTCAGTCTCACAGTGCCTTCAAGAAGTCCTCAGCTTTTCCTTCAGTGCTGAAAAGCCCTGTGACAAAGGTACCCAATACCCACAAGGAATTCAATCCTGCAATAGTTCTATCTTTTCCCAAAAACATGGGACCTATCGTATCTCCTGTGGTGGAAGACATAAAGTAGATCATGTCTTACTGCTTTTCTCATTGCTCTGTCTAAGCAGTAAAGCAGGTTCTGTTCCTATCTTTGAACTACAACACTTAACTGGCAAACAGTTGTCTAACGTGGCACTGGAACATCAATTCACAACTGAGAGAATTCTCAGGAAGAGTTTCTCTTTTGGCACTTATAAAGGACTGCTGGATTTCATATTGTGTCTTTGCTCTTATTTATGGATCTTCATTCTTCCTTTCTGAAAGTTTGGAATTTGTGCTGCCATTTTCAGCAAGGCACAGTTGACCTCATGCCTGCTCTAAGATCTGAGAGTTTCAGAGCACATTAGTAAGTGATATTTTGCGGGAACACGTGTGTTTTGTTTGTGCATTGTTAGCATGGGAAAACTCCTGCTGGTCTCCACTTCCCTCCCCTTCATTGTGGGATTGTCTGTAAGCAGAACATGAGAGCCTTTGCTCTCAAACATTGCATTCAATGCTATTGCCTGAAGTATTTTCTCAGACTTTGTTGAAGGCTGCTTGTATTAAATGTTGTAAAGCAGCTGTTGAACTCTCTGCTTTGTCCTTGCTTTGTGGCACTTAGAATCAATTCAGGTTGAAAGTTCATCAGGTGTGCAGGTCTTCTGGACCGAGCTACCACGTAAGTAAAACCCTCTTAAATCAGTTTGCTCACAGCCTTCCTGTCAAATTGAAGTATCTCAAGGACTTCACAGCTCCAGGATAGATTTGCACTATGATTGCACCGTTTTACCATTATTTTCTCTCTTTAGACTTTTGATTACCTTGAAGAAACTGCATGAAATTTTTTGTGGTCTCCAGAAAGGGTAAATGCATGGGTTGTGCATAGAGATTGGTCTTGCTTTGGACTGATGCTGCCACAGGACATTTGTGGACAGAATACTTGTGACATTTCCAAGAAGTCTAATTCAGAAAGATTTGAAAGGATAGGGGGTAAAATGAGACATGAAAATGGTCCTTTATGTCACTTAATTTGATGAAGCAGAAACGGAAGATGCCACCTGAAAATCTCAGACGATCAGAGTTTTTTTCAGTGCATTAATATTTTAAGGGCTGTTTCTTAATGCACCAGATGAGGTTTGTTTAACTTGATCTCCATAAATGAACACTGCCTCTAGCAAAGCACCAGTTGATCTGCACCAGACGACTGCTTGATCTCTTAAGAAGGGCTATTGTGACATTTTGGGGACTATATTGTTGCAGATATCTTCTGACAGCAGTTAACAATGCTTTCCAGACTCAATGGTCTTACCAGATCTGCTAATGATGTCTCAATTTTCAGTCAGCAAGTGAAAGAGAGGGGCCAAGTGTCTTTATTCAAATGTAATTAGTTGAGGAATTGAGTTCTGTGCTCTGCATTTTCACTTCTTTGATACACTCTGTGTCTTTTGCTATTAAAAATTTATTGCCAGAGCTACCCCAACCCTCATGTAGTTAGGCAATTGGCTTTTAACCCGTCAAAATGTAGATTGGAATTTCTGATAAGTTTAGTTGTGGGGTTTGTTGGGGTTTTTTGTTTGTTTGATGGCCCTTTTTGGCTTTTTTTTTGTTGGTTTTTTAATTGGGAATAGTGAGGATAACTATGGCAGCTTCATATAAAGAAAAAAGAATATAAAGGCTAACTGCTGTTGTAGGAGGGGAGAGTGAGCCCTCCAGAAAAATCTCTTATCATCTGCTTGTTGAGAAGGACAACATTCCTTCCTGTTCCTAAAACTCCTGAGGCCCGCAGAATAGAAAGGGTGACATTTCCAGGAAGATTCATGAGTCACAAGAAGAGACTTTTTGCAGAGGGGAAGCTATGCCTGCCTTAATATTGCAGGATTGGTACTATCCAACCTATATATAAAAATGTGTTGGATTGGTAGCTTTTTCTGCTATGCTTCTTTCCCCCATTTTTGCTTTGTATGAAGCTCTATTTTTAATTTTTTCTCACAGGGAAGTAACATTCATGTCATAGTCCCAGTGCTTCTCATAATGAAGTACTACTGTAGTACCCACTCAGTCTATGTGTGCACAATGAAATATTCTCTCTCAAAAACTGGCGTAAAAGTGGTACTTCTGAGGGTTCCAGGGGATGTCCTTTTGATGGGAGATACCTTTAACCTTTTTTTCTATTTTATTATTACAGTTTTAAGTACTGTAAATGCCTTGAACTCTATTTCACTTGCCTTAAAAGTTGGATATAACAGGACTATTTTGTAGCCTGTTGGATATCCGGGGGATTTTTGAGTGGTGTGTTTTTCTTACTTGTATTGCATCTGTATCCCAAAGAAACTCTCTTTATTTTTGAGTATCAAGGAAAAGCAATTTTTTTCTTTCTGTCATTTCTTCTACAAATGCAGAGGTATATTGTTTCTGCCTTACTTTTAAAAGAGGAAACTGATTTTCCTTCAGAAACCTAGTTTAAATTTGGCTTTAACAATGCTACTTAAAGCATGCATCTCAGTCTCTAATGTAAATCATCATAGTAATTGATACACTGTCTAAATGCGTCTTATCCAGAAGGCAAAGATCACTCTGGACTTTATTCACTTGATTTATTTTGTTTGTTCTCATTATGTCAATGAAATTGCTATCAGCTTATTTGAAGTTTAAGTGAGGCGGGATTGTGTGAAGAATGTTGTACAAATACACTCTATTATTGCCTGGATGGCTGTGCAGTCATTCATGTTATCTTTTAGTTAGGAATCAGTTTGTTTCTCAGGACTTCGCCAGATCTTCCTTACTGGTCGTGTTCTACCCAACCATCTCTTTGATTTTCTTACAGAGTATGATAAAATTGATTGTGTTGTTCTGCATAAGCATTTGTAAATATATTGGTAAAGAATAGGTTTCATTCATTCCACAGTTTTGACTGAAAATGATACCAACCAGGATAAATTGTGCTGGCCAGAACCTGCCAGAACACCTGAAAGACCTACAGGGTCTAAACAGACCAGTGTAAGTCCTTTCTTCAGTACCTGTAATTAGCCAAGCCTATTTCCCATTCAGAAGATTATCATAGAATCAAGCAGGTAACATGTAAGGAAGAGAAAGAAATGTACACACAGGAGACCCGAACACTACTATTTGTTTTATTTGCATTATCTTCATAAAGTTCTCAGCAATTCAGTTATTGACATCAGTCAGGCATTAGCTTTGCTGTTGCAGTTTTCTTTATTGAGGAATAGATAACTCAGGGTAGCATCTGCAAAAATGACACACTGCAGCATATTGTGGAAAAAAATTGCGAGCTAGGGGAAGTGTATAGATGTTGAAAGTGTGAATTCAATATAGAGCCTAGGGAAACTCCATAACTCACAGTAGTTTGGAAGAGCATTTATTTATGGTTATAAGCTTTCACCCCTGAGACATGTAGAAATAAAAACCTGTCATATTCCACCTTTACTACAAGGTCATTACAAAAAAACTTGCCAAGACTGTTGTAGTAGCATAGTGTGATCTGAAGGCCGATTGAAATTTTTCAGATATTCTAGTGCTATTGAAGTAGAGGCACTCTTCTTTGTAAAATCTTATGATGTTTTTATTCAAAATACAGTTTCAACTTCTAAAGGTGGAATTTTCATATGTCACTTTAAGGTATTAGGAGCACTTTTAGTATTTATAAGTGATTGTACTTTCAGAGAGAACACCAAAGCCAATGAAGCCTTAATAACCATTCCTTTGCTGTCTCTTTGGTATTTCGTCCCCTGTAGTTTAGTCCCTGCTTCCAGTATCTAAAGTCTTAGGTCTAGTGCTTTTCTTCGTTGATTAAATCCTGTCCCCTAGTTAAATCTGTGAGGTTCAAACACATGGATTTCATTCCTAAATCTGCTGTGGTTTTCCTCTGTGATTTCTCATGGAAGTTAAGGGTCAGAGTTTTCTCATATTCTATTTTTCTGATGGGGAGGAAAGTAGTGATGTAGAACAAAATGTCATGCTTGTCCATGAAGATAGTGTACAGAGAAACAAAAAAAAAAAGGAAAAGTTTTGAAAGTGAAAAATTTTGGAAACGACCATGTTAAGAGTGCAGAAAGACTGTGAAGGCTTAAATAAAAATCTGTGTTGGCTTTTGTGGATTTAAAAAAAAAAATCCTCTTAAATGCAAAAGTTCACATTACATCAAGATATTAAGTTATTTCACAATTTGTTTTCCATCAGACAACATAAAGCATTATAATTGTTGGACTCTCAAAAAATCACATGTATCTACTTGAGTATATTTTACATGCCATTTGTAAAAAGAGATTTGGGAGAGAAATTTGCCTGAGTTCTAGAAGGTTTTTTTAGAAGATTCACAAAATATGTTACTATACCTTTTTTTCCTTCTTTACAAACTCCAGTTGATCTTCAGAGGCTGGAAAAAAGCTGGAATCATAATGATGATAAGAGCTCTTAACAAAGTTGCTGACTGCTCTTTACCCTTTGTAATTATTTTTGGGAAATACTTGGCCCTAGCATCTGTAAGATCTTTGCAATATTGAGAGAGCTGAGAGTTCCACATGATGTTGTGTGTACACAGTCCAGATGCTCATCATAGTAGTTCCAGCCAGAATCCTTCTGCCATTCAAGGTCCCAAGTCCTGCAACGTACTAAGGAGACTGCAAGAACATGAATCAGCCTTCCCTGTTTTAGATGGAGCAGTGCTGGAAGGAGCAGCTTGACGAGACTATTTGTCCTCTTTAGTGCTTTTAATGCATTTCATTTTGTTTTCTATAATAGATGTAAAAAAAAGCACTATTAGTACTTGTGATAACGTAACAAGCTCATTAAAGTTGCAGGTCGTTATGGAATAAAGTCACTCTAACAGCACAGAAATAGCAAAGGAAAGTACAAAGCCTTCCTGAAACAAGATCTGTAGAGGCAGGCTATTGCTGTCAACATGTCCTTTCCGTTTGAGAGGCATCTGCACTAAGCCAACATGTCAGCCATTTATTGACTAAATAGCTTTTTAGCCAGAATAGAAGAATTTGGGATGGAATAAGATAATGTTTGTTTTCTCGCTTGTGAAGTGCAACTCAGTTGTGGGAGAGGAACTCTAGGGAGTATGTTCCATTTTGAGGTGGACCTAGTTATCATTGACTAAAACATTTTGTCACTTCTTATTCCCCAACTTTGATAGGCCACTCTTCCCTCCACAATAGTTAATACAGATTCTGATTGCTTTTTTTTTCCGTTTGTCTGCGCTCACTTGGGTGTTAAGTATGTGAGACTGTCAAAAGCAGTGTATTAGGAGAGCTTGCCATACTTGAATAGAACTCTGCTGGAAATGTAGTTGCTTTATTTGCTATTTGAAAGGATGTACTGCTGTAAATCTGGCCATGGTTTTGAGCATTGAGCCATTATGACTATCTGCAAAGAAATTCCGTAGGCAGTGCATTGCATTTCAGACATATTGCTGTGTACGGGCTCAGTTAAGTAATTTTTCAGATTCTAGTCAGACAAAACACTTTGCTTCAGAGTCTAGACTGTTGATTTAGGCACAATCAAAAGGACACAGTGAGTTCCCAAGATGTGTTCATCATATTTTATACGTCCTGTGGAATTGTTGGGCTTGAGTGCCTGATATCTGGCAGTTGGACGGAGCTGCTGCTCTCAGGCAGGTTGCTGACTTCTCTTTGTCCACATTTCTCAACTTCTATTGTGACAAAATTTCTTATAGAGAAAAGGAATTTGATAATAATACTTATATACAGGAGAAAAGATAATGGTGTACAGGTTATGGTAAACCCATGGTCACTGATTTTTATTTCTCTGTATATAGTTATTGACACTTTTGAAAACACAGGCTTTTCATTCAGGCTTGTTGTTCTTTCAAGTTGTTCCAGTGTGCTTCTATAACCAAAGAAAGTGGAAAAAATGCTTTAAATATAAGGATTTTTTTTTTCCCCTCAAATGTTCTTTTGAAAACCATAGGACTTATACTGATTCTCCACATTAGGTCAGATCTCAAGATTTGTTTCTTAAATCTCTGTATGAGATGAGATCTTCAGAGAATTTACTTTACTTTAGTAGTGAAACACATGGAGTTTAAATGGCTGAGGATTCACTCTCACTGATAACATTTACATTAATACTAGCTTGGTTTCTTGGTTGAGTCATAAAGGCCTAAATCAGCTAAGACTTTTTCATGTATGCTACCATAGTTCCATAGGGATCTCTAGTTCTTTGTAAGCAAGCATCATGTTCAGTGTTACTCTGGTATTCTTTCAAGGGCTAATAACTTCAAGGTGGTTTTCACATTTTAATTACGGGCTGCATGTAAAGGAAAGGTAGTGGAAAACACTTGAACAGAGTCCTTTGTAGGGATTTTTGTTCCTGTGTTGTTCATACACTCCTATTTCAAAAAATCTGGGGTGATTAGAATCACCCACGACTGGTGGGATAACTGGTGTTGCTCTGTGGCCACAAGATCTGGTCAATCATTAGAGATGATGGAGGGAAATACTCAGTGTTTGTTTGCCATGCACCTTAAGTTGCTGATTCTGAATGAACATCCTCAATCACTGCTCACCTGATTGCAGAATACCCAACTTCTCTTCTGTTATGCTGATAAAGTGAATTTCATCTCTTATAAAAGCTAATTATAATATTGCCTTCATGCAGCTTCTCAGTTCATGTAAAAGAACTAGAACTCTGTTTGGGGTACTGCAAATAACTGCAAATTTCAGAAGAAACCAATGCCATTTATGTTTTGGAAGCTGTTTCTGGCTCCCAGAAAGCTACACATATGAACAAGTCTGTTCCTGTTCTTCACAGATTGCTGTAGCTCAAAGTATGTCAGTACCAGCACCCCAGGAAAGAGAAAATCTCAGTTTTTTGTGTTTAGGACCCTGATTCTATGAATCTGTGATTCTATGAAATCAGATCCAGAAGCCAAATGGAAGTGTTAATAGATTAATAAGTTTTAGTAATAGGAAAAAAACAAACCACTGTAAATGTTGGACCTTTTCATCTGTTATTTCTGCATTCTGTTCATGGGCTCTCTAGAGACCTACTAGCTAAAAGTCATGATTCCAGCTTAACAGTCTTCTACGTTTAAAGAATATGATAAAAATCTTTAAAATGCTGTAACTTGACAAAAATCCTTCAAAGGAAAATGAGCAAGAGCATTAAGGACTTCAAAATAAAATTAAGTGAAGCTGTTGGGAGGGAGGGAAACTCTGGAAAGAGAGCAATGAAAGGAATAGTGCATGATGGCTACAAATGCAGTTGGCCTTTGCAGCAGCCAGCAGTGGAGGTTCTACCTTGGCTTTGCAGGTCCCCCTATATGCTGTTAGAAGTCACTGTCAGTTTACAAAGTTCTGGCTTTCCTTGTGCTTGTTTAGATTTTGTAAGCAAAAATAAGACTGCAGACTCCTGATTTATATTAGTACTGAGCACAATTGAATGCATCCAACTGGTTTCCCACAGACTTTTGTTAGCTGTTACTGAGAATACTGCAACACTTTTGTGAGGGATGACTTTTCTGTTTGTGTGGTTTTTCTAATAGTTATTCTTATTTCTATATACCTACATTATATATGCTCTCTGTGGTGTATCAGGAGAAAAAGGATTTATTTTAGTTGGATGGAGAAACCATTGTACATAACCATGTTTCTTAAGGTAGAAATATTTCCTTTTTGTATGGTTTCACTTTGCATTCAAAATGTCTGTAATGAAGAATCCCTTTGTTTCATTACTTAGTTTCCTTCGGAAGTAGCTGGTTTTGTTTGTTTTGGGGAATAGCACTACTTGTGTTTATTCATCATTGATTACTGGAAATGTAAAGTGTGTCAGCTAATGCTTCCCAAGTAGCAGCTCAGAAATGAAAGGAGAATATCAATCCCTGCATTGATGTCCATTTGCATTTCAGGAATTTACAAGTATATAAAACTAATGAGCTAATAATTCAACATTCTTTTCAGATAATGTTATGTACAGAAATGAATAGAATGAATAGGCTTTCCTCCCATGGTTGTGCTTCTCTTACAGAATTTAATTTTTGTAATGATTATCATAATGGACTACCCATCCCACTCCAACAAAAATTATTCCCCAGAAAGTAGACTTGTAAAAATGCTTTTCCAGAGCAGACATTAATATAATTCCCCTGATCTTCGGCTTTTTCTCTCTTCAAAGGCTCAGGAGATAAAGTGGGCCTTGGAGCACTGCTGAGACTTTACAAGTTTCTGGGGTTTGGGGCACCAGCTAGTTAACGAGGTCCAACGTCAGGGAAACCCAAGTCAAAGGGGCTCTTCCATATACCTTAAGATAGCTTCCACCCCTGCCAGTCCCAGCATCTTCAAGGAAATGTGCTGTACACCTTACCTGCTGACCCATATAGCGTGGTCTCCTGGCCCTTCACTCCTGCTTTGTTTGGGTTGTGCTGTGTTGTTCTTTTGGAACTTCTTGTTTGTTTTTTCTTTTCATTCATGTATACCTCAAAAACATAGGTGGCAGTTTTATAACCTCCTATTAGAATCACAGAACCACTTCATAACCTTCTATAGAATCATGGAATGGTTTGAGTTGGAAGGGACCTTAAAGATCATCCAGTTCCAACCCCCTACCTTGGACAGGGACACCTTCCACTAGACCAGGTTGCTCAGAGCCCCATCCAAGCTCGCCTTGAAAATTTCCAGGGATGGTGTATGCACAACTTCTCTGGACAACCTGTGTCAGTGCCCTCACAGTAAAGAATTTCTTTCTAATACCTAATCTAAATTTACTCTCTTTCAATTAGAAGCCACTCCCCCTTGTCCTGTCACTACATGCTCTTGTAAATAGTCCTCCTATATTCATCTGCCGTTTTGATTTGTTCTAAATATCTTCCATAATATATTGTCATTTGTGTAGATTTGTAGATTAGTGACAACTATTTTAATAACTCCACACTCTTAAAAATAAATTTTACTTTCTTCAGTGCTTCTGTGAAGAGCAAAGCATTATTTCCCATGATAATTCTTCAAAATAAGATCTCGTATCAGAGATTTTGACTGTAAACTTGTCAGTGCTAACTGAAGAATATTACATATTTTCCAAAAGACATGAATTTGGTTGACTTTTTGAGGTACAATGTTCTAGCCTGTTGGCTGTTTTTAAAAAGCAAATTGTGCCTGGTATTCAGGAACAGGAATAGCTATTAGAGGTATTCTTGATCATCAAGACCAATCTCTCTTTGTAGGTATCAAATATTACCTTCTCCATGTCTACATTCTTCTGAAAAGCTGGGGACTTCTGTTTGTTTTGGCTTTTGTTGTCTTTGGTTTGGTTTTGGTTGGTTTGGGTTTGGTTTTGGTTTGTCTTTCTCCTCAGCTGATTTTCTCATTAGGGAATTTTTGAACCCTTCCCTTACAAGTGACAGTCACACTCTTGTAATTTCTAGAAGCAGCATATTTACATAACTTTTTCTTTTGTCAAGAGTATATTTAATTATAAACATTTTCTTCCATGTCATTTTTTGTCTCTGTGAATAATACACATAACTATCATTTCTTCACCCATTCTTTGTTTTGGTAGACAGACAGATATTTTTCAGTCTCTTCTCTCTTCAAGATTCCTTGGGCTACATAATTTTTTTCCATGGTGTGAATTGGCTGCTGTTGACTGAAGTGAGCAGAATAGTCTGCAGTGTTTTACCTGGGATTCACCCATCTTTTCTATCCAGCCTTCCTACATCCACCAGAAATCCTTCAACTGTCTTCTGACTGCTTTCTTTGAAGCAATTTCATATTGATCATTCATACTCCTCCAGTGATAAATTAGAAAATACGTCTTCTTCCTGCTCAGTTGTTCTCAGCTAATGAGATTCTAGTGTGTAGCTCAAGTTTCAATTTTTAATCCCCAGGTAAGAGGGGATTTTTTTCTCATTTCTATTACCACAATTGTAACGGTTGTCCAGCACTTTCTGTGAGATGTATCAGCCCTCTTCTCTATGAATAATACTTTTAGATTTCACCTCTTCCTGGTCATTTCCAGGGAACAAATTCACTTATCAGTCCCAATCTACACAAGGTGACTTTGCTGGTGGATTTTTTTAGCTAAGGTTTTTTAGTCAAGGCACTGATATTTAGCAAGTGTAATGCTCTTTAGTGGTAGTAAAAAGACAAGGAGTGAGATCCAAAAAAATTTAATTATTTCTAATCTAACATAAATTATAGCTATACTACCTAGATAATAATTTCTTGATAGGTGTTTCTTTGCACCTTTCCTATCATAATTTTCTGCTGGTCATTTTTTAATTCACTTTGTAGTTGTCTTGTAACTTCATCTGTATACAAAGTACAGGTAGTAACTGCTAAGTACCAGCAGTATTGTATTTGGCCTAGTTATGTATCCTTAAAAGACTTTTCTGGACATTACTTGGGTTTTGCACCTTTTTGCATTTAATTCCTGAAGTGTCTTATGTCTATCTTCCGTAGCTCTAGTCTGCTACAGATATTGTAAATCCTATTCCATAATTTCTCTGTTTGCTTGTTGGTCACACTCTCTGCCTTATCAGTGCCTCATTGATGGACTTTAAGATGCCTTTTCCCCTTTCTTTTTTTTTTTTTTTCCCAGGCATTCATAGCTTTATTTTACGTTATAAAAGCTTTCCCTTGGAAATTCTTGATATTCAGGCGTGCTCCTTGTTGCAGGGTTTTCGCAGTGATCCATGACAGCCAGGGAATGATTTTTCTCTTGGAATATGTGCACTATCACTCACTAGCAGACTTGCTGCTCCTGCAGAGGCACAACTTGTTACTCTGTCAATAACTTGGTGTAGTGTCATGGGGAGCTCAACACCTGTTCCATAGACCAGGAGAGATTAACTTTTTGTGTGTCAAGTCATTTACTTTGCTTATCAGAATGCAAGATTGTGGGTAAAAGGGTATATTGACTTGAAAGCGTAAGTTTTTGTATTTATGGAACAAAGCTGTGAAAGCATAAAACATAGTATTGAGATGCAATATATATTTAACAGAAAGAGATGCTCGGTGGTTCAGCTACCTTTTCTACCTGCCTCCCTCTTGGCAATAAAGGAATCTGTATGATCTTGACACAGGGTTTCTCCTGATTAGACTGGTGTTAAGATGCCTTCTCCACCCTTGGGGCAGTAAAGAAGCCTTTTAATGTCTTAGAATTTCACTAGTTGGATGGTTTTTTCCCTAATTTTCCAAGCCACTTCCTAGGAAGACAGGTTCTGTATCTTCCTGTTTTTCATGAGACGTAAAAATGTGGTATAATGTACCTATTTTTAATTTTTCTTGTAAAATCTCCTTGAAATCATGTGAAGAATAAAATTTGTCCCATACTTTAAAAAAAATTGTATATCCTTAAGTATTTCTTTTCTGTTGAGATATTTTTTTGTCTTTGAATCTGCTTGTTAAGCCTGGAGAAGAGGAGATTGAGGTGAGATCTCTTTGCAGTCTTCAACATCCTCACGAGGGACAGTGGAGGGGCAGGTACCGAGCTCTTCACTGTGATAGGACCAGTGACAGGACCCAAGGTACTGGCCTGAAGCTGAGTCAGAGGAGGTTTAGGCTGGATATCGGGAAAAGGTTCTTCACCCAGAGAGTGGCTCGACACTAGAACAGGCTCCCCAGGGAAGTGGTCGCAGCACCAAGGCTGCCAGAGCTCAAGGGTGTTTGGACAGTGCTCTCAGGCACAGGGTGTGGCTCTTGAGGTGTCCTGTGCAGGGCCAGGAGTTGGACTTGATGATGCTTGTGAGTCCCTTCCAACTCAGCATATTCTGTGATTCTGTGTTCCTAAGTATGAAGATAGATCTGGGCTGATGTCAGGAGGATGCCAAATAGAGGAGATACAAGTCTTCCCAGCCAGTGACTTGTGATTGAAATTAGCCATTTAGACTTAAAACCTGTTGAGCTTTGTGTTTCAGCCATTGCTATTCTCTTATCTACAGTTCACTAAAATGCCACAATTGCTTTTCCTCTAAGTCAGTGTGAAGCTAAGCAGAGTTTTTTTGATCCTGAACTCTGTGAGCTGGCCTCCAAAATGCACAGATGCTGCCTTATATACCTTTAGATTCATTCTTGAACAGAAGAGTCTGGCAGCTGAGACAGACTTGGTCAGCTCAGGAAGCCTAGAAAATTGATATGAAACAGAAGCTGAAGAGAAGCAATACCTCAAACTTATTTTATTTTCCATTGATTTAAATTTTCTATCAAAAAGTAATGATCACAGTGTTTTCTAGTGGGGATTGACATCTATTTTTCTAAGAATAAAGGGCAAAAATGACATTTGGATTCCAGAAGAAATGTCATTTAGCTATGTCAAAGAAAGTATCTGGGACTCTAATGACCTACTTTCCTGTTAAGTCTCTAGGCCATTGCTGAAGTTAGGAGCATAGGGAAAATACATTTCATCTTCAAAGACTTCAAGATGAGGTTTATAACTTTCTTAACGAGAAAAAAAAATGAATCCTCTCTCCTGAATTGAGACAGATAAAGTTTCAGCCCAAGATGGATATTTTTCCCTGAAGATTTGAAAATTAAACCACCCGCTTTAAATGAGAAGTTTGAAAAAATACAGTGTGTTAAACTGATGTCTTCAGTGTGAAAAGAAGGTGAAAAATATATACTTTTACTTCTGTATAGGTCTAAATAAATACAAAAGACTTTGGATAGCACAAATAGCAAAAGGAGTGAAAAATAAAAAATCCGTGGGTACAAAGGTTACTGACAGATGAAGGGGCTAAGCTATTATATTTTAGAAGTTGTGGCAATGTGATGAAGTTCCAACTGACTGCAAAAATAATGAAATAGAACCCCCACTATTAGAAAGAGCTAAAAGGAAGACCCAGGGAACTAGAGCCCTGTCAGTCTCACCTTAGTACCCAGCAAGATCATGGACGGATCCTTCTGGAAATTCTGCTAAGGCACATGGAAAATAATGAAGTGATTGGTGATAGTCAACACAGCTTCACTAAGGAGCAAATTGTACCTGACAAATTTGATGGCCTCTACAATGAGATTACAGCATTGGTGGATGAGGGAAGAGCAACTGATGTCATCTACCTGGACTTGTGCCAAGCATTTGATGTCGTCCCACACGACATCCTTGTCTCTAAACTGGAGAGACATGGATTTGATGGATGGACTGCTCCACAGATAAGGAAATGGCTGGAGTTGTGCTCTGCAGCCCGATGTCCAGTTGGAGACCGGGGATGAATGGTGTTCCTCAGGGGTCACTCCTGGGGCCAGGGCTGTTTAACATGTCTGTCAGTGACACAGACAGTGGCATTTAACACCCCCTCGGTGAGTTTGCCAATGGCACTGAGTTGTGTGGTGCAGTCCATGTGCCAAGGGGAGGGAGGCCATCCTTGGCAGGCTGGAGAGATGTGCCTGTGTGAAACCCAGGGAAGTCAGCCAAGCCAAGTGCAAGGTCCTCCACATGGGTTGGGGCCATCCCCAGCTAGTAATGTCTTTAAACTGAAAGAGCAGTTTTAAATTAGATGTTAGCAGGAAGTTCCTTACTGTGAGGGTGGTGAGGCACTGGCACAGGTTTCCCAGAGAAGCTGTTGATAACTCATTCCTGAAAGTAAGACCAGGCTGGATGGGGCTTTGAGCAGCCTGGTCTAGTGGAAGGTGTTCCTGCCCATGGAAAAGGTGTTGGAACTGGATGATCTTTAAGGTCCCTTTCAACCCAAACCTTTCTATAGTATGATTTCATGATGTTTTGGTTGGAATCAAAACTACTTTTAAGTATTTGGGGAGGAAAATCGCACTTTGTATTTTCCTGACGTGCTATATTGTGGCAAGTTGTATATCAAGTGTATTTTGCTATATTTTTAGTTGAATCTGATACCTTGCCTACAGATTTTCATCCCTCTGTTTTAGGAAAGAGTAAGCTGCTCACAGCCATGTATCCACACATGTATCAGGTAACCAAGCAGGTTCATAATGACTGTAGGTGTGGGAGTTTTAGCCTAATCTTATGTTCCAGTCTTCTGGAACAAGCCAGATGACAGACTGCTGTCTCCTTGTGATTTGGATGGGAAAACCTGCACTTGCTTTTGGTTGTGTCTACTGAAAATTCCTGCACTCACACCAATTTGTGGAGTTCAGTGAGGCTACCAGAGCGAGATGCTAGCTTAGGTGTTGAATCAGAAATCTTACAGCTAGGGCACAGCCATGCATCAAAGCAGTCTAGGCACATGGATAGAAGTGGAACAGATGGCTTCTGGATGTCACTGCCTCAGAGCGGGGAAGAGCTGAAGCATTGTGCCTTGTTGGGCCATGTAGACATTCCCCACACTTCACTAGTATTTCAGATTCTTTTGAGTCTTTACTATAAATGAACCTGTTCTGAAATCATCCTCATTTTGAAAGAAGCAAAAGCTTTTTTTTTTTTTTAATTAACTGTTCATGTTGGAGGAAATATTTAAATTGATGTACCAGGCTGGTTCTTGCATTCTCAAATGCTTTTTTTTGTTCATGGAATTTAGTGCATCACTGCAATCAGTACCTAGAGGTTTTATGTAGATGCATCACTTGGGGAAGTGAGATGTGGTGAGGGGAGGTAGGTGAGGAAAAAAAAAAATGGAAGGGAGGTGGAGAAGACAATAATTTTATCTGACTTTTTCAGTATATTCATTTTCGTGTTAGTGGCAATTACTCTTCACAAAACATTGGACCTGAGCAAAAGAAAAAAGGGAAAAAGGTAATATTTTTGTCTCTCGCTTATTAAGTGACTCTCAGGCACTCATGTAAATGAACTCTAGGACCTTAGCATAGTTGTGTTGGAGCTTTCTGCATAATTCATCATAAAAGAACACGAGACATTCAGCAGTCAGTGCTCATTCAGAGATGTTCTGCATTACTGGCAGCACTAGTAAATATGCCTCCTCCATACATAATTTATGGTTTTCAGCAGAGATAGTTTTATGCTTCATAATAGGCTAGCTTTGATCCCTTAAAATTTGTTTGTTCAACTTAGGGGTTGGATACTAAACAAAGACTTTAAAAATCTCTTTCTTGCATTGCTTGTTTCAACAGTCTTCATTTCCCTATCCCGTTAACAAGGTTGAAATTGTTTCTGACCCATTTTTCTGGAAATGAGACTTCCCATAATGGATTTTGTGTGTAAGACTCTTTATTACCCAATTCCCTCCACACACAACTTGAAGTAGAATGAAAATCGGCTTAGAAACCTTGGTATAGTCTATTCTATGCTTCTACTTAAAGAATTTATTCTTATTTCTTGTGATCTGTAGGAGGAAAATGTAGATAGATCTTGTGTTCTGTGAATCCCTCTTTTAATGCTGTGGTACTGCAAGAGATTAGGTATAAATGTGTTGGAACTCACTGAGATGATTCCATTCTTCAGATCCAGTAAGGTATGAAGGTGAAAAAATAAAAAAGTTTAAAATATTTCTGTTTCACAAAATAACAATCTAATATGCATTTCTAAATGAAAATTCACATTGTTCCTCTCTGTCATTTCAAAGAGTATAAAGTTTTTTCAAATAGAAATTCATTAGAATTTATGCACTTCTGTGACATCTATCAATTTGATATTTAAGCATGGTCTGATGGAGTTTGTTCTTTCACCTTTCTCCTGCTTGATGCAATTTTCTCAGTACTGTTTTGTGGTTTTGTTTGGGTTTTTTTTTCATTTCCAGTGATTGCTACACTTTAACCTGTTATCATTCTTTGTTTTCAAAAGCCTTGTTCACACCCAAGCTATTTCAGTACAAATTTCAGAATTGCCAAGCAGTTTTCAGTTTTTCAGCAAATACTAAGATTTGCCCTTTGGAAAGTATATGTCTTTTATACATGTCAAGTTAGGCATGTTAAAGACCGATTAAAATTGCTCATTGCTGTTCAGACTTCTTGTCATAATCTTTTTCTCTCTGACTTCCTGATGTTTCAGTGCTTTGCAGGTAGTCTGCCCAAAGCAATGATTTAAATATTCTCTCTGTCTGCAGTCCAATTTGCTCTGTTTTCCTGCCCACTATACCAGCCTTATGACTCTTGCTGGATCAGATTCCAGTTCCATAGTGTCATCAGAAATGCATAATGTCTTTTTAGTCCCTCCTTCCTTTCTGCTTCTACATTTTAATGTTTTAAGTGTTTGGGATTTTTTATGTAATGTGGTTTCTTGGCTAATTTTAATGATGGTAACTGAAGCCTACATATGCAGCATAAACTCAAGATGGAGAATGGGGTAGAACTAGCTCTTTTACCATCCCTTTGACTTATCTTTTGTAGTCATTAATCTGTATGATCACACACCAGCAAAGGTTTTTTCTGACTTCTTAGGAGTGTGTTTGCTGGGAGGATGAATAGAGCTCTTCTATCTCATCTTTAACAGCACGGCCACAGTGGGCAGCTGTGAGTGCTAGAAAAGCTACCTTCTACTTTTTACCTCCTTTTGCTATTTTAATACTTCTGGTTGAGTCATCTATAAGTATATGAGGGAGAACAAATGAAAAATTTACTTTTTTGGCTAACTTTCTTGGCTGGCAGAGCTAGCAAATGTTGCTTGCAGCAGTGAGGGGAGTAGTCAGCTTCTCGTTGTATAACTGTGGAAACAGATGTTGTGATCTACTTCATTAAATATCTCTGCTTTCTGTAATTTTGGAGAAAAAAAATCTGATTTTCTCTCTCTATTGCAATAATATATGTATTGGCATTTATTCATAATGAACAAGTTTTCACAGTGTGCCCTAGGCAACAAAACCAGAAATACCCTTCCCCACCAATGCCTCCACCGGAGCTTCACTTAAGCCAGTGCAGCTCGGAGTGTCTCGAAGAAGGCCAGGCCACACACCCTCCTCCAGGGCAGGAGGAGGCGCGGAGAGACCTGCTGTTCCTGCACAGGGAGCTGTGTGGGATGTGCTCACAGGCAGCACACGGAGCATCTTCCAGCAGCCTTGTGTCAGCTGTGTGTGAGCAGAGTGTCTGCGCTGCACAGGCTCAGAGGGCTTTCTGCAAGCACTGGGTTTGCCATACATTTTGTTCCAGTCTATTGGAACAGAACTTCCCATGTGCAAACAAATGTGATATTGCTCTGGGGAGTGAGAAGGGTTGCTGGGTTTGTTGATTTTTTTTGTTTTTCTTTTCTTTCTTCCCTGTGATGTTGGCCTTCTGTATATGAAGCCTGAAGCAAGAGTATTTGTAACATCAGTAGTTAGAGCAGTCAAAAGCAAGTGAGTTTTCTGTATCATTGTACAAGTCCTCAACTATAGACTGGGATAGTATTTTGTGTTTTTTCTGCTCTTGTAGGAGCATCTTAGTGCATTTAGTGTGGCTTTTGGAACAAAAGAATCATAGTGCAGTGCAACATAATTGTTTCTTTCACATTTTCATTTGTGTCTGAAGAAAAATATTCTTATCTTTTGCTGCTCTATGACAAGTCTCTTATTGTTTTGTGTTATACTTATTTTCTTTCCTATTGAAGCTCCAACTCTTGGAGTTGCTGGATTATATATATTTTTTTTTCATATGGCATTACATAAAAAATTGAAAATATTTATCCAAATTCAAAATCATAATTTTAGTTGTTGTTTTTCTCACCTTATTTTCATCCATTCTTGGAGCAGATTCATTTAAAGATTTACATTTTTTTCTTGATAGTATATTAGGATATACTGTTCTGTCTGCTTTAAAGTAATGTGAATAAAAAGAAAAATACTCTTTATGGGCCAATGCAGGTCTATAGGAACTGTATATAAGTGGTTCTTGCTGAAAGCATAGGCGGGGTCTAGTTTTATTTTGTTATCCTCTTATCCCAACAAAAAGCCATAAAAAGCTATTTTTACAGAGGGCATCTCCTGAGAACCTGTATATATGCCTAGAAAAGAAGGTTTCCATACATGGGAAATGAGATGCTCTAGCTACAGCAAATTTATTATTTCAAAATAATTGCCCAGAAGCAGTGTAAATAATGTTAGTCTTTCAGTGGAGCAGACACTGCAACGTTGACTTGTTTGGAGACCATAACAGTTACCTTGAGTTTTTTCCATGAAAACACAGAGCAGAATTATGTTTAGCTAAAAGCCAACCAATTATTCTTGGCCTTTTAAATATGTAAACTTCCTTTTAGAAATGTTATTGTAAGTTTTTTCTGTGAGTTTAGTAATGTTCAAGAGAACCCTGTGTGGGTTTTGACTCATCTTTTGTAATCCTACTGCATTGTTATTCAGTGGGAATTTGCTTTTTTGCATCTGTTTGCATACATTTCTTGCACACAGGAAATCGCAGATATGGTGGTTCAGCAACTATTTTCTTTCTTACAAGCTGATATCAGAGAAGTTCTTCCCAGTCCTCATGGCCTCAGTTGAACTGATTCAGCTGTTTGCCATGCAGCCTGGGACAGCTGAAACAGAATCATTTCATAGATTCCGTTCAAGGTCTGGCCATCCTGACAGCTGAAGTGCTACAGCAGCACACAGGGTGAAGGAAGCAGCACTTGGCAAGGGAAATAAGCATCTAGAGAAAAGCAGCAGAGTTATTCTAGACTGCTGCCAATGACAGGGGAAGGTAGACTTACTGATCCAAATCTCATACATGAGAAGGATGCTTGACAAAAGGCTTCAAGGCACCTGCTTTTGATGGCAGAAAGTATAAATTTTAAATGGAAGGATGTCTAAATTAGGCACAATTTAATTATCTATCAAATTAATTGAGAAGATCAGATCCTCTTTTACGCTCCTGATTTTTTTAGACATTTATTTTACAGCAAGCTACCCTTGTGACTTTTGACTCATATTGGCATTACTGTGTTGATAAATCCATTTTCATCAGTGAATACTGTTCTGGGAGAACTGAATAATGGACAGTCCAACAAATGCTATAAGAAAGATTTAAAAGTGCATGTAATAGACTGTAATTCCATGGTGGTCAGGAGAACTCGCTGAGGGTTTTTATGCAGTGCATGATGGTAAAAGATGTCTTCATTGCTATCATTCTTTCTGTTCCTTTGATTCTCAGAGTCGAGCAGAAGGAGCAACATCTAAAAGTGAGTAAAACTTGTAATATCAAGAGGGAGAAGACTGTAGAAATGCTAGGTTTTTACTAAGGGCATGGAAAGAATTTGCTATGGATTTTTCTGTATCTTCTTGAAGTGGGGATACATAACTAATGAAATTAATATAGTTTTAAAAAGCAATATAGTGATGTTGCAGAGGACGGTGATCTCTACTTCACAACTGCCTGGCCCAAAGGGCAGATACAAAAGGTGTACACTGGTGATAGAATTTAATTTACCTCAATCATTTAATTGATATATTTTTGTTTGTGGTTCTGTGAAAGAAACTCAGGAAGATGAGTAAAACTGACGGTTACGCTGTGAATTGGAGTATAGTGTGGAGATAGGTGTGCTTGCTCTGGCTCAGAAACGGAGAAACAGTATAAATGAGCCCTTGTAGGACTTGTCCTGTAGCTACTTCCCACTGCCTGTTCTGAAGAGAAAGCACTAAGTACTGGACTACAGACTGAAAAGGAAAAAAGAGTTCAAGTGTGACAGATGCCTCGAGGCTGAGTATCGACTGAGAAGAGATTTGAATCATGGGCAAAGTCACTTTTCCTGCAGTTTCACGTGCTCTGTGCTCAGACACATAGAACTTCGTGCACTCCTTTTAAACGGTGTGACTTCATCACAGAAAATCCCCACATCATCAGCTTCCCTTTCCAAATGAAACATTTTTCAAATCTTTATATTCTTAGCTAACAGGTTCATGACAAAACCAGTTACTCTGTAATGGCTGCAGTCAAAGCAGTCTGTGCAGCAAACACGTAGATGTGTGTGGGTATAAAATTTGCAGTAACAGTGTTAATAAAACACATTGTGTTCTAAGCACTTGCTTGTTTGCTTTGTCAGTGCACATAAACAAGTGCACGGTCTTGAGAACACAGAAGTCTTGATACCCAAAACAAAGGCACTTGGTGAGCGAGAGCAGTTCTCTTGCCTTCCTCTCATATGTGGTATTTCAAGCAGGGATTCTGATGGCTGAGTGGATGAATGCCAAGAATGAGATGCTTTGTGCAAACGGAACGGAAAAAAAACCAATAGTTGAATCTAAGCAGGCAACAAGATTTACAAATATTCATGTTGCATTTTCTTCTATGTAGGTTTAAAAAAAAGACCAGCTAGGAAAAAAAAAAAACAACAAAAACTTACTTTACTCAAATATAGAACATAATGCGGTTGAAAGTCACTAAAATAATTTTGCTCAGTCCAAAGACCTAAACCTAAGGACCTGTTGTATGCACTGTGTTTTCAAAACTTTAAAATTCCAGAATTCAGATACTCGCACTTACATTACTCCACTTTGACATGCATTAATTCAGTGTATTGCTCTTTCATTTCTTCACCTGAGAAATGCACTCTGCTGTCTAGAAGTCGTCTTGTTATCTCAATCTGTGCAACAGATGTTAGTCATTGTGTCTCCTCCTCCCCTCTCTTGCCCTCCCTGATATGCAAATATGGTCTTTGACATTTATATTTCCCTCATGGGAAATATATTTCCCTGTTTAGAATAGTTGTTGTAACTGTTAAAAAAAAAAATTTAAATCTCTGTAATGCAGCTAGTATATCAGATTTTTTAATTTTATCAGACATCCTCCTCTGCCATGTAATTAATTCCTTACTGAGTGGAGATTTATGTTTTGTAAGCCACTACATTTTCAAAATGAATTTGTAGTATACTTTAAGGCATTTTAATTCATGTTTGCTCTGTTTGCCTTTTCTTCATATGAATAAAACCATCAACACTAATGTAATTAACACTCACTAGAACAGACTGCAAGAAGAATCCCCTGAACATTGCATGCATTTGTGGTGCTCACAAACTGCAAAGCTGCTAAACTGACAGCTGTCCTGTAAAAGACTGAATTGAGAAATCCTTTCTTTTTTTTTTTTTTTTTTTTGTTTTTTTTGTTTTGCATTTCCTAATTGCAAAGTGGCATTTTTGTGAGTTTTTTGAATATTTCATCCTTTAGGGTGATTAAGGAAATGGCACACCTGTGGCTGCCCCATATGTTCCTTTCATGGGTATTGCTGCTTCTAACGCCACAATCCTCAAAAAGGGGGCTGCTCACCCTCGCTTGCTGAATCATTTTTCTTGCTGCATCTCATTGCAGCAGCCCTCAGTGAACTCTGAGTCTCATTTCTGTCTGGGCATGTGAGTATGGCTCTGATTCAGGTAATAACCATGTGTGGATGTCAGCTGAGTTACTGTCGCCCATGCCAGCAAGATTAAAGCTTCTTCCGAAGCTGCGTGTCATTCAGCAGGCAAACCTCCGCTGCACGGCGCTGGGTTTTTCTGGGATAGGGTCACTCCGCAGCTGGGAGTTACCTTCCTGGGCTTCCAAGATAGCTGTGTTAGCACTCCTGCCTTTTGGTCATGACCAAATAACGATGTGATTTAATCCTGAAAAATAGCACATTTGTGTCAATTTATAACGTCTAATGCAAGAGGGAAGGCAATGTTAGTGTGACCAGGAACAGAATTTTTGTCTGTCCTGCAAATTCGACACAAGCAAACATTTTTCTCAACTGCATGCACAGTAAGTGGTGGGTTTTTTCTAGAAGAAACTTCTTCAAGTCAACATTTTTTTAGGTACCAAATAACCTTTAGAATAATTCAGTAAATTATAAAATAAAAGGCTTCAACTAAAATATTCTTACAGCCAAGTAGGGAATCTAGTCAACCATTACTGACATCGATTCACTGACCTAGAAAATGACTAATGCACATATCAATATAGTTGTTGATTTCTTACATTTCAGTGGATTTAAAAAAAATCACTTTGCAAAAATATTATTGCAGAGAGCCCTTGTGCATCACATTATAAAATTCACTAAAACTTTTCTATACTAAATCAATTA
Organism: Atrichornis clamosus; assembly: GCA_013400975.1. Lineage (NCBI taxonomy): Eukaryota > Metazoa > Chordata > Aves > Passeriformes > Menuridae > Atrichornis > Atrichornis clamosus. Next base: position 234,257 of record WBMZ01001310.1, on the reverse strand, counting down.
TGGAGTTATTGTAGCCTCTTAGTTTAACCTTTTTAAATAATTTTTTTTTAAGTTGAACTTAGCTGTACAAATATGAGAGCATTTATATGGAGCTGATTAATTTAATTCTTTGCCTTTTGAATACAGTTAATTTAGCTGTGATTCTCATTCCAGATCTGTAAGAGATTCTTTGTGCAAGAGGACATACCTAAATATGATTTTAAGGAAGACAAAAAAATTTCCTAAGAAATATGCAATTTTCTAATTGAAATTATTTGATGAGTAAAGTTATTCTGTCAGCCTGTTGGACAGAAATTAGACTTTTTAAGTTAAAAATAGACAAAGATTTCAGCACAGATGACATTGAAGCTAATGCTAGTACCTCTTGTGGAAAGTCAGAAGTAACTTCTGAGTTCCTGATTCTGCCACTGGCTTCACACAAGCCTCTGTCCTGTCCCTTTTTGTGCTTTCTGAGGAGTCGGAATTTAATTGGCTCATGAGAGAGAAATAAAGAATGCTTATGTCTAAAATTATGTCTCATGAATGCATAAAGAAATTTTCAAAACGTCTATGGCTGATCCCTTTTGTTAAACCAAATCACTACCTTTAAGAAGAGTAAGGACAAGAATTTCAGACAAATGTGATATTTGGGTTGAAGCTTTTTATTCATAAACCACTGGAAATGACAGAGTCCATGTTGAATTCTCAGAAATAAAAGGGACCTAAAGGTCACAATAAAAAAAGAAGCAGACTCTAGAATAAGAACTTAAGAGATTTTGAATAAGACACTGTTCCTTCCACCCACTGTGAAAGTGAGGTCAAGTGATGAAAAAATAATTTTTCAAAAAGCAGTTTTTGAGGACAGCTAGGGAGCTCAGGAATATAATTTCCTTTAAATTATCATAGAATCATAAAACCAGAGAATGGTTTCAGTTGGAAGGAACTTTAAAGTTTGTCCAGTTCCAACCTTCCTGCCATGGGCAGGGACACCTTTCACTAAACCAGGTTGCTCAAAGCCCCACCCCAGCCTGGCCTTGAACATTTCCAGGGATTGGGCATCCACAACTTCTCTGAGCAACCTGTTCCACATTTTAAATTAAATTTTTAAAAATTTAAATTGTTCTTGTACCTAAATCTCGTTAAGTGTTTCCATTGTCACAGCCTGTGCAATCTGGTAGGGCACAACCCTAAATGCAACTTCCATTTGGGCATTTCTAAATTTATACTGGCAGGGAAATAGAAGTCTAACATAGGAATGTTTCTAATTTACATCAGTGTATTAACCTAATGTTCATTAGCACAACAGGGAAAGTGTAGGAATGTGTTTTAAAGAACCCAGGTTTTACATTTAGCTCTATATGAGGAGCATGGTGTTTGTAAATAACCCTTTTAGAGAAGACTGGAAAAAATTCAATCATTATACAGCACCACGCTTAGCGAAGCCACAGCAGCTTTTTCCTGTCTCTGCTGCTACATGGCACACATCCAGATATCTGCTGTACTAACATTTGCTCCTGGGAGGAGATGAAGAAAAAAGGGTCCATAAGGTTTCCATTGGCCCAGACAAGTGAAACATCTGCTAGATTCATGAGCAGCTTGCTGGCCTAAGTCAGCAGGGAGAACTGCTGCAGATCAGCACTGCCATATCAATGGATATTTCATAGACCAGAGGGAGGAAAAAAGAAAGTCAGTAGAGTAAGTGATTTTATTTCAAAGTACACTGAAGTCTAATGCAGTTTTACATAAAGTGATATCTAAATTGCACCAAATTAGAGCCACATCTACAACTGCTCTGTGTGCAAGGCTCATTAGGGAAACAGGTACATGAAAGAATAGCAGGATGCAATCCTAATCTTCTAATATCTGCTAATAGGAGCAATTCACCTGGTTCACAGATGAAATTTGACAAAAAGCAATCACTTGAGAAAACACTCTCTTCACTCAGAAGCTTGCATGGGAAGAAGGCTGCTCTGTCTTTCTGAAATACAAACAGTGGTGTTGGAAGAGAGTCAGCCCTTCTGTGTCAGGACACACAGAAGAGGGAAAGAGCAAGTGTTGAAACAACAAGGGCTGAGGACAGAGTGGAATAGGCATCTTTGTTTGTGTAAACTTCCACCTCTGTAGGTCAAGGCTGGGTTCTGACACCTGAAAGTCTGGCCTGGCCTAGGTGTTGTTTGTAGTTTGGTGCCGCTTAGGCTCAAAAGGTCTACCAGAATTGTATGCAGCAATCATTCTCCAGGCTAAATTCCTGGCCTTATTTTATTGTGTAAGCCAAAAGAGGGAAAAAGACCCCATCAAGTACAAAGTCAGTTTTAAAACTGTTGTTTTGTACTTGAACTTTCATTAGCTTGAACAGAGCTGTCTTTCAGAGCTCTCCTTTGCACAAGAAAAAGAGTCAAACATCAAAGAAGGTAAATATTGACATGGTGGGTGAAGTCATCAGTAGCGAAAACTTTGTGAATATATAGATGATAACAAGTGGAAAATGTTTTATTAATCATTCTGACTTTTTGCTCCATGAGAATCAGAACTGCTTTCTTCAGGGAACATTCCCAGTTGACCAGGATGTGTCTGTGTATTGATCAACACAAGGTCGTTAAGGGAGGGCCTGTTCAGATCAAAACCATCTGCAGGCACCGTGTTTCCCACCTTTAAGGCAGCATTGCCTTTTCTGTGTTCAAAGGCAACACACACAACTCTTCACAATAGTTTTTAAATATATTTATGAAAGGGATTTTAAAAAAAATATGTTTAACTTGCCCTCATTGTGTTACATTGACAGAACTCAAAGATCTAACTTCTTTATATTGATCCCAAATCACTTCTAGGATAGTTTTATCTATTTAGGACTATTTGCAACTACAGAGTATTTCACTGAAAAACACCAGTGTTCTGGTAATCAGAATAGATAAGTTAACACCAGGTACGGCATCTCTGGTCAAAATATGATTTTTCCACCTTTAATTTTTTCTTCATTTGCCTCTGAGGATGACATACCACCTGAAGCAAACTGAACGTGGAAAAAGTTGGAAGTCCAGGTGGCAAGGATTTATTTAGTGTGGTAGTGCAATAACAGCTGATTCTTGTTCAGACATGTTTCCAAACCAGAGGTAGTAAGACCAGTGTTTAGATGTGCCGCTCCAGTCTAATTAAAATATACAGTCTGAAGTAAAAAGAAGTTAAATTCACAGAAACAAGCTGGGATTTAATAGTGGTTTTATCACTGTTCTTCTTCATCCCCTCCTCCTGTTTGGGCACATGCGTGTAAACATGCACAAGATATGTGTTTATTTCTATATTTTAACAAGAATTAAAGCTACTGTGTGGACACATACTAAGGCAAACCTAGAACAGTTTTAATTTTCTCTTTTGCTTAGCTGTTTGGTACTGTGAAAAATTCAAGCTTCCATTTAAATATAGAAGGTTCCATTAGATGAGTGAGCTTTTGCCGTGGATGTTTAACAATAAGCAGTTCAGTTATGAGGCATTTTTAGGGGTTTCTGAATGCTTTCTGAGATTGCAAACATTCAACACCAGCTGATTTGTATAGCTACCTCTTCTGTATTTTAACTTCTCTTTTGGATGACGTTTCAGGAGGTGGTGAGACAAAGTTCAAAGTGGAAGGTTTTTAAATCTTGGTTGTGTTCTGCTCAGATGGAGAAAGTGGTCAAACAGAGAGCAAAGGTAAACAGGTACACAAAAAGAAAGTCCTTGCCAGGTGGGTTACCTGCATGTTGGACTTCAAATACCATTATTTGTCTCCAAGGATCAAGGAAGGAGGAAAAGTGCATTCCTGGAGACATGCAAGTATGTTTTCTTTTGTAATGACTCAGTAGCTGGAAATCCTGAGAGAGCATTTTTTTCCAATAGATTTTAATTTTTTCACGTATGGGGAAAAGGAAGTTATGAAATGGGTTGTAAGAAAAATGAGGAGGAAAAAAATTGAATCAAATCTATGAATATAATTTTTCTTGTTTGTGTAATTATCTTTCAGTAGAATGATTTGGAAAAATGAAAACCAGAGTATTTTGATTTTTTTCTGTAGAAAAATTGGGCTTTTTTAATACTTTGTGAAAAGTTAATATTTCTAATATTTTCAGTCCATCTTTTCCTCTAGACAAAATTTTCTCAGTAATTTTGAAATTTCTAGTAATTTCTGTCTCCCTTAAACATTACTTATTTTCAATAAATGAACTATTTTCCAAAATATCTTCTCCCAATATTAACATGAAATGGTTTCATATATGCCAGAGTGTTTCAAACCAGGATTAAAATAGAATTGTGGGTAATGCTATGACTTGAGTACTGGCATATCCGGGAGATTCGCACAAGTATCTTCTTGGAGCATTGATGTGAAGCAAAAAAATGCAACTATTTTCATTTTACAGATTAGGAATGGAAATATGATGACAATAGGCCCAGATTCTCAAAGAAATGAAGGTGTCCAAGTCCTAATTCTGCATGTTAGGTGCTGTTAGAGAAAAAGGACTTTACAGTTTGTTAAGGCACAGAAATTGGGCAGATTACTTTAAAATGCAAAGTGATATAAAGCTCTGAAGTTTATTTACACTTATGAGAACCAAAAAACTCATCTATTTGTTATCACGTTTGTAGGAAGATGATACTTTAGTTATGTTTGGATTTGTAACTTCCATCAGGAATTTAAGAGTGGTGGAGGAGAATGCCTTTTAATAAAAAGTAACTGAATAAAATCACTGGATACTCTTCTCCATTCACAAGCAAATAATACCATGGTGATAGCCTGAAAAGAGTAAAAAAATAGTCACTTATGCAAGGTTCCTAGGAAACAGCACTGTTTGTGCATCCTTTTTCTCCTGTTGTCTCTCTCATAATTTTTCCTGTTTATCAGTGTGGAATAATTCGACTTCAATATGTATCTTCCAGTTTATTTCTTCAATCTCTTTCTCTGTAATATGGTCCTAATTAATTGTATTTTTGAGTGAGGTATTGGTTTGGAAACACCTGAAACACAGGAAGGGAAGGAAGGAACAGAGGCCTCCTCCTTCTCTATTATTGCTGCCTGACACAAATTCTATACTCTGAAATCAGAGGCTGCACTGGTGCACACTTGTTCTTTGCATTATTTTAATATTGCTTAAAGATTTAAAAAAGCCCAATGACCTTGAATTCACAGTCTGGGGGTAACAGTTATTTTCTGAGTTATTTCTTCTCTCCTAAAATTGTCATTCTGTAGTAAATTTCCGCAGTGTTCTCATTAATTCCAGTGTTCTCTGCAAGGGGTTTTGTAACTGGGTATGTAACTGTTATTAGAGGACACAATTTTTTTGGTTTGTTTTGCTTCTTTTTTTAAACAATGTTTCTTCAGTGAGCAAACAATTTACAGGATATTCTCTCTGGGCATAAACTCAAAAAGTATATACTATCCAGATATGGGACTAAGTTATTACCATTTAAGACTGTAAGTTCAGAAAGGTGAATCCACCCAGTCAAATACTCTGTGTCTCAAATTGTGCTCAGGCAATTTTTTTTTTCTTTAAAAATGTTGTGTGAATGCAGTTTAACATGCAGGTGCATTGCTGTGTTGTCTTTTAGAATAAGGCAAAGCAGGTAGTTACATATCGAGAGTTAAAGTCTCTTTTTTGATCTGTCATCAATATTTTTACCACACTCTCAAGACAGTTAGAAAAATAATAATAGAGGCAACAACTTAGGTAGTTTCTTCCTTCAAAATTCCAGGACAGTAAGCTTCCATTTGGTATCCATGCTGAGAATACAGAGAAGCAGATTCATTCCTATTGCAAAGTTAGAAGCAGCACTATTGCACAGTAATACAGACCTCAATTTACGCCTGCTGAAATGCAGTTCACAATATCATTGCTCTTTAAATTAGATAAAGACAAGCTAATAACATTTCATCTCCTTGGAGAGATGTTTGCATTTTTTCATATATAAATTAAGTGAGAAAGCCAGGAAAGTGATTTAGTATATTAGATGTTTCATCATACTGGCTTTTCTTCCTAATGTATTAGTTACTTTACTAAGAAAGAAGGTGAAAATTAATATATTCTCCTTACAGATGCAAGCTGCTATTTGAAGTAGTATGTTACTTGCCTCCTCACACAAATATTTACTTTGGTTTTGGTTTTTTAGGGCCTTATCCTACTGAAATCAATATTAAAAATCAGACTGATTTGAAAAATAATTTGCTCAAGATTTTTTTCTTTGTTTCCTCTGATACAGCTCTGCATTTTTATGGGCTGTTTTCAGCTGACATCATGTTGTAGAGGTACCAAATAAAAAGCCCATGGCTTTGTAGTTCTGTGCAAGACTGAAAAGGATAAATCTCTGCTGTAGAACTGTAGACTCTTTTCCCTCTTATGTGCTGATGAACTTAATGTATCTCTTAGGGACACTGGGCAGCCAGGCTCTCAAAAGGTGGAGCTGATGTGCCAAAACATTGCTAACTCACTGCTGTCTCTCTCACCTCCTGTCCAGGCCATCCTCTCTATCCACAACCATTTCTTTTTATGGCTTTCTGATAAACAGTGACATGAGCAGGCAAAGCTTGTTGCACTGATACTGTGAAATGCTCTTAATTTGGAACATAACTGTTTACTACAAAAAGAGACCTTCCAGAAACAAAAGTAAAGAGAGGATTATGTTTTCTCAGTGCTTACAGCCATCTAGTCACATTTATAATTAGCTTGGTAAATTGATTAGAATGTATCACCTAAGCATCAAGTGGAAGTGTTGAACTCATTAAAGAGCTTTCATTGTAATTGCAGAAAGTAAAAAAACCCCAACAAAACAAAACCACAAAACCAAGCAAAAAAACCTAACCCAAACATAAACAATTGTGAGATGAACTCACATGATGAATGTTTCCAAACTGGACCGAATAATAATAATTATTCTGCACAGACTTGTCACATACTGAGATAAAAACCAGTGTTAAAATCTGTAAAAGCAGTTTAGTCACGATTTCTGGGTGGCAAAAAAAAAAAAAAAAATAGCCTTACTTGACAGGAAGCATCTTGTGACTAATGAGATATGAGTACTGGTCCTCCACAAAGCATTGTAGAAACAACCTGTGGTAGAATATACTTAACTGTAGCTCCATCTAGTTGAAATAATTTTGCTAACAAAGCTTCTAAAATGAGCAGAGGGACTGGGGTACAACATGATGACAATAATGTCTTGATGCAGCTGCCTTTTTGCAATAACTTCATTGCTTGTTGTAATTTACCTTTGCATAACCTTGTAGTGTTCTCTGATGAAACTCCTTGCTTCTTTTGAGATAAAAGGGAATTATAAAGTGAGGCATTAGTTTGGGTTTTTTTAAACTCTTTATTGGTGTACTCCATACAAACAGTAAAATTGTTTGTCCTGCCTCAAGGTTTGATCATGGAACAGAATGCAATTGTACCATAGTGGATATTTATGTTTTGGATTGACTTGACCTGCTGGTAGAGGTTAGAAGTGTCATTGCCAGCCATGTGTTGTGAGGAAAGCAAGTAAGCCGGATGGGTAGCCCTGTCTTTAGGAGGGTTATCATCTGCGTCATATTATCTCAATCATGCCTGTCAATCACCTCAGTTAATAATAAAGTAGGAAATAAGTTGTACTGAACTCACCTGAAAAGCTGTGTTCAGTGCAGTGAAATTTAGGGATGTACAAATAAGAGCTACAGGGGAAATGGAACAGTGTCTGAGGAAAAATACCAGCATCATAGTGGGCCATCAGTCACGCTTGGGTCTGCCCCTGCTGCCAAGGGGACTCATTTAAGTGAGCAAACAAGAGTACAAAGTGCTGGTAGAGAAGTGGCGTCACCTTTGTATTTTTTTCTTCAGTGTGACTGCAGCAGTGAGGTTTCCAGGTCTGGCCTACACACTTCAGAAAGAAGATGGCACATTAAAGAGGGCACAGAGAAGAGCCGCAGACTAATTAAAGGATTAGAAAAATATGATTTCTGCAGAAAGACTTAGGAGCTCAATTTATTTAGATTATCCAAAAGAAGGTTAATAGGTCATACGATCACAGTCTCTAAGTGCTTACAAGAGAAATTGGATAAGAGAGAGCTCTTCAGAGCAAGGAAAAAGATAAGTCAGTGGAATCTAGGTGCTACAGTGAGACAAATTCAGACTAGGAGTAAATCTGTGGTTGTGTTTCAACAGTGATGACTGTTGCTCTCTGAAATAAGATACTGAAGAGGCACTAAATTTCCCATTAATAGGCTTTTTAAGGCCAGGTGAAATACTTTTGTGAGAGGACATTAGCAGAAACAAGGCCTCTCCCACACAGTACTCTCAGATCCCCAGGAACCAGAAGCAATCTTTAGGGGCATAAATCCATTTCTTTGACATTTGTAATGTGGTGTTAAAGGGCACGATGCTGATGCCTTCTTTAGTATTCAGCTGTTTGAAACAGCGTTTTGCAACCTTCTCCAGTCTTTCCAGCCCCAAAGGTCCTACTTCAGTAACCCAGGTTAGATGCAGATACAAACAGTAAAGTGAATGTCATTAATTTTTCTTTGTGTTAGTTTTCCCATCACTTGCTTATAACTTCTGTCTTAAGAGGTGTGCAGTAGCCATTCATTTGGACTTACTTTTTCTATTTTTCTCTGTTCTGCACTGTCTCCCTTCTTTCTACTTGGGCTAATTTCCATATTAAATGGCTCATTTCCTCTGTGCCTCTTTCTCCACTCCAAGCTTCCCATAAAGCTCTGTGCATCTTCTCCAGAACCATATTCTCCATTGGCAAGGGATAGGATGAATGTTTTGGTCTTATTTCTATATGCTAAATTAATTCTTGCTTCCAAAACATCAGCTTGCATGAGAGTGGCCAGAGGAAAGAAACTTGTTCTGGCTTTTTCAGATCATGGCATCTACAGTTTCCATTTTTATGGTTGATCAGAATAGTTTGCCTACTAAACACTCTTCTGGTCAGACAAGCCTGTGACTTGACAGTCATTAGCAAATGACAGACTGCATGTACACTGACACCTTCATGATAAGCACTGTTATACCAGAAAGAGAATATAGGGTAATTATGGGGAGATCTTCTAAGTTGTGTTAATAGGGTCCTAAATCATTACAGCAGGTTTTTTATTAAACTACCTCCCATTCCAATTCCTTAATGGAAATGACAGATTTCAGTGTGCTAATCTCTGGCACTAGGTTCTGTTTCATTCTTCTCGTATGCAAAAAGTCTGTTAGCCCACATAGCTTCCCATTCCCAACTCATACTTTAGAAGGTTATTTCTTTGGTAAGTTGCTTGTAATTTAGTGGAAGTAATAACAGGCTGTGTGCATTTTTCTGGATTTTAAAAATTCTAATTTAAATGATAAGCAATTTTATGCAATATCTAGAGGTTTCTTGACACGTTGGAATTGAAAGAGGAGAAATGGAGGGAAATGACAAATCTTTTCTGTTTTCTTTTTTTTTCCCCATCCTTGTTTATGATTTTTCACTCATCATGTATTTCTCAATGTGTGGTTTTCAAGAAGCAGGGTTTGATTAATGAAGTGTCAGATACAGAGGATGTCATGAGAATTTTGGCATTTGTTATTTGCAGCATTTAAATTAGCCATGGTATTTTTAGTATTCCTTATTTTTTATTTACTATATCTGTTCTCCTGTTGATAGTAAATACCCTCTTAGAATAAATATCAGTACACAGTAAATTTTGATCTTTAGATAGCTGTAGGAAGTTGATATTTATACAAAGATTATACCAGTTATTCAGATTTGCATTTTGATGGAAATATTTTATTTTTTTTAGTGACGGAGGTGCTTATGTTTCACATCTAAGGCCATTAGAATTATTTTACATAAGGAAATCCAAATCTGGCTAAAATTACATTTTTGGCAATATCAATAGGTCATATAGAAGGTCAGTTGTTAATCTTTTATTTAGTCCTTCCTTACGCTGGCCATCTGAAAAGCTGTATATTAGATAATAGATTTCCATATTATCTTGCTTTCATATAGAAGACATGTCTCAGTTTAACTTAGTTGGAAACAACTCTGATGAGAGCCCCTAAAGCAGGATATTTCATGAAGGTTTTATGCTGGATTTGTGATTGTGTATTGGAATCATTAGTGGATATTGTATGTATAATTTCTTTGATGTGCTTATGACATGTCTCTGAGCTTGTTCCCTCCAGTAGGACTGCAGAGAGGTTTTTCCTTTCTGACACGTCCCACTTGGGTGCCAATCTTGGCATTGTGCTTCTTATGCAAGCATCTCTACCTGCTCTTTAGTGCTTTTTTTAGAGAACCTGTACAAAAGAGAGGGGGGAAGAAAGAAGTATACATTTCATTGAGAGTATTGGATCGTCTTTCTTTTGCACTGCATCCTTAAATAAACTAATATATCTCCTAGATAACAATCATAGAATCGATGTGTCTTGCTTCTTATTGAAGGTTTTTTCCTTCCCCACTCATGTTAAAAATGACTTCCATGTTTTGACCATGCTCCCTTCCTGCAGTCCTGTTTGTCAGAATGTGCTGTGCTGTTTGACAAGGGGAGTGCCGTTCTCACAATACGTAAACACTTTTGTCTGACTATGACATTGAAAATGCTTGTGATTCGAGAACCTGGCTGATACTGCTCCTGCGTTGTGTTGAGGCATTTGGAAATCTTCCCAGTGACTTTTCAGCAAGCACTTAATGTGATTCATAATGCTCTGGGATAGAATCACAGATGTGAAAGAGAGCTACTACATCATCTCTTCCATTTTCATAGGAGATCAGGTTATATTCCCTTAACAGAGTATGCATCAAGTATTACATTCACACTACATTTGCTGTCCAACAACTCCCCAAGCCTGACACAGAAAACATCATCCTGTATAAAAAGACAAAGGGAGTCAAGGTTGCCCTGCGCCTCTGTTTTAAAAACTCTGTGTGGATTTTTATGTTATGCTTTCAATGATGTTTTCAACAATGATTTAACTATGTTACCTGCACTGCAATGTCTTGGGGTATGTCTGAGGAGATAAAATTGCAGAGTATTTCTTTGGAACTAAATAGTATGACTTACAGGGGTGGAAAAAGAGGGGAGCAAGATTCCTATATCTTAATTCATCTAGCTGTTTCTCAGATACAGAGAATATATTGTAAATGTAATTTTTTTTTTCCTAATTTATTGTACTACTTTTCTTTGGTCAGAATAGATCACATTGAGTTCTGGGTCTGTCAGCTGTGGGAAGCTGCTGCAATAAATTCAATTCTACAACTTAAATATTTTCTTTTTTTCTCTTCCTTTCTGCATCCCTTCCCTCCCTCCTCAGGCAGCCAAGGGCAGTTCCCACTTACTCAGAACGTCACGGTTGTTGAAGGGGGAACAGCAAATTTGACCTGCAGGGTCGATCAAAATGATAACACCTCCCTCCAGTGGTCAAATCCAGCTCAACAGACACTGTACTTCGATGACAAGAAAGGTAAATTGTTTCCTGAACTCATGTTTCTGCACCATTTTTTTTATAAGAAAGAAATGTTTAAAACAATTTCTCTTTAATATTCTAATGTGAATATATTTCCTGTATATCCTAGGAATAGATGTTTTCATTTATTATTATTATATGATGTTTTGTTTTTGTTTGGATGGGGATTCACTGAAGTTCTTTCTTGCACATAAAATTATATTTAAACTATTAAAGGAAATGAGCAGGATTTGAAAGTCTTATTGTGAGATAATTTGTAAAACGTTGTTGCAGAATATCTTGGAAGAAGATTTATGAGCAGCAAGAGGTGGCAAGAGAAGTAGTAGCCCATTATTATTTAGTGTGTATGCACAGATATACATTACATATATATTTTTATATATATATATGTATGTATATAATCCCACATTTTGCCTCAAGTGTACAGCAGTCTGGTTGTTAGTGCAATGCAGAGTTGCTGTGGTAGGACCTCTGGACAGCTAATAAAAATGCTTGGATTTTGTGTCCTCATATTTCCACAGTTTCCATGCACAGATTTTTTTTTTTAATTTTAGTTAAATTAGAGGGAGAAAAAACCCCAAGAAGGCATCCACTCCTTACCAAAAAAGAAGGTATTATCTTGTGGTTTATATTTCTAAGATATTTATGTTAATTTGAACTGAAAAAGCATTACATTTTACATAGTAGAATGTTAACATAAAGATTACATTAGATTCTGTAAAGAAATTAAAACTAAAGTTAGGAGTGATAAATTCGTCACTTGGCTTTAAAAAATGTAAGAACTTTGGTGTTGATTTCAAAGGTACAGAGGTTCAACAGGATCACTTAATTCTGGTACTTGAATTTATTTTGAAAGGTGCTACATACTCTAGAACATGCTTTAACGAGGGCAGTTATTACTCTGCTTAAAATTAAAGAACTGCTGTCCAAATGCTTTGCTGAATGATTACAAGGCTTGAAAACATCTTCTAGGACTAAAAATGCTTTGTGAATCTGTGCACTTCAATAAAAGAGAATCTAAAACCTGTCATTTTATACCTGCAGAAGCTGCAATCAAAATATGTTTTTTACTATTAATATAATAACTGAATAGAATCTCTTGATGGTGTTGAAGTGGTTCCTTTCTCTTTTATCTAATTTCCTGTAGCGTGTAATCATTTGATTTGCAATTTCTTTGAAATCATAAGTACCTTTTGAATGTAGGATTGAAGATGAGAGGTTTATAAGGTGCAAACTTTTGATCTGTAAGTCTAGTGCTGTAACCTTTGCTCTGTGCACCCCTTTATTTTAGCTGTAATCATTAGTGGTTTGGGATGGGTAAGTCACGTCTGCAAAATGAGAAGCAAAGAGACCTTGTCTGTTGATAGAGCACATCAATACTCAGAAAATCTATATCTTTTATAAAATAAGTGACATTTTAAAGGATGCTGAGAAGGACGTGGGAGGACTGCAAATACATTCATTTGAACGTTGTAGCCATTTTGGTGTGAATTGAATTTTCTGTGTACTTTAGCTTAATCTGGATTTTTGCAACAAATAATTGAAGTTTGCTTTACTTTTTAATATAATGAATTAAAGCAACAGAATTTGAATGGCATGCAGAGTAGTAAGTACTAGAAGCAATTTCTATTCCCCACAGGAAATGTGAGGAGCTGAAGGGCATACATTTAAGGGATTGCACTCTTTATTGAAATTTTAGCTTGTCCCAAGACTTCAGGGAATACTCAGTGGTTCATTTTATGGAAGAATTATTCTGCATCTATTCCACATGAAAATGTCTTCATGTGGTCAAGAAAAGCTTCAGGCCTTTCAGCTGGAGATATTTAGTCTTGTGTTGGCCAAGGTTTTCACTTTGTGTGACATTTCCAGTCTTGAGTGTACTGAGTGGAGTGAGCAGTGCATCCAATTCCTGCATGGAAAATACTCTGCCATTTCTGGAAGTGAAGTTGCAGCTTTCACTGGCAGGTTGGTTTGGGTTTTTTTTCTGTGTGTATATGTATGTATTCTTATAAGTAAGAAAGAGATTTCCTTTACATGCTTTTGATCTGTTATTGAGCCGAAATTGAGAGAGATATTTATCAGTGGTTTTCTCAGGAAATGATGGCAAGTGAAACTGTAAAGCCTTCCTCTTTTTTTTCTCCTTGTTTCCCACTTATCCCATCCAGGCATACAATTTGGCTATGAAAAAGCAGCTTTCTGCTAGATTCAGTCATTGCATTTAATTTATTGAGAGCAGTGCCTCTGCCAGAGTCTATTCAAATCTGTCTCCTATTGTTAGCCAAAACCAACCTTCAGGTCTTACTTATCCCTTCAACACCATGATCATTGCTGTTTAATAGCTGTGCATCTCAAACCCTGAAAATTAAGGAAAGCTTGAATGGCTATAGAGTTATATTCTGTGTAGAAAAAAAAAAGCTTAGACAAAGAGCATCAGCACTAGCCTTTATATCCATCAGAGCTGAGCAAGTGTGGGTGTTATGTTCAGAACTAAATCAAATTTCCTTACTTTTAACTTTACTTCCCTTCAATTGTTTGTTTTCTATTTGTACAAATGACACATGTAGGAATGAGAGTATATTTCTTTCGTGTCCGGAGGCATAAAACAAATTCAAGAAACCTTTCTGTTGATTGCTATCTATTTTAATAAACACGAGAGTCAAGTAGTAAAGTGAAGGAAGGCATGTAAATATCAAAAGAGGGTTGAGTGTGCAGCAGAACGTGAGGAAGGAGAGAGCTGTCAGCATATAGGGTTGTTAAAGTTAGCAAAGACCTTTAAGATCATCAAGTCCAACCATTAACCTCAGGACCATCACCATATGGCAGAAGAGGTGCCAAAAATAGATCAAATTGTCCATGTAGTGAAAAGCCCTCCCCTGCTAGATTGTCCTTAGTGGGTCCCCTTTCATGTTTCTTTCTCAAGCAAGGTGGGTCCTGTGTCTTGCAAAGCCATTTTCTGACCAAAATAGAACTGCTTGTAGAAAAGGGAATAAAAGTTGCTTAGTCACCTTCAAAGAAATATATGCTTCACATCACTGTGCCTTTCCACAAGGGATTAATTATTAGTCTCCAGTTTATTAAAAATGGATATTATGAAAAGCACATTCATGTAATTTTGCTTTCTTCTGAACTGTGACACAATCATTGGCATTGAAGTTAGGAGTCATGCTTCATTTTTCTGTTTTAGATATTCTAAATAAGTAGTGAAATGCAGTGAGCCAAACACACAAATATCATAGCTACATGGTTAAAATTACTTTTCTGCTTCCCCTCACATTCTGCCATGGCCACCTCTTTTCAAGTACAGGTTTTTATGTTAGGAGGATTTTGGGGCTGGTAAAGAACACTTCCACCCCCACCCTCACATCAATTTATTATTTATTTCATACTTATGAAGGAGACAAGAACTATTTTTAACTTGAGACATATTTGGCACTTAGCCTATACAGTCTTAAAATGATATAGATAGAAAATTAATAGAATTTTTTTCAGAAATGGCAACACTGTAAATTTAGTGAATATGAAAGCACAGTTCAGAGTTGTTTTCAGGTCTTCATCACTTGAAGTAGATGATTTCTTTTTGTTGTAAATTTAGGGCTAAAATGTGTTTGACTCATTGTGGTGATGGCAACTGGGAGAGGAAAGAAATCCTATTTTCTTACAGGAAATTAAGTTATAGCTTTATTTTATTATCTAGCCAAGGTAAAATAGTTTCTTCGCTCCAACTGTTTCTTTGAAAATCTAAAGTATATTAAGGCTGGAATTAACTTTGTCTTCATTATTATTCTAACACAGAGTAGCTAAAATACATGAAAATAGAAATGTTTGATCTTGTGGACTTGGTCTCATTGATGACCTGTCTCCTTCAGCATGCTGTCTCTCTGCTATCCTTTTTGGTATTTCTGTTTTTTCCTGACTCTTCTACCTGGGAGCTTCAAGGGCATTGTGTATCAATTTGATTTTTAACTCTTCCTGTTTCATTTGAAACGTGAAATCTTTACCTAACAGTTAAAGATACTGTATTGTATAAATGGATACATGCTCTTAAGTATTAATAAGCTTAACAACCTTACCTTGGTCTCCCACCCCCTGCCACCCAGACAGAATTTTAAAGATTGTGTCTTCCTGAAAAATAGGAATTCACAACTCACCCTAAGCAACTTCAGATTCTTTGGAAACAAATGCAAATTGCACGCTGCACTTGAAATGAGTCTTTCCCCACACAATTTTCAATTAAAATGAATAATTGCCATAGAAACCTCCGTATCACCTTATACACCCAAGTACCTATAATTGCATAGCTGCCTTTAATGTGCAACAGTGTAGAACTGGCAGATACTATTTTAAATTAATATAGGTTATTTTAGTTTATCTTCACTGGTGTCACTTAAGGATTTTGAGAGGGCAATAAACGCAGAGAGACATAAATATGAATGCAAACCTGTAAGAGAAAGGGCATAGCATAGAAACACAGAGATATTTGATAAAGAGAAGACTGAAAAGAACCTTTATTCAACTTGCTATAGCAGGCATCTTCTTATATTCCCATTCGGTAGGGAATGCAGATAAATATGGAGCAGGATATTTGAGTTATAAAGGAGACATGTACAGCTGAACAATGGCTGTTGATATCAAAGGTGTTTAATCTCGTCAATATAAAAATGTGTAATCAGACTATAAAAAGGAAGAGAATCTGTACCTGATGTATACATACCTAACAGTTTTTCCCAGTCAGGCAAGTGCAAGTGTAAAACACCTGCTCTTCACCTTAACAGGGAAGTTTGCAGGTCTGTTGATAGTAAAACAAGTGTGTGTTGACAGTGATAATGATAAGTTTGCCACAAACTGGCACACCAGGTTTTGAGGAGACATATGCCTGATGCACGGGGATGTGGGTGGGTACATTACCCTGTGCTTTCATTAGCACTTTCATGTCTTGCTAAAAAATTAGAATGGATATTCCAACCTGAGGGTTATTCATCCCTCAGCAGCAGAAAATGTTTATTTAGATGACCTTTGATTTTTTTCCATGTAAGAGTACCTGGCATTTATGTAACTCCCTGTCATCTTGAAAGCTTTCCAACACAGTGGTGCACTAGGCAAGGGTTGCGAGAGGGCACTGTGCTTGCAAAGCTCTCGAGAGCTTCCCTGATAGGCACAATGCCTCAGGTGATCTTGTGGAGACATGTTTGGGTACAGCAGCTGCCCAGGAGGTTCAGCATTTGCTGCCTCTCGGGGGTGGCACTGTTATGTTAGAACCTGCATGTAAGTTCATAGAGAGGATGTGTCTCTAATCAAACCATCGCGGCTGTTGGGATGCACAGCTGTACTGTCAGCTCCATGAAAACAACCCCTAAGCTTTTTCTTTCTCAGTAGAAAGATATTTAGAGGGAGAGTGAAATTCACAGTGCACCAGGTATGGGATTTTAATTACAGTGCCATGTATGTCAGTTTAGAAGGGTTCATTAGTGCAGAGAAATTTCTTACTCTAGCAGTAAAAACTAGATGGTGATTGAATTGCCATACAAAAGGCTGGTTCTTTCAGGTATGAAATCCCTGTCTCTCTGATGTCCTACGTATAGAACTCCTTCCTATCTAGCTGTACTTACCATTTGACATGTTTTGTGGAAGCCAGGCCCCAGATATTGAATTTAAGTATAAACCAAATCTACACCATTCTGTGGGGATTCAGCCTCAGATTCTAATCTACATAAACAAGCAGAGGTACTTGTGAGTTACAAAATATTTTGAGTATATTTCTGACTGGGGGCAAATGGTGAGCTTACCTCTTGTAGACATCTAATGATTCTAGTACAAAGTTGAATTTAAAATGTAGGTGTGCATGTAGACAAAAGAAATAGGCTTGTACGAAACACAAGTAAGAGAAGCAAAGAAAATAATGTTTCTTTTAGTGAAAGAAAGGAAAGTAGAACATACATGCTTTAAATTACCTCTGCAGACAGGGAGGCTGACAGGCTGCATTGTTGGGAGGACTGGGAGCATTAGCATTTAAGTAATGTGAAATCAAGTAGCAATGATGAATGGACTTACACCTGCACCTTCACATGCTCTGTTTCCTGTTACATAATTGAGCGGAGATGGTATCAGACAGGAGAGGATGACCAAGATCAACCCCATCCTAGGGTACACATATAAATTAGAGATTCACTGTTACCTAGAGTTTAATAGACCCTTTCAAGGAGATAATTCCTTGAAGTGAACCTATGAAGTAGCATGAAAAGCAGTTGGAAAAACGCAAGAAAACTATGCAGACAATTACTGAAGTATTATTTTACAGTGGAAATAGTTAGGGGAAAGTTATACAGAGGGACAGGATTTTATTGTATCTTTTATTTTTTCTCCCTTAGCTGACTAACAATAGTTTGTAAATTCTTTATAATATTTGGGAGGTATCTAGTATTTAAAGAAAAAGATTGTATGAGAAAGAAAGAGCTTTCCATAAAGATCACTTAGAGTATTAGTTCCAAAGTATGTAGTTAAGTTCATTTCTTTCTGTTGGTCAGATCTGTTGATTTCACAACTACCAGTAGCTGTCTGACCAGCTCTTGCCTTTCCTTGAGGCCCACAGTATGACATATAGAGACAGATAACCTAGGTTAAGTATTTTAGCTGCAATTTTGTTTCTTACTAATGGGTTCTTGTGCTCACTCACTCCCCTGTGAGGGAGTAGAGGAGAGAATCAGAAGTGCAAAACCAAGAAAAAATTTTCAGATCAAGGCTAAGACAGTTTAATAAGTGACGGATCTGAAAATAGAAAAATCCAAGTCATGGAAAGGCAATCACTCCCTCCCACTGGCAGACTAATGCACGAGCCCCTCTCAAAACAATCCCTACTTGGGGAAAGCAACCCCCAGGTTTGATTGCCGTATGGGGTGGACTATTCCTTGGTCCGTTCGGGTCAGCTGTGGCTGTGTACCCTCCCAACCTCTTGGCCACCCCCAGCCTTCTCCCTGTGGGTGCAGAGTGAGAAACAGGGAAGGCCTGGACACTGAGCAAGCACTGCTCAGCAAGAACCAGTGCACTGATGTGTTTTCCACGCGGCTTTGGTCGTGAACCCAAACCACAGCGCCATACGGACTGCTATGAAGAGAATTAATTCCACCCCTTCCAAACCCAGTACAGCTTCCCTCTGGATAGCCCATGGATAGGAAACAGGCTTAAATGATTTTGGATAGTAGTTCCTTAGTGCTCAGGGGAAAGAAGGAAGCTGTCTTAGAGCTTTTGAGATCAAGAAGTGTCTCACTTTATCCTTAAAACCCATGGTTTTGAAACAGGTTGCCACTTTTGAAACCTGGAGTGCTTGTGTTCATGCATCTTAAAAAAGATAACGTGATAAAAGAGAGCAGGAGTCTGTTAAAATATCTTGACAGTTATTGTCTGTATGAATATGAAAATTACATTTTAAAAATGTATTACAATGCATTAGAATATTATTTCATTGCAATAAATTAGCAGAACTACTCCCACTTAGAGCATTTATTTTTCATTTCAAAGCAGAATTAAGGGAGTAAATGGCCATATTGTAGAGATGGTTAGAAAGTGTAGGAGTTTGCATTATATTGTGCTGAAGTGTGGGTATGTGCAGAAATTAAGTTTACCAGCACTCAAGCTAAATGGAGAATGAAGCTGATACATTGGAATATGATGAATTGAAGCAGTAGTTGTGATGACACTGCTAAGATTACTCTGTAATGAAGTTTCATGATACTCAGGCTGCTGGCTATTCTTGTTTTAAATTGCAAAGAATCTTTTAAGAGTGAGAACTCTTTTTTCTTTTTTTTTGAGGGGGGCACATAGTTCAAAAGAGGTGCAAAGAGAAATTTCATATATCTGCCCTCTGCACTAGTTGTTTACGTGGATGAGCAAAACTTCCTGGGATTTCTGAAGAAAATGGGCCTGTTACATGAATTTCTAAACCTGTTGGGTTTTTTTCAGATAGCTCTTAGACCAAATGATAGCCAGGAACAATTTGAGTGCAGAGAAGGGCAAGTGGGACAATAAGCTCACGGTGATAAGCAGTAGATCCAGGAGCAGTAGAGCTCAGCATTGTACATCATAAGAAACATGAAGTTAGGAGGAAAAAGACATTTTGTTTTTAATTGGGAATACAGTGAACAGTGTTCCTTAGGGAAGGTGAAGGTTATTTTTCTGGAGAAACCTGGTGACAGGCAAGACTGCTGATTGTTATATCACAGTGTATTCAGTAAAGTGGAGTCTTAGGAGTAAGAGAATTACAGACAGACCAGAACCCGAATGTTTTGTCGTATAAGTGAATGTTAAATCCAAGAAAACTTAGCTATGGAGAATAGCAAGAACTGCCTTTGCAAAGGTTAACAGATATTTGCAGGACTGATGAAAATTATGCTTCTCAAAGGAAAACAGCAGCAGTGGAAAAAGTTAAAGTACAAATATATTAAAATGGCATATCAGCATATAAATGAATAGCTTTAGGATAAAAGCATAAAAAATATTTATGATTAAAAGGGAAAGACAATCGTGGAACGTTCAGATATTCCCTAGACAGAAACATGTGATACTGGACATAGAAATAAGAAAAAACCCACACCACAAGTTTAGTCATGACTTTGCATTTGGAGGACAAAACTCTTCCAAGGGCAAACCAGAAACCCCTGAAAACATGATAATATCTGCATGGCACAGTGCCATGGAGAGACATCTGAGCTATCACTTAGGCTGGCTAAGTTATTGCAGACAGGTGTGTCCAGATTCCACAAGGTTTCTCCAAGTAAAATAGATCGCCTGAAAAGAACAACCTCTTAGGATGGCTTGTACGCATGGATGTAACTTAGCACATATAAAATATAAGATTCTGCACCACACTGGGTAGTGATGTTAGGAACAGTCAATCAAAAGCAGACTTTGAAACAGGAACTGAAATGAAATGCAATAGAATCCCAGCAGCCCTACACTAACAGCAGGTGGTACAGTCACTGCCATTCCAGCTGCTTTTAGAAGGGTTAATATGGAGATTAACTATCAGTCAGTAAATGCTGGAGGAATAAAAACACAGCAGGTCAAGGAGAAATGTAGTTCAGATGTGTGATTCAATAACGTATTTTTAGAGAATTACCCAAGTGTATGGAAAAGAACTCCAAAGGATATGGCTGAAGGACAGTGACTGCTAGGTAGGAAAATAGTAATGGAATAGGAAAAACCTCTTCTATCAGCATGATTCAGAATTCCCACTCTGCATTGACTAGGCCTGAGACAACTGGATCGATTCCAAACCCGCCCCAGAACCCGGTTTGATAATAGAGTTGTGCCTGTGCAGTTCAGCCCTGTGCCCTCTGAAATTACAGCTTCTCTGAGGAGGTGGAGGCTTGCCAGATTGTGGAAACCTTTCCACATAGCTCAGGCAAATAGGGTAGAGACATCCCAAAACTACACGTGACCCAAACTGTTCTGTCCCCACAATGTTGTACTAGCAGGGTTTAAGGTCTCTGTTGCCTCAGAGAGATGAATTCTCTCAGAGCTGGCTGGCTCACACAGTGGGTGTGAACATCTCTGCAGCGTGCTTGCTTTTGCTTCTGTTTTTGTGCTTAGCAAGGGGAACATGAACTTGCTTTCCTTTAACCTAAAATTGGAGAAGATACTATTAAAGAAATACGCCCTGGCACCATATGATACTAAGGAATTAAATGAGAAACCTTAATTTGTTTAGGATCAAGAGGTCTTTGCAAAAAAAAAGTTAAAAATATGTATAATATATCCTCTGAAACAAATTTGTAAAATATGTGTACTAAATCTAAGTGAATTTTTTTAACACTTTCTGTATATTAAATTCACACCTAATCATGTGAATATAAATCCTGCTATATTAACAAAAATAGAACACCATATTTAAATTTCCATTAACAGTGGGAAACAAATTAAAGGCAAACTTTACCAACATCAAATATTATGAAGCCAATCCAAAAGCCAGACGAGTAGCTTATAGGAGGATCGCAGTATTAAGGTCAGGCAAGCTGGGGATTTTAATATATCCAAAGATTTAAATAAAGACAGTAAATGTATGCTTTCACAGTGCCTGGATGTGCTTAAAAGTAATACTATTTTCAATTTTTGAGGTGGAAGGGAGGGATCCACCATTATTAGAAGTGCTCACCTTTCCTCTCCCTTTCTGGTAGAAGCTTATTTAAGGAACATGATTGTTTCAGCACAGAAATTGTAACAAATCATCGTGTCCTGGATCTTTAAGGATCTGTGTGCAGAAAAGTAATTGCTGATGAGCTGCTGATATGGGGTGAAAATCCTCAATAACTCAGTGAGCGACTGTGTGATGTTCTGCTGTGATCCAAAGAAAATAACTTTGAATTTAACAGAAACGAGAACTGAATCAACCTGAATGAGATTACTTTTCGAGGCATGTACTCTGGGTAAAAGGAGTTTGAGGAAACACAAAAACCAAAAGGCAATTGTGTAAATGGAGAAGGGACAAAAACAACCAACAAACAGGTAGCACAGAGAGTTCAAGTTCGTATTGGCAGATGTTAAAAAAAATAATAAAACCACCTATAACAGTTAATCTACAGTAATTAATGTGTAATTATTATCTGTATATTCACTGTCAAATATTAATAAGTTTTCAGTATGCTGTTTAGATAATGTAAAATAATTACAAAACTGGGAAGAAAAATTAAACTTATGAAGTCTAAAATAAAACCAAGATGTACGATAAGTGTTCTGTTAGCACAGACACTAACAGAAGTATTTTTTGAAAGAAAAAATGCAGGTGTGAAATTCCATCATGGAGTCTGAGAATCAAAAAAACATTTATTGTATATGATAGCTGTATTCATTCTGGAGCAGCATCCCAAATGCATTCTAGTTTGTTGAGATATATCCAAAGTGTTGACCAACCATTACCTCTTCCTTCCTTGAACCTCAGCTTAGCTGCTGAAGCAAAGGCCCATTGATCAGTCTGATCAAACATTTTAAATGTAAGCTGCCACAAGCTCTTACTGTTTTATTTCTATCTGTAGCTGTATTGTCCAGTAGCAGCCTAAGAGAATAATAATGCCATGAAACTACACTGACAACCCAATGTGTCTTAAATGGAAGCAAACCGACTTAATAGAATTTCTCATTATCTAAAATAATATTTCGAAGCAAAAGACGCAATGCCATCTTACTAGACCGTTCTTCCCATATGGATTATCTGGTTGTGGTTCAGTTCATGCCAGTAAACAAACATTTGGGTTATAAAATGTGCATCTCAATGTACAGTCTTAGCACATATGTATTTCTTTTTCTTCATATAGGATGTGTTTTCCCTTTTGATTTTCCTCAGATTTTTCAATCAATTTTTCAGCCTAAAAATAAAGTGTGTGTCATTTGTATCTCTCCCATCTTGAATCATTAGTCTCAGTGCAAGTCTCATCCTTTCTATTTTAATGCCATGGTGCTGCTTATTAGCACAGAGATGAAAGCCTGTCTGCATTGAACTGTGTTCAGTGAATACACCAAACTTGATTGAACTTGCATGAAGCTATATGATATGGGTAAGTATTGCACAGAACTAGCACTTCTATTGCTTGTACATAATACAAATAAGTGCAGACAAGCCTTAAAATCTGCCTTATTAAAGGAAGAAAAAATTCCAGTGGCTTGCAAATCAATTCATAGCATGTGATTCTCAGAATAACACCCTTGAATAGTTTTTACCTCTGTTACAGAGACAGAAGTTTTATCAGCCATTACAACAGCATAAAAGGAACGGTGGCACTGTTTATACTGGAATCAAACAGTTTGGGGTTTGCGTGCTGTTTGAGCAATTGAGTGGTGAGCAAGCTTTAAAATTGTTATTATATTAAAAACACAAATGAATAATTCAAACTCTTAATTGTCAAAGGTTGCTAAGGAGAATCAGAACAGTCACATTCCATTTCTTTTAACAGCATGATAGAAAGTTTTTGTACACAATTAATGCAATGCTTATCTGAAAATGAGAGATATGGTCTGAGAAGTAAAGAATTTCCTCTGTTGAGTTGAACCATGGGGAATTTCTGGAAGATTTACAATTGTATTGGCTCATTGCTTAATCGGATGGCAGAAAGATGTTCTCAGTATGTATTCCTTTCTTTAATGAAAGAGGTGATTAACCCATGCCAAATGTTGTCTTTAAAGACTTTTTTTTCCAACTACCTAGCAAAATTGTGTTTAATCCATCTACAGATGCACAGTATGTTCTGCTGATGTAGTTGATAAAAGACATTTTTGATCATTTTTAAATTTTGAAGAATAAATGTTTATCATAATCACATCTTGTGAGAAAACCAGAAGAGGCATGAAGAGTCTTTACAGCTGAGCTCTTGGCAGGTCTAGTAGCAGCACTTTAAGTGCTCCTGTCTCCAGTTGTCTGTCCTGCCCCACTGCCAGATGTTATTTAATGGCATTGTGAAAGCAGCAGCAGAAGGGAATTTGCTCTTTGCCAGCTCGTTTCTATCTGATTTTGTTCCTTTGTTCTGATTCTGTTATGGGAGTGGTAATTGCTAGTGCTGGGAATAGAATCCAAGGCTGTTTCTTAAACCACCATTACTAATTCCATCAAAGCACTTACGCCACAACTCAGACTGCTACAGAATAACTTTGCTTTGCAATCCTCTGCTCTGCCTGGGGAACTCTCCTGACAGTTCTGATCCACTGGAAAAGAAGAAATGTCAACTTAAAAAGTCAGACTTGTATCTGCATTAGTCAGAGCTTTCTGAGCAACTGACTCACACATGCAGAATTTTCTCTCTGTGCAGATAAGCCAGGATTGTGAATATTTTTTCTGACCTGTTGAAGGCTTCAGTTTCCCCTTATTAGCATTAAAAATGTTTATTGTTTTCTTTCTCAGTGCTTTGATTCTGACTGGTCTATGTTTTGCATTTCAAATGGCTGTTTTCCTGTGGAGGAGAATGTGTTGGGGTGGGCTGGGGGGTGGGCCATGGAAGGGGGAGGGCTTGTTCCTTCCTTGTTTGCTGCAGTGTACAATTTTGGACTGGAATTATTCTTGCACTCAACTGGGAGGATCACCTTAGAGCTAAGGCAAGTAGGAGCTTTGAAACCACGCAACATGCTGTTCCTCTCAGTCGGGGGACTGAGCTCCATCTGAGGTGTTCTTGTTAGAATATCTGTCAGCCTCTATTTACTAGTTCTTAGTGAAGTGTTTGAGAAACCTCATGGGTACCAGTTCCTTCTAGCTGACAAGGATGCTTCCTATGTGTTTTTCAGGTGAACTGGTTGCTCACCAGTTATAACAAAAAAAATTATGTTACAAACAAAGTCTCAACGCTTCATGTGAATGACACATGCCTGATCTTTCACCCTGAATTAACTTTTGTAAAAGTCTGTAAAAAGGCAGCATCTTTGACAGTGAAAAACAGAAAATATTGGAAAAAAGTGCTAAACCACTGTACCCAGACCTTCTTCAACAGGCATCCTTAGTCATCAGGACACCTTGACTTTGTTTGTCTTTCAGGCATAGCTGTGTATTCATGACTAACAAGCTTCTTTACTGACGCTGTTGAGCATTAATAAGGGAAAGTTTATTTCTTTTTTAAAGCTATTCTCCTTCAGAACTTAACTGCAGTGAGTTCTGGCCTTGCTGTTTTGAAGGAAATATCACCATTTTAATATTCTTTTTTCCAAAATGCAGCATGAAGTATCAAATTTGATTTGGAGAAGAGGAGTTGCCTGAAGTAAACATATTATTTTTAAAAATAATTTTAAGGTGTTTATTTCACCTTGAGTGAGTGCTTGCTCTCTTCCCCACCAGTGGGAGCAGGGAGAGAAAGAATCTGAAGGGTAAAAGTAGGAAAACTCATAGATTGAGTTGAAGATAGTTTAATAGGGAAAGCAAAAGCTGCACACACAAGCAGATCAAAACAAGGAATTCATTCTCTACTTCCCATGCTTGGGCAGGTGTTCAGCCATCCCCAGGACAGCAGGGCCCCATCACGAACAATGGTGACTTGGGAAGACAAACGCCATCATTCCAAGTGTTCCCCACTTCCTCCTTCTTCCCCCCACTTTATATACTGAGCACGATGCCACATGGTCTGGAGTATCCCTTTTGCCCACCTGTCCCAGCTGTGTCTCCTCCCAACCTCCCATGTATCCCCAGCCTCCCTGACAGAGGTGCAGTAGGAAAAGTAGAAAAGGCCTTGGCTCTGTGTAAGCCCTGCTCAGCAACCACAAAAACACCTCTATCTTATGTGCTCAGCACAAACCCAAAACACTGCCCCATACCAGCCATTGTGACGAAATCTAACTCTACCCCAGCCAAAACCAGTGCACCATCCTACCATCGAAATTATTTTTTGTTTGAAAATAGAAACTAGAAAATGAGGCATTGCTACATCAATTAATTAGTGAAATTTCGGTGAATAAGATGGTTTTGTCGGTGTGGATTTTTTGCTAGTTTTGCGTGAAACACCTCAGCCTCTCTGCACAGATCACTGGTAAGCATTGTTCAGTTTTTTGTCTCTTTCCAATAGCTTCAGTAGCTTCAGACCGAAAACTAAATTTAATGTAGGTTTTGGTTTTATCCCCTTACATGCTCATTACAGGTGTGATACACTGGACACGGAAAGGTCCACTTCAAGAATCAGGTTCATCTATGTGAGACTTGACCAAAACTAAATTTCAGTCCCTTGGAAAATAGGAGCAAGGCATAAACCTTGGCACCACAGAGCAAAAACACCAGCACAAACTGCTTCTTAGAGAGGCTCCTCCTCACAAGTATTACCTTAGTGTCAGACCAACATCCAGGTGTCACAGAGGGGAGATCAGACTGCTGGGTTTGAGAGCTGTGAGCTCATTCCCTGCTCCATCACAGATCCTCTGAGGGCTAAGGAACCTGTGACGTGTCTGTAGAAAGTGAAGGGGCTGCATTGCAAGGTAATGTGGTGCTAAACATCATTACTTTCTGTTGTGGAAAGATCTACTGCTAGGATAGCTGTATCAATTTGGAGTATTTTTGTGTCAATTTCTAGTGGAATTTGTTCCTAGGAGAAGCAGAAGCTGAAAAAATGTCACCTGCTTCCCTGTGGATCTTGAAGGATTTTGCTGCTTATTTTCAGAAAGCAGCATCAATAGGGACAGAAGAAAGGTAGAGTTTACAAGTCCTTTAACCATTTTTTATCTTGCTTATTAAAAATTAGGGCCTTGTGCACACCTGTGCTATAAAACAGGAGGGTAAAAGAGCAAGATGTATCTTTTTTTTGATGCCCTGCTCTTTTGCTGAACTCTTCTAGTCCCAATTTGTGAGGAAATGAAAACTATGATATGAAACATGTTGTGGCTTTTGTTGTGAGTCAGATTTTCAAAATCCAGCCTGGTTTGAGTACTGAGGTTATCAAGGAGGTGCATACTTTTACCCGTTTATAGGTGAAAGTGTGCTAAGCAGGAAGACATATTTTACCCATTCTTGCCAGCCTACATCCTTGCTTTATTACTCGCATTATTCTCTGTCTGACTGTATTCCAGTTAAGGTGATGGAAGAAAAGTTTATTCCAAGCATATTTGTCTCTGTTCTGTCATTACTACTCGAGCCAGAGTTCATCATCCCGGGATGATGCAGTGCCACATCAACACACAATGCAGAGGCTCCCAACGACAGCTGTAAACGCTCTCCTATCTTGTTCTGTTTGAACCAGTCCTTTTGAGAGCCTGTAGAGGAATTCAGAAAAGTTAATGCAACTCAGGTCAGCTTGTGCTATTTCCAGGATTTTTAAGCCTGGATGAGCTTGGACTCACCCTCCAGATCAATGTGTCCTAAAGTGTATATCACTGCTTTTTCAAAAATGAGAGGATTTACTGTCCAAAAAATGTCAGCCTTGCTGCTGAAGCTTTAAGAGGTGCAGTTCATCCATGTTTAACAAAACCTGCTGGCAATGATGCTGTCAACTTGTAATGAAGTAAGTTAAGGGGTCTGTATGCTATCTATCAGTGCCACTGCAGCTTCCTGAGAGGATGGTTTTCACACTGGTCAGTAGTAAACCCATTTTGCTGAAAAAACCCCAAACCCCACATCCCTGTTAATATAGATTTTCTTTTTCAGACTGTGACAGAATCTTCCCCTTTTTCCTAAGACAGTAGAATAGCCTACATCTATGTTTATGTTTTCAAATATGGGAGAGAGTAGCAAAGGAAAAGATCAAATGGCAATGATATGAAAATGTCCTTATTCTTTTTATGTTCTTTGTAGCAATTTTGAAGAAATATATTCAGACAGTCATATTTTGTAGCAAATTCCTCTTTCTTCTTCTAACTACCAACAATAAATGGGTGTATTTTTTTACGTCAAACTGATCAAGGCACAGTAGATCAGAATTGTCCTTCAAGTTGTTATAGAGGCGATAAGGATTAATTTCTTATTTTAAAATGTGCAAATTACTCTCCTTGTCTGAGAGCAATATGTCACCCAACCATCCCCCCATTACCACGATTTAACTTATGATAAAAAGGGCCTTGCATCTCACTATACGGGCATGACATGAAGGAGACCTATTAGTAAAGATTTAATAGGCCTGGAATAGAGGGTAATAGAAATTGAATTGAGGTAATTTATGTGGTACTGACAACAGTGTGATCTGAGAATCTTCAAAGGTTTTCCTTTCTGTGGTGGTTAGAAATGAGCAGGTATTTCCAAGTTCTGTTCCTGCAAGGGGTATGTTGTCAATGTGTTTTTCCCAGGTTTGTTCTGGAATTTTGTGAATGTGCATTTAATCTGAAATGCCGGAAGAAAAACCACTTTTAGCCAGTGTTCCTAGTGAATGATAGCATACGATTGCACCTTCAGTTAACTCATGTTCTCTTCTTCCAAATAGCCGCTATTCAATGTCTGAATCTGTTACCCAGTTCCAATCTGTTTCAAAGGAAGTATGAGTGTGAAATATCTATAAATTCATTAATACTGAGAGCATGAAAAAAGTGATCTAATTGTGTTCTGCTACTGTGAGAAAGGCAGGTAGAATTTCTTTCTTCTCCCTTCAAAGAGTCAGAGACTGACCAGGCAGCTGAGATAGGAGAATGAGGCAGGTAGTCACATCAGGCAGGGCTCTAGTCTGGGAGGATAAGTCCCATTTCTTCCTTACCCAGCAGGGAAGGATGGAGAAAGAATCTGAGAATTTTTGTGAAAGGGGCAAATTTATATTAACAGGACAGGTATAAATTCTTGGGAGTTCGTGTTTCAGGAGCTCTTTGCTGAATGACTGACTAAAAAAATCCACAAAGAGCTATTTCTTTAAAAACTTACTGTGTGTTCAAGAAATTGAATTGTAACAGGCTCACTCCCAACAGTTGCATAATAGGCAGGTTTTTTCTGTGACAGACCATGACATGGAGTAGCAGACACAGCTCTGCAGTGACATTAATTTGCTTATGTAAGAAGTTAATTTGGAGATACAATTCTAAGTGTAAAGAAGTTCTACACCAGGCTGCAGAAGTCTATAATACACAAACATGAAAATGTTCTCTTTACTGTAGCTCAACTGGAACTTGATTCATCTGCTGTTGAAGTGAATATAAACAAGTACTCATTGCAAGACAGTGTTTATTCCCAAAGTGAAAAGGAGTTTAAAATCTTGACTTTCATTATGAAATTTTGAGCAATTTCTGAACAGAACAGGAAAAAAGGATCCATTAAATATCCATGTTAATGATTTTAACTGTCTCTGAAAGTAAAATGGGTATTTTGACAATGTAAGAGTGAGCATTCTTATAAAAAAGAGGGAGAGTTGAAAGATTGTGCAAGTAATGAGGATTTCACCCAGTGCTAAAAATTCCTTGGGGGTAAAAATGGTGCAGTAAAATAGAAAATCAGAACCATTGAATAGACTAACTCACTATTTTATGCTTAAAAACAATCAAAACCTACCTTAGCCCCATCACTAATATCAGATTGCAGCTGTTTTGAATTAGATACCAGGCTTCAGAAATCATTTTTTTGATATACCCTATACCAGAGACAGGTAGATTTTAATTTTTTTTTTATTAGAATAGGAAGTGGGAACTTAAAAGCATCAAAATGAATTATGGAAAACTTCTCAGCTGAGAAGATTATCTTTGTGAAATTAAAATAACAAAACAAATCTGATAGTTTTCTTGGGATCTGTGTACATTTGGCTATGGTACCATGTTTTACAAGACAGACTTTTATTTGATCAGTGCATGTATGGAAGCCTTGTGATAATGTTTGGGAGGATGACAACAATGTTGGAGATTTACTGGGAAGAACCCCCTGATTTGATTTTAAATTATGATTCCAGAATAAAGATGCCAGAAGTTGAGTATTTTGAACGAGATTGGCTTTACTGGGTCCGTGACTGTGACCATTCCTATAGCAGTTAACATGGTGCATTTTTACTGAAATAGAAAGCTTTTAACATACTTTAGTATCTCTGAACACCTATTTTTTCTGAATTTTTTTTTTTAATAAATCTGAGCCTGATATATAAAAGATGTACAACCACATAGGGAAAATTGAAGTGCTTTACTCTCACTGCAGACAGACCCACTTCACTATTTCCCACCAAGACCTTCCTATAAGAAGAGAATTTCTGGCAGTTAGCCATACTTTAAATGGTGCTTGACATCAGGAATTGAGTTTTGCATCCTAATCCTAAAACAAATGGACTCCTAGACGATAATTACTTGCCCAAGGCGCTGAGGCAATGAGTTTCACAGATAGGATGAAAACACCAGGAGTCTCTACCTTGTAAGCACCCTGTTGGACAAGATATTCTCCCAAATATTTGTCAAATATTAGTTTATAGAAGTAATTGATATAACAGTAGTAGTGCATTGTTTTTGATTGATGAGTCATATTTGTTTATATGCAAGACCTAGGAATTACTTATAAAGTTTCTGTATTAAGACCCTTTTTTTCACAGGCAGTTTAACACAGCATGTCAGTCCTTTTGTCTTTTGAGGTAATGACTTGAATCTTATTCTGTAAGTGTCATCCAGAGAATAATTATCTTTGTGTTACTATTCAAAAACAGAGTTTGGCTGATTTCTTTTAACTTGACAGCCATGTTTCTTTGGTTCAATAAATGTTATCAGGCATTCTTTGGCTGCTCCTGTTGCATCAACTTTAATTAGTTTTTGATTGCTGTTAATTTCACAGTTTTTTCTCCTTAATAAATTGCATCAAAAATGCTTGAGTTTTTTGTTGCATCAAGTTTAATTAGTTTTGTGCTTTGCTTACTTTATTTTGCTTGCTCTTTTTAAAGAAGCTCCCCCACAGCTTCTTCCTCTGAATATACCTCTGAGTCAGTGATTGTGATGTTGATGATTAAAGGAGATGATAGAACCTCTGATCATTGAACCTGTCTCTCTCCAGAACTGTGAGACTGCCCCTGTCTCCCCGGGATGTGGTGGGGGTGAACGTGGTGCATCACAGAAGGGTCACCCAAGGGCTTCACATCACGGTGCCATTTACAGGGACATCCTTGCACTACATGAGCAGCAGAATTCTTGGGTTCCGATCTCAACAAAGTCATGCTGCAAGCTTCTAGCGCAGCATTTATTATAAACAACCCAGAAAAAAAGCAATGCCATCAAACTGAAAGGTGCAAGGGAACTTTTTCTCTAGCTTGTGCAAATGATAGGCTCGTGCTGTAATTCTTTAAGTACAATCAGGTGCTTTTGGAAGGCCACATTTGGTGGGGACTGATAGGATACTTCATGAGAACTACCAATTCCCACACTAGCAATCTAGTCCTAGGGAATTCAAGTTCTAATGCACACACTTGGAATTAGACTCTTGGCATTCTCTAGCTTTTCTAACTCACTATTTTATAGGTAAAGTTTAGTTCTCTCCAAACTCCATTTAACCCATGTTATGGTTTAAAGAACTATTTTTAATCTCACTTCTGACATCATCTGGAAGTCTCTGTACTCCTTGTTACTCTCTTCATTTTTGCATAGTTTCACCAAAGATTTCTGTATGACTCCAGATTTTGAGTAGTGAGTGTCCAAATGGTCCTCAAATAACATCAGAAGGTGAGATTTCAATGCACTGCTTCTGGATGCTGCTTCTCTAAGCTGCTTCTCTCTGTAGAAGAAGGTGGGGATTTCAAAGAGACAAAGGAGTGAGAAGCTATATCTGGGAAGAGAAATGAGGAATGAAGAAGGGACATAGATGATTTCAAAGGAGCTCAGAAGAACATCTAAGAGAATACTATTCAGACAGGAAAAAACCTTATCTTAAATAACTTTGTAGTACTTTAGATATCAGTAGCAGAATGACTTCTCAGTAAGACACTAAGGCTAGAAACTGGTAATTACAGAAAAAAACCATTTTTATGCTTAAAATACCAGGTTAGGATTCATGAAATGCAGTTTTAATTTCTCTTTCAGTCAAAGTTTTCTTATGCAACCTTTGGTAAGTAAGATTGTCTATCATTTTCAAAAATACCTGGGTACTGAGAGACGATACATCTAAGCAAGTTAAATGTTTAAGAAAGACTTAAACAAGACAATAAAATAGCTTTTAATGATTTTTTGGTGTATACAAGTGGAGGCACACCTCTTTTACTGGAAAGCTCACAAGATAGGTACATTTGAACTTCTGTTCATGTCCTGGAGTATCTCCAGAGATAGCAGCTAAACCCTACCAGTATCAAAGACAAGGTGTAAGTTTTCTGGCTTTCCAATTTCTCTCTCTCTCTCATAAATAAACAAGATACTTGCAGGAAATATTCTTGTCTCACCCTTTTTTTTTGTTTCACTGAAGACAACAGTAGTGTTTAGCCATAATTCTGCAGCATTTCCCTGGTTCAAATATGAATAAACATTAAAAAAAAAATCCTATTTTGATGGCTTAGTATTCAATGCCATCTTTCATCTAAAAGACTCCAAACTTACATTTCTAATTTCACAGATAATATCCTTGACCATTAGTTGAAGCATTTGAGGGCTTTTGACCACTTCTTTAAGAAAAATATTGTCTGTTTTCAGTACCAAGTGCTCTTTGCATCTGTCCTTCATAAAATTGTTGTCCAGAGAAAATGAATGTTCAAGGTTTTTCATAAACTCTTGTATGCTTTCAGCTTGGGGATGAGGATTAGACAGACAGTGAGGACCCTTTACCTCTCTGGAAGTCTAGGGAGACAATGGTTAGGTGTCGTTTCTGTTTTGTCAAAAAAACACTTTTGCAAATAAGTTCATTCATCTTTTTCAGCTTCTCTATGACACCTGTAGTTTGGGGATTTAGAGGTCCCCTCTACCTGTGCTTTGCCTCATGTAGTTACTACACCTTTGAGGGCAGGGTGTCTTTGTTAGCGTACAGTGACTCTAAATTAAGGATGTGGGTTTAGCTATCATAAAACCAGAGAAAGTAGTAATTGTTATTTTCCCAGCAACTGGCTTTAAGCCTGCTCTGTGTTACAGTGGAAAGTGTGTAAAAATATTGGATAACCCACAGCAATTGTAATAATATTGGTTTTCTTCCCTTTGAAGGTTCTTTCAGAGTTGCTGTAGTTAGAGTCAGAGAGGATAGGTTCTTTATTCCACATATGAGGCTTAGCTAGTAAGCTTTGTTCCTGGTGAATTTATGAGTTTCCATCGCAGTCTTTCCCTTTGCAACATCACTTGCAAAATTATTGCCGATGTTTCAGATTGCTGACTTATTCTGAACAACACCTACCTTTTCCTAAGATCCAAAGTTGAAAGTGTAGAACCACTGTTCTGAAAGTCATGCTATTTCCATAAAACTTAGTTAGCTGCTTCCAGCATCCAGAGTCCAAGAGCATTTTTTAGCAGACATCTGTCTTAGAAATGAATGAATTGTTCACAGTAGCTCTCTGTATGTGTCTTGCAGCACTCCTGTGAAACAAGTCAGGGAGCAATCAGATGTGTGGGAGTGACCTCACGGTGCTTGATAGCACTGTAGGTTCTGCCAGAGTTAACTGACTGGTAGCTGTAGGAAAAAAATCCCAATAAATCTCTAAATAATGGAATGAAAGGAAAAAAATAAATACTCAGTGTTTAAAGCTTCTTCTCAGAATTCTAATTCCAGGCTCCTGGCTCCTAATGTGTCCTGTTGCCACCAAGGAATTGCTTAATGACAGTTTCTCTGTCACAACCTTTTTGAAATGTGATCACTTTCCGTCAGGGAGGTTTCCAGGCTCAGTCATGGCACTTTTCATTTACTTTCTACTGTTTTCCCCTTCTGTGTTAAATGAGCTCAATTGCCCCGTGACCAGACACAGCATGCTGTCTTTATCTCAGAGGTATTTTGGCTGTGTTGCAGAAATTCTCTTTTGTTAATGAAATTGAGTAAATAATTTGTAGCAATTTTAATGCAGCAGTTTGATAAAGTTGTTAATTGAAATGTTTCCTGTGATTTTGCAGCGTGTGTTAAGGGTCACAGCTGCTGCATATCATAGACTTTTCTTCTTTATATATATGTTGGACCAGTATTTCCTTTTCCAAAGACCCTGGAGATTTGGCTATAAGCAGATATTTTCCCAGGGTAAAAAGAAATTTTCAGGTCACATGCAGGAAAGCTAGTATGGGTTAAATTGTTTTATGGGAACCAATCAAGCAGTAGCTGAATGCTTAAGGGGTATATTTTGTAATTGGGGATTGTTATTTTTGGTGTTTTCCCCAAAATCAGTCAGGGTAAAAAGTGGAAAGGCAGTGGTCTAGGGTTTTCTTGTTAGTGTTACTTGAAAGTTGTACATGCAGATACAAAATTCCTTGATCTGGTGTTCTGCTTTGGGTAAATATATTTAGGGTTTTAGGAATAGTTGGTTCAAGAGTACAGGTCGTTGTCTTGACCTTCAACTTGCATCGAGGCAGCTCAGTGCAGTACAGACAAGAGAGCAAATGAAATCCAGTGTGGTCCATGTATTTGGGACCCAGCAGTAGGTTATGTCTACACTGTGGTGCACCCACTCAGTCCTTAGTGTCCCCCATGAGTTATGATGTGAGAGTGTTCCTAAAATCTCAGGCAAGCCCAGAGTCTGCCTGTCTTCTCTCTTACAGCCATGTGCCCGCACGGAACAAGTAGTCCCTGTGGTGAGGGACAGAGTGACAGCAAACTGCTGCTTCCTTTCTGCTCTAGGATTCATTCAAAGCTTTGTGCATGGGGTCAGAATGTCGGAAGTTAAATAAACCCGGATTGCAGCGCAAGCTCATGCCTGCCTTCGGATTGTGGTGCAGATAAAAGTCTGGTCATTAAAAATTGTAAGGAGTAAACAAAGAGGGCAGGCAGCACCTGAAGCTTAACCCAGCAGCTGATGTCAGAGGACCATTCCCTGCAGCACCCATGCAGCTGTGTTTCCTTTTCCAGCAGCAGTAGCAGTAGGTAGATGAACTTGGATGTAGTTAGCCCTTTTTGACATATCTTTAATCCCATTCTTGTTAGCTGATTGATATCATAGAATCCAGCAACATGTTAGGTATAGAAGAAATCAGACTGCTCTGTCTGACAAGTAACACAGAACTACAATGAGAGTTACTCTAAAAAATACAGCAATCTAAGCATAGCTTTAAAACATAGTGTGAAGACATCTTTTTGTTTCCTCAGTATGCAGAACAATTAAAACACTGCTCAGGTAAATAAAATAACTTTCTTCACAAATACTTAATATTGTCATCCCTGAAATACCAAACCATAGCTTAAAAACCTAGCTCTCTGGTACTTTTTAATGCTAAAATTTTCATCCTGTCAGGCCATCACTAGATTTAAAATCTTTCCTATGAAGCTCTGCATTGAGCACTCAATTCCAACAATGCATCATTAAGTAGTGATAAAAGGCAGGAGGAGAGGAGTAATGCTTATTCTATAATTTCAAATGTGCTTTTGAAAGAGCTCTTTAGTAGTTGGTTTCCTAGGTTTGTTTTTTTTCTCTCATGCTTTTGAGATGGGTAATAACTTGAGATAAGAAATATTCCAAGAAGCTGTAAGTAGAGTGGCAAAAGTATTAACACAAACAAAGATGTGCTTATTTTCCTGAAGGCTTTTCCTGGGGGTGATAGTGACATCCATTTTTACTTTGACCAGTCATAACGTGTGGAGTTTATTTTTCCCCCTCCACTTCTAAGCTTTGGCATTATACACAATTTCTTGTACAAACAGGATCAGAAAGGTTTTCTTGGTTTTTATTTGTAATGGAAAGTTTATCCTTTTTTATTACTTTCACTATTGACTCTTGGTGTGTGCTTGTCTCTACAAATACTGCTGAAATAGCTGTTGTCACCCATTCTGTGATATGTTTTGGCTGGACAGGTGCTTTAGGGTCAAATGATAGCTCATTCAGTCAAAACTGTGGTAGCAGCAATTGCCAGCCTCAGGCCAGTTCTTGCAGTTTAGATTTTCAGGGCTGCAATCTGAGATTGCTTGTAGTTCTGAAACTTTCACCAAATATCAATGCAGTATTACTCTTTGTTAAAATTTAAAATATATTTATGTATTCTAAAGAACTCTGGTGGTATCCTTCCATCCTTCCTCTAAACCAGTACACGTTTGCTCATGGCTATTTGCACAGGAGGCAGAATGTAAAGGAAATGGGTAAATTCTCATACTCCACAGTATTTCATGGATGAGTATGAGATGTTATAATGTAGCTGTGTCCATGGTCAAGAACTGATTAAACTTCAGATTCCAAGAGCTCAGGGTTCAAACTCCTGGTATTTTCACCTGCTGTTTATGGCATTCAGACATAGCATATCTAGAAAGTTAATTCATAGGAGATGATGGTTCCATAAACTCAAATATGTATTTGTGTGTTTCCTTTTTATCTTGATAAATTCCCTTCTTCATCTGATAAGAAATTTTACAGATTTGAATTTTAAGAGGACTTTCAATAAGATAAAGGAATTGAGAAGCTTTGGATGCACAGGGCAACCAGAAGCAGGAAGGGACAGCATTAATGCTTAGTTACATGTGCTGCATCAGTGTGGATGACAAGGCAGTATCCGTCATTGAAAAGTATGCAAATTCTCATTGAAAAAGTACTGAAGGAGAGCAGGCTTTTAAAAAAAGCTTTCTCCTTCAACAATTTCAATATTTGGTGTTTCCGTGCAAGCAGAACCTAGAGGAATTGCTTCTATGACAGTTATTTTAGATGAATCAAGTCATTAAAGAAGATTATGGTCTTAGTTTTGACTTGAAGAGTAACATGGGCTAGTTGGAGGTGCTAGAATGCCATATGAATAAAAAAAATATTTTCTACTGCAAGAAACATTTATTAAACTGATAAACCTACTCACCTCATTATTTTCTTGGGTCCTTTTTGGTCTGCTTGGTATTTTTTCATTGTATGTTGTTTTATGTGCTGCCACAATGGAAAGTACTTCTCTGATAACAATGATAATTAAAACAAACCTCTAAAAACTGCTGTAAGTAGATTGTGATCTTGTTAAATTCCACAAGGAAAAGCTGCAACTAAAAAGGGTTTCTTCCTCCAAAAATGTTAATTACAGAAAGGGTTTATTTCCCAAGAGATTTAGAGCGTTTCACCTGTCTCTTTAACTGAACTTTACAATATTCTTAAATTGATGGACAGTAACATTTGATTACCTTTAAATATGTGATAATGAAAACTTCTTTAGGTTTATGCCTTGGGCTACAATTTAAATATCCAGTTTATTGTCATATTTGCAGTCTCATGCATATTAGGAGCGTTTACAAGTCGTTTTCCTTACGGATATTCTTGCTGCCATCTTTCCGTAATATCAACCATTCATGAAAAGGAAAGGACATCACGCAGTAGTTTGTTCTTTCACCTGACAAGACTCATAGGTGGCAAACTATCTCAAATTTGGAAGTGGATTGAAATTGAGAATTCAGAGTATTGCTTAAGTTTTACGCCACACTGTAGGACTCAGTTCCAGTCTTTCCGTGAGCTCATAAACTATTTAAGCACAGTATTTTTCTCTTTTGCCATGGAGAACAGTTACTTGAATGTGAAAACCCTTATTGTCTTATATTTCGTTGCCATTTTAAATTATCTGTGATTGTATCAACAGTTATTAAGTGAACTGTACACATCATGTTAGATATTAACTTTAAATAGTTTTATCTTTGTAAAATATTATCCTTTTTAAAAATGTATTTTATAGTGTATGCATTTTAATAATTTAAATAACGTCAATAGTTTTAATACTTTTTACAAAAATAGACTTGATATTTATAGAAATGAAAGAGCCCCAAATAACCCTGTAAGTGCTTCAAAAATGCGTGGTTCAATTCTAATTTTAAATAATTCTTTGGATAAACTCATCAGGTACTTCCAAGGGAAGCTGTATCCAGCAAAATCAATAGGATTACATGGTAATACCCTAGTCCTGAGAACTTAGTTTATAAAATCCTGTCCCATTTTCGATTGCAGTTCTTGAATTCTGAATTTCCCTAAATTATCAGCTCAAATAAGAACAGCATATAATCAAGTTTATGCTTTTTTTTCCTCTGAACCTTTTTTTAGGAGTGTCAAAAGAAACTTCATCTTATCCTCTTATCCATTTCCCCTTGCAGAACACTTACTCATATTTTGTACCAGCAGTGCACAGACGATAAAGGTTTGTTTGTCTAGTGAATGAGTCTTTTTTTTTCCACTAAGTCATATAAACAGGACAATATTTTTATATTCATTAACACTTCAGGTGAATAAAAGCTTCATCATTATATGGACCATTTTCTTTTCTTACAATATGCATTTTTTGAGATTATTTTACTAAAGCTTATTAAAGTAGATAAAACAAAGTAATGTAACTCACAAAGAATATTTGAGAAGTTTACAACTCAAATTTGAATTTGTTGTTGTAATATTGCTTCGTTTTACTGAATGTTGTTTATAGTGTGCTCCACCTTTATTAAGTTATTTTTTCATAAATGTGGTTACAGTTGTCACTTTCAAGATTAACATGCACTAAAAGTAGGCATTTAACAGTGACATAAGACTATTGCCCTGAGGCTCTGAAGGATTTTGTGACTCAGTTATCATTCTTGGGTAGAGCTTTTTTTAGAACTTTAATATTTCAAGTTTATGTGTCCATTTTAATGTTCTTATAGTGATAACAAGATATTCATATGAGTAAATGTTTGCATGATGTGCTTAAAAAAACTGGCACAGCTGGCTTGGACCTTATCCTCTGCCATTAAATAGCTTTTAAAACATCTGCTTCCCAGCTGAGTGAGATCAAAAGTGAAGACTATTCCATAGACTTTTCCAAAGCTTAATTCTTTTCATTCTCTGAATGGCTCTAACATACTTCAGTTGAAAATACCCATCCCTGAAGCACTCAGGAAAAATGACTTTAATTTTTGTGAGGAATTTAAAAAATTTTATGTTAAACATTAATAAACCTGTGTGACTCATTATGGCTTTAATATATAGCAGCCATTGTCATAATTGGGTTTTTTGCTTCTAAGTACAGATGAAATAGTAATATTTTAAATTTTCTCCTCCATTATTTTAGTGCTCTGCACCCTCATTTATCCTTTGTATAGAAATTAAGTGTGTTTTTAACATCTGGGTATCCAAAATTTAGATACACTTACAGTTTTACAGCAGAAAAAAATCCAGTTGGATTATACATGGATCCAGGTATTCTGCCTTCTTAGTAAACACTGAAACAGCCTGGCATTACTTGCAAAAAGAGCTACCTTCCCTCCTTTTCAAAAATAGGTCTGTAAATGTCTTAATCTTTTTACTGCTCAAAGTGCCCAGAATCACAGAATGGGTCACGTTGGAAGGGACCACAGTGGGTCAGTCCTCTGGTCCAACCTCCCTGCTCAAGCAGGGTCATCCCAGACCACATGGCTCAGGATTGTGTCCAGACATTTCTTGAATGTCTCCAGTGAGGGAGACTGACTAACAGGAGAGTGAAAAATAATTTATTCTAAATCAGCTTGACACTGTTACCTCCTTAAACTACTTCTGAAATGTATGTCTCAAATCTTTGAAGTACAATTTTAGAATAGCTGGCATCAGTAAGAAAACTTGCCAAACTCTATGCTGCTCAAGAACAAGTTAAAGCATTGCTTCTGATTGTTTATCCACAATCTGACTGTAATCTTCAAGAATAAAAGGCTGCTAGCCCACTCCATTCTGGGACCAGGCACAATCCTTGTGGCATTATCCAAGTGTTCCTCAAAGGGTCTAGTAGTCACCTCAGTGCCTGCCTGGAGCTAGAAGGACAGGATTTATACCTTTGTGCCCTGTTGGGAAGAACAGGTAAGGCACTTCACAGCAGTAGTTAAACTAAGCAAGATACTAAGGGTTTACTGAATGCCGTGCATCTGAAATGTCACTGCCCTCACTTCTCACTCACCTTCTGTAGGGACATGTAGGTGTATTCATTGATAGATATGTTGAAAGAGAACAGGGCTCTGTATGGGAGAGCATCTGAGGTAGAACGTGTTTGTGTAAAATTGCCTTCTCCTTGCCTCAGAGAAATAAGCCATGAAACAGTAGCCAACTGAAATGGTAATTGATAAATAGCTTAGCTGGTGAGCTCTCCTGATCTGTGCAAAACAAAGCAGTATAAAAGAGCACATCCTTTTATTGTTTTAGAAGTCAACCTGCAGTAGCTATCCTAATTTCTTTAAAGGCCAAAGGGAAAATTATGAGTTCATAAACTCATATTTTTTCCTTGTAACAGTTGTTAATAGCAAAAATGGGAGCCAAGGTTGTTATAAATACACAGAAGTCACAAGTCTGTACTTTGTAATTCTCAGTGTAGTAAAACAGTGCTGTTATACAGCTTGGGGGAGACAACAGGAGTAAGTCTTCCAGAGATTTTGCATCAGTGGTTTGTTACACATTCCTGCCTCTTGGACCTAGGCAAAGGCATTAAGTTGAGAGCCAAGCATCCAAATTTCTTGTTGAAGAGAAGTTAAGAGAGTTACTATGAGCTTCTTCATTCCAACCATCATGTTATTCCCAAGCAAATAAGTTGTTCATTTAGAGTACTTGTATGAAAGGAGACTTCTCACATAGAAGTTAAATTTAGGGAAAATGGAAAGAATTTGTTTTTTCTCTTCCTGCCTTGTGGAGGACTTCATACAAAAGAATGAGGAGATGGTAACATATGCATCAAATGTCACCTCTGTTTCAATTCTCCCATCTGCTTAATGCATAATACTTAGCATTAAGTAAACCATTAGGGAAAGAGTTGAATGTATGGAGATGGACATTTTCATCTACTTTCATTTGGCAGCGTGAAGCATGAATGCTCCATGCCCAAGTGTGTCATTCATTTGACAGTTTTTGCTGACATGGAATGAATCAAGGCTGTCTCATCACAAAACAATTTTAGAGGACAGCAGTTCATTCAGTGTTCTGCAGTTCCAGTGTTTTCTTTAATCACATCTTAGGATGCCCCTCTTTCCTGCATTTTTTTGATAGATACTTGTAATAGCCCAATGCAGATTGCATATTTTGTGTGACCTGGGGAAGCTACATGTTAAATCTGAGAGAATGATGAAGTCATGATTCGCAGCTCCACCTTAATTTCATGGGTTTTTACTGTTGGTTATACTGGTGATGTCTTACTTTAAGACACAAGGAAAAGGTGCAATGTATTGAGTAGTTTTCTTCGATAATCTTAGGCCAAATGTGACATTAAGCCTAGACGAAGACAAAACCATATGTCATTATCCTAGAATTATTTAGGTTGGAAAAGACCTCCAAGATCATCGAGTCCAATCTATGACCAATCACCACAACCAGACCATGGCACTAAGTGACGCATCCCATCCTGAACACCTCCAGGGACAGTGACTCAGATTGGCTTGGTGAGTCTGGAGACTGTGCCCACACAAATATGACATGTTGATAGTCAGATAAAATATAATTAAACTCTTTCTTCACTGAAGGTTACCTCCTTTCTGGTTCAAGATTGTTCTTTTATTTTTGGATATAGTTTCCCAGTGTTTTATTCAATTTAATTTTGAAAGTTACCCAGACACCATCATCTGATTTTTTTTGTACAGAGAGATTCTCTTGCCAAACTCCTTTTTTTTTTATTTAGGAAACCTTCTATTCTTACTTCAGCTAAAGCCGTAGTTCATCCAAGAAAATGGTCCTCATTTTAGCGATGGTTAGCTAAAACAAGGAACTGACATATACAGATATAGTTACAGTGAAAGAGATATTATCAGCTTGTCATTTCGTACGATCCCAGTGTCATCAGCCATTATCACACACAATGTCTTTATGTTGTGTACTCAGGAAAACAGACCAAAGATCAGCTGAAAATGCCTCACTTTGCCAGAGGGATTGCCAAGCTCCTTTGTCCTTACACAGTTGTAGATACTAGGAAATATATTAAAAGAATGAATGAGAAACAACTCTGTATTTTTACTTTAATAGAGCACATCTAATTTATTTCTGGTTAAATTGGGCCTCGTTGAGTCAATGTGAACAATCTGGTATGATTTGCACAGAACATTTTAGAGATGGTGTGTTGTGATGTAAGATTTTATTTTCACACACTCAATATCTTCCAGTAAATTGAAGGTACCATTAATTAGTAAGAATTCTGTAAATATTAAAAGAAAAAAAAAAAAAGAGGTTGGGGGTTATTTATGGTTTTGTTAGAGAGAGTGCTTTTTCTCTTATTTTTAGTGTACTAAAACTTCATGAAGAAACAAAAAGAACGATTTGACAGAACATGCTGTTTTCATGGCATAACGTAATTGCATAACAATCACAGAATAGGAAAAAGTAATTAGATTACTAGTATAAGTATCATCAGAAATAGGAAACTTGTCAATTTTCATAACATTTTGAGAGTAACTGAAAAGACTGAAAAAAATTATTAAGCGTAAGAGAGAACTGGGACTTTACCTCCCACAGTTATCT
The DNA here is from genome assembly GCA_013400975.1 of Atrichornis clamosus. Lineage (NCBI taxonomy): Eukaryota > Metazoa > Chordata > Aves > Passeriformes > Menuridae > Atrichornis > Atrichornis clamosus. Next base: position 192,004 of record WBMZ01001310.1, on the reverse strand, counting down.
TGCACTCAAATGGAACTATGGATTCATAGCATTAGCAAAATAATTATCATTAGAAAAGGAGGTAAGATTTGAGAACTTCTAGTCAAAAAATAAAAGCAAATTGTTCTGTGAAGTGATTAGTAAACCATTTTTTTCATTATTTGGTAGATTAAATACGGATTGTAGAATTGTACCTCTGAGATGGTGTTATTACGAAAAGAAATCAGAACAAAGCCCTGATACTTTATTTATAAATATGAAATCACAGCCAGACATAAGTGAATTATTTACCACTCAGTCTTCTACTCATGGGGTCAATTCCATGTGCACAAGTTTTGTGTGTAAAAATAGAAAGTTTAGAACAGAAATATGTTTGGAGGGGGAAGGAGGAACTGGAAGAAAACAAACCAAAACAGGTGGGAGAAAAACAAGAGTGAATAAAGGTTCATTAAAATACCTGCCATGCAATGATTTGCCCCTCTTCTTGTTTCCAATTAGGGAATTGTTGGCTTTTGCAAATTCTGAAAATGACATGGGACTAGGAAACCAATTTTTTAAGGACTAGTATCTAAAGCTCTAAAGAGGAAATTTAACATGTGCACATATTCTTAAGTAGAATGGAAGAGTGGAAATCTTCCCTTGCTTTGCAGTCACTGTGTCTGTATCTCGTGCAGGCAGCATTGCATGCAGTTCATTGCTGCAACTCCTTCCTGTGTTATACCAGAAGAAATTTGATTAACATCTGAAATAATGCACTTTAAATTCTATATGGTTGGTTGTTAAAAGTATTTCCATGAATTTGTATTTTCAACATAAGTATTGAAATAAAGGGAGAAAGAACGTGTGAAAATATGAGGAGAAAGAGACAGGGAAACTGAGCCATGACAGGTTATGTTCTTTTCAAATGTATTTAATGTTTAATGCAAGTGTCCCAGAAAGCATACAGTTATTTACTATTTAGTTCCCTTCGTGTTATTCTATCTGCTAATGTGTTTGTCACTCTAGTGTGATCAAATAGCAGTTTGCAATGTATTTAAATTTTATGCAAGTCATGGCCATTGTTGTGTTGGGTACTACAACCACAGAAAAGAGTTTACAAACCTTGTAATGATCAGTAAAAGGAAAGGCTAATGAAATAATGCTCAGTGTAATTAAACTGAAAGCACAATTGAGTAATTACCTTGTTATTGGAGCAAAAAAAAGGGGACTGTACCCTGGGCTGATTCCTTCCCCTTCTGAATTCAGACATCCTCCTTAGGATGCATGGTAGCTTCACTCTTACTGTGTACTTCAGCACTCTGTAATAGTACAGAGAGATGAAAGTAGATAAAGGGAAAACAAAATGAATAAAAGAAGTAGAAGATAATAAGAAAGAGGCAGAATAAAAACCAGACCAGTAAAACTCTGTAAAACAAAGTGCATTTATGAAGTACAGTGACATAAGAAAGGAAAAGAGAATGAAAACATAAGACAGGAAAATAGCATGTGGAAAGGAGGATTGAAATAACTGGAATAATCATAAATTTTTTAGGGCTTGATTTATCAAATCTAAAATGGTGTGCAAGCCACAAAGAGCAAAGTAAAAGAAGAGGCATCATTATTCATGGAGAAAGTATCTCAAAAGCTTTCGAGCAGCATAAATTGCATTGGAATAGAACAGGACTACACTAAGATTATTGATGAAGGATTTTATGTCACTAACTTCCTATTCAATGAAAGTAATATAGTCTAGTATACCCTTGAGATGTGTTTTGAAGAATATTTTTTGCAAAATCAGTGCTACCAATACTTAATGTGAACTAAGGAAGTCATGATTTTAACTTCAAGGAAAAAAAGTTGTTTTGAGCACACCTACAAGTACTTGAGGGGTTTTTATGTATTTATATACCCATCTTAGAGATTGCATGTCTACTGTGCCTTGCAGTTTGAAAGATAATGTCATGTGTAGGATGTTTTCTCTCCTAAGTATGCACTGTCTTCCTCAGTGGCCCTGCAGATTCGCATCACGCAGGTCTCTATCTTAGATACAAACTAGGCAGATCTTGCAAATTCTCTTGACCCATCAGTTAGTCTAACCACAGTTCATTCAAAATGGCGCCCTTACCCTAAGCTCAGTAAAAATGCTGCAGTCCTATCAGTATGTTTTTCAGTCCCATTTGGCTCAAAAATAGGAGAACACGATCTTGGCAGTTAAAAGAAGAGCTGTGTGGGCTCCCATACCTATAATTTCTAAGTAAGCATGGCCTGTCTCTGCTTCCCTGTGAGTCAGGCTATCTTAGAAAACAAAAGGCAAAATCCTGCACAAAACTACCTACCATGGGGCTAAAATGTCCAAGAACCTGCTACTTGAGTTACGAGTCCTTGAGGATGTGTGTTATCCTGAAATATCACATTCTCCTGTTTGGAGCAGGAGGTGAGTGAAGGTGTCCCTCCGAGTCAAACTGTGACATGCTTGGACCAAAAGCTCCTACAGGCATGAATTGCCTGGTAATTGATTGCTGCAGGGCTTCCTACTGATTAAGATGCTTCTTGATGTGAATAATAGTGACAGATTGTCTTGACTGAAAGAATGTTTCATTGTAAATCTCTAGCAGTTTTAGAGGGCTCTCACTGATCCTACTCTTGCACTAAGTCACAGAATCATAGAGTATAGTGAATTGGAAGGGTCCCATCAGGGTCATCGAGTCCAACTCCTGGCCCTGCACAGGACATCCCAAAACTCACACCCTGTGCCTGAGAGCACTGTCCAAACACTTTTTGAACTCTGTCAGGCTTGGTGCTGCAACCACTTCCCTGTGGGGCCTGTTCCAGTGCCCAACCACCCTCTGGGTGAAGAACCTTTCCCCGATATCCAACCTAAACCTCCCCCAACTCAGCATCATGCCATTCCCTTGGGTCCTGTCACTGGTCATGAGAGTGAAGAGATCTGTACCTGTCTCTCCACTGCCCCTTGTGAAGATGTTGAAGAGCACAATGAGGTCTTTCCTCAGGCTCCTCTCCTCCAGACTGAACAGACCAAGTGACTTCAGCCTTATGCAGGCTTCCCCTCCAGACCCTTCACCATCCTCATGGCCCTCTTTTGGATGCTCTCCAATGTCTTCATGAGTTTTCTGATGTTGTGGCACCCAAAACTATCCCCAGCACTCGAGGTGAGGCCGCCCCAGTGCAGAGCAGAGTGGGACAATCCCTCCCTTGCCCAGCTGGCGATGCTGGGCCTGATGCCCTCCAGGACACACTTGGCCCTCCTGGCTGCCAGGGCACTGCTGACTCATGTCCAACTTGCCATGGACCAGGACCCCGAGGTCCCTTCCCCCAGCCTCTCATTCCCCAGTCTATACACATCGCCAGGGCTGCCCTGTCCCAGGTGCAGAATTTGGCACTTGCCCTTGTTCAACTTCATAGGGTTGGTGATTGCCCATCTCTGATTTATCAAGGTCTCTCTGAAGGGCCTTTCTGGCCTTGAGGGAGTTGTCAGCTCCTCCCAATTTAGTGTCCTTGGAAAATTTGGTATTCCTTTGAGTCCTGCATCCAGGTTGTTAATGAAGATGTTGAAGAGAACTGGGCCTAAGATAGAGCCCTGCAGAACCCCACTAGAGCCCAGGTCAAGTAGTGTGGAGTAAAATGATGTCTGTGAAAATGACAGCAGTTCTAGCACTGCTGCAGGAGGTAACTTGCCTATGCCTGGCAGAAGTTTTGTAAAACACCACCATGTCTGAGCTGCAGTATAGCAGCAATCAGCTCTGTCTGCTCATGTCAGGTCAATATGAGACCTGTCTGCTATTTCACAGAGTAGTTTTCCTTCCCCTTTGAAAAGTAATTAAGCTTATCTGTGATGTATATTCTCTGTACCAAATGATCTTTTATGGTACATTGGTTCAGCTAGTCTGCTTAGCAAAAACATCACCTTGCAATGAAAAATAGAAAATATTTTCTGCTTTATCTTTCTGGTTATAGACTTAAGAGTCACTTTTTATTCTATGCTATAAAAACTTATTTGAAAAACTACAACTCCCTATATGGTTTGCCAAGATAATGAGCATAGGAAAACTACTTAAATCTAAAATAAATATTGCAATAGAAGAATGATAGAGACTGAGCAAATATTTAGGCAATTAATGGTCCTGTAAATCGTTACTGTGAATCCTGATGCACTCTTGCTCATCCTGCTGGACAATTATTATCCACTTTGTAATGGCATAGTACAGTATCCAAAGGATAAAAAGTTTCCTTAACATAAAGGTTACACATTATTAATTACAAGAAAAAAACAGTTCTCTGTATTATGGGGCTTTTTTTCAGCAATCAATGTGCCAGCAAAATCAGATTCAACTCACTAAATAGGGAAAACTTGGATGTTTCCCACAGTCAATTGCAGCATTGCTGTGTTAGTGAAACAAAAGCCTTGCAAGAAGCCTTGAAAAATATCTGTATGTCAGTCAGGAGAGAGAGATACCAACTGAGATATGCAGCCAAGAGCACTACTGTGCAGAAATACCAGCACAGGTCCTCAGTGTGGCAGAGCCACATCACTGTGCTTACATTGCAGTTGCTGAGTTCAGCTGGTGCAGCTGGGCTGGTATCAGATACCTCTGCACCCTGCCTTTAGTTTTATGCTAAATTTGATTATCCTCTTCTGGTACTGCATTTTCCACTGCAGAACCTGCTTTGGTGGTAACTGTACTGCTGTTCCTTGTTTAAATGCATGCTTTGTGTCATGTCACTGAGACTGTTCCAAAGGTCATTAACTCGAGCTATAACTACCAAGAAGTGCATCTGCACATAGAAGCACAGGTTTGTTGTGTATTACATTCTGTTTTCCCTTCACTTCTGGATACAGCTTAGCCTAGCTTTCTTTTTTAGTCCATCCTCATGCAGTGGCATTCAAATATGTTCAGTGATATGCCACATTTGCAGACTATGTTGTTCATGTGTGTCCACAGGGCACCATGAGATGGTCCCTGCTTTGGCCAGAAAATAAAGGCTACAGTGATAAACTGCTTCTCAAGAGCTTCCCTCTCATCATATTGGGGATTTAAAATTCCCAGTATGCCCAGACAAAGAAGTAAACTCTTCTCTGGGACGGTGCATATGCAAGGTGTTGCTCCTGTGACTGAGGAGCAGAGGACGGCTGTTCCATAGAGTTGGTCTGGTTCAAAAACACCATGCCAATCTGTGCCAATTGCAGTATATAGTTATATTCAGGGACTGGCCTTTGAAAAATGGAATACACTTGTCTAGATTTTCCCCAAGGAGCTCCAGGCTGTGGAAACTACTCTCAGTTTTTATTGGAAAAAAAATACGGGTCTACCAGTCCTTAAAATATCCTAAATTGTCATTTTTTTTTTTTAAACCCTGTTAGAAAATAAGCTATAGAGCTTTGAGGTGCTTGTGATTTTTTTTTTCCTGTTTTGAGTCTGGTGATGCTAATTTGTTTGATTTAAAAGGTCAGATGTGTGGTAGCAACACAGAGGGACAGGAAATGGGGGCTGCCATCAGTTCATCACACATTGTCTCTGCTGCTCCTTCCTTATGGGGAGGACTCATCACAGTCTTCCTCTGTTCCAGCATGGGATCCCTCCCACAGGAGGCAGTCTTCCATAATCTTTTCCAACATGAGTCCTTCCCACAGACTGCAGTTTTTCACAAACTGCTTCAGCGTGGGTCCTTCCCAGGGGCTGCAGTCCCTTGGGAGCAGACCGCTCCACCGTGGGTCCTCTGTGGGGTCACGAGTCCTGACAGTAAACCTGCTCCAGTGTGAGCTCTTCTATCCACAGGACTACAGGTCCTGCCAGGAGCCTGCTCCAGCATGAGTTTCCCATGGGGTCACAGCCTCCTTTGGACATCCAGCTACTCCACAGACTGCGGGTGGAAATCTGCTTCCCCATGGCTCTCTGTGGGCTGCAGAGGCACAGCTGCTTCACCTTGGTCTTGCCACGAGCTGCAGGGAAATCTCGGCTCTGGCACCTGGAGCACCTCCTGCCCTTCCTTCTGCACTGACCTTGGTGTCTGCAGGGTTGGTGCACAGGTCTTTTCCCCCTTTCTTAAATACATTATCCCAGAAGTGCTGTCACTGTTGCTCATGGACTTGGCTGTGGCCAGCAGTGGGTCCATCCTGGAGTCAGCTGACATTGGCTTCCCTGGACATGGGGGAATCTTCTGGCAGCTTCTCACAGAATCCAACCCTGTAGCCCCCCCCGCTACCAAAACCTTGCCATGCAAACCCAATACAAAATGTCATTAATGATATTGCAGTTTTTAGGGTTGAATAGGGAATGTCACTTGTCTTCTTGAATATAACAAGAATTCATGTTTTCTTTGACTTTTTCCTCTGAATGCTTTCTATATCAGTATCTGTTGGGCTGCTAGTAACTATCATCTGCATTTCTGAAATAGCAGAAGGTAAAACCCTGGTTTATCAAAGACTTAAGAAGAGACTGGTATAAATTCTGAGATAAGCATGTGCAGTTCCTGCCCCCTAGGCATTTTGTTCATGTCTCATTTTCTCAAAGTCTTAACTGGACTCAGTTAAGAGCTATTTTCTTCCCAGTACCAGTATTTGTTTACACGTTGCATGTGGCTGTGAGTGTAATTTCCATTTAATATTGTAAAGTTTCTAATGTTACTTTAGCAAAGCACTTAAAATTTTGAGCTAGAAACTTAACTGATATGATGTCATCTGAGAATCTGTTTATGATGAAGGATGTGTTAGAGCAGGAATTACATCTGAGTAGTTCTGACTGAGTGATTCCCTTCATTGTTATTTCAGTCAAGACCACGTTCTTTCATAGTCAGAATAAAGCAACTTTGACAGGAGGCCCACATCAGGGTGTAAAAAACATTGTGTTTGCAGGCTATCTTGCAATATTTTTAGGCTGCCCTTGAAACTACAGATTTGTTTAAATAATTTAATTGTTGCTAAGTTTCACTATGGAGTGTGGCACAGAGAGAAAAGTAGAAAAGAAGTAAACTGTTTTGTGGCTATATATCAGAATGATAGTGCATCATGTTCCTGCTCTAAATATAGGAGAATGAAATGATACAGCATTATCAGAAGGTTTTTAATTATACTATTAAAAATAATAAGAAGAACCTATTTTCTGAAAAAAAATGCAGAGAAAATAAGAACAGATCTTCATATTAAAAGGCAGAGGTCTCTATCAAATTTCTAGGAATGTGCTTATAAGAGCTGCTGATCTGTTTAAAAAGGTTAATGACTATACTACAATAGGAACAAACAGTTCAGCTAATGCACACTTCAGCAAATTAAAAAACCCCTCTATTGCACTCTGTATTTTATTCACATATTTTACTCTTGTCCCAAGGAAGACAAGATGGCTGAGACTTCGGCAGATTCCTGCACCTGAAATAACAATAAGTACTCTTTTGTCACCAGAAACATGTGAGTGGAATGCAAGACAAAGGGATGGAGGAGGAGTTACCTGCTGCCAAGTTCACTGGCTAGACAGGTTTTCTACATTACTGAAGTAATAAGACATGATAGGGTGTGCATTTCTGAGCTTTGGGGCTTTTCAGGTACTGTGACATGACGCCAAAGAGAAATAACTTCAACAGCTGCAATAATGTGCCTGTAGCACAGTGGTGCACACTGACACGTCTCATTCTAATATATAAAACTGCATTGTGATGCAGTTGTAGTACAGGAAAGAGAGGGGAATTTTTTTATTATCCTTCCTCATGAATTGTTCTGCTTACATTGGCCAGCGTTAAATATACTGCTAAAGCAGAACCTTAAAGCAAAATGTTTTGTTGAAACTTGGAAATTATGTACGTCACCAGTCCAAATCGCTGAAATAAGGGAGAGGAGGATGCATCGGTTTGTAGTCAGGAGATCAGAGTTGAACCTTCCATCTCAAATGCCATGGTAGCAAGCACATGGACGTAGAGCAGCAGGACTTAAAAGTGTTGTCAAATGCCTTCTCAGTTCAGCTGTTCCAGACAAACACTTTCTTCCTGTCCTTGGTGCTGCTGCCCCAGCACTCAGCAACCAGGAGATGAACAGAGCTGTTAAAACTCAGCCAATTTGTATTTCTGTGTCAATGAAGGAATGTTTTCCTTTAATTCTTGAATGAGAACTGAATCTCCACCTTTCTTGGTTACCTTATCTTTTCCCTAATAACACTTTACAGCAAATTTTAGATGGAAGGAGACATCACTGTGACGGCATGGAGTTAGAAATCGTGGGCTCAGTGAGGTAAAGTGACTCCAGAGAAGGCCAAACAACAAACCAGGAACCTGATCATGTGTTTTCAGGAGCACATTCAGTACTTTGGAGGGGAGTAGAAATACACGTATTGCTCACTCCTCAGTATTGTGCCTCTCAGTGTTAGTTCTATGGGAGAGGAAGAGTGAATCAGGAATTAAAGGACCTGTGTATTTCCTTTTAGAAGAGAAGACATCTCTTGGAAGTCTTAAAGATGTACAGTGCAGGCCTGTGCAACCCCTCCAGTGAATGACTTGCAAGACAGTGTGGCTTTATAGGGTTCCTTCTTCTATTGTATGAGGTTCTTGAGTAATAAAGAAGAATAATTTGAGTTTCACTGGCATTGCATCCTTGTGTGGGAAAATTTTGCAAATCGTACCGCCTGTGTTTTTAATAACACAGACTCACTTCCCCACTGAGTTATTCTGCAGAACTCTGGTTCATCTCAGAGTATTTTCTATGAGTTATTTCTTACAAAGTAATTGGGGCAATAACCAGAAAAATCACTTTTTTTCACCAACACGTCACTGTGTAGATCATCCCTTGCACTTTCTCTTTTTGGTTTTTCCTGCCTTACAAGATTTATGTGCTAAAATTAAATGGTGCTGCTTCAGTGTTGTGCTCTATAGAGACCTGTGTCACTTTCCATTTTTAGTAGTTAGGAGCTGATGTGGCAGGATGCATTTAGGCTTTGTTTTCTGAGACAACTAAAAATAGAATTGTTTGATAATATTCCGTTATTCACCATGATTCTACCGTTATTCTACCTAAGGGGCTATGCAAGACTTAGTTTTATTTTCAACTAAGTTGGACACTTGTCCAGAAGCTAATAATTTACTGGAATATGGGCACTGCAATATCAGCAAATATAGCTACTAATCATGAATTTTAAATGTAATGATAGCTTAAAAAAGGTTATCTCAAAAGTCTGTGGAAGCTCACAAAGGTAATGCAGAAAAAGGCAATAACAAATAAGCCACCCCTAAGTCCATCAGTACATTTTTCAGAGTGCAAACTGAATGCCTAGGACTGTCCCCGTGTCTGTTCTGCCAGTCACCAACCTCCTTTTATTAGTCTTAGATAGAAGATAAACAACAAGACTGACAGCTTTGTGTCCTTTGGCATTTTTGTGTCACCATCACAGAGTAAGAGGGTATTATGTCATCACTCAAGCCTGTCAGGTTTAGTTTAGTCTGCTGTTTGTCTTAACGATTGTTTTCCTCATTTTTTTGCCTCTCAGTTGATACACATGCCCTGTATAGATTGTATATTGTTGATGTTACCAGAACCCCTTTTTCAGAGAAGAGGTGTTTTTAAGTTTACCTGTGGAAATGTCAGCCTTTTTTTTTTTGTACACCAAAATAGAAATTAGAAAATATAAGCATCTCTCACATTCCGTCAGTTCTGGTCTATACAGAATTTTTCATAACTCACATATTCAAACATTAATTGCATTAATTTTACAAGCAACAAAAACTTTTAGATTTAAAATAAAGAAAGCTATTTTTGAAAAAAGGTTTGTTTAGGAAAGTTCATTATCTATAACTCTCTTGTGGAATCTGTATAGATTTCAGCACTGTACTTTGATAATTAGTGCCCAGTACCTAACTTTTATTGTATCATTTATTACATGATGAACTAAAAGAGAATCTTAGCTGGTGTTTGGCTTTTGAAAACAAATAGGTGTGATGGGAGGTTGGAGAGTCAACACTTGGCTTTGGTTAATGACTGTGTAATATGTTCATTTAATGAAAAGTACAGGTTTACCTCAGAAGGGAAACCATAGGCTGGTTCCAGAAAAAAAGCAGATGTACCTGTAGGAAATGTCTGCCTCAGATTACATGTTCAAGTTCTCTGAGAAATGTCTGGAAAGAGCAAGACAAATTAGGAGCAGAATACTCCAAAGACAGCAAGCTGAAGCAGAAGACATATAACCTAAACATATAACCTAAACATTATGAAATCCTAATCAGGGGGAATAAAACTTGGGCAAGCAACTTTAGCCTAAAGGATGCTATTTAGTGCTTCTTGGGACTTTCCACTTTTCTCTAAGTGGCATGTAAGCCAGATCAGGTCTTCCTCGTGCTGAAACAGTGACACAGAGAAGAGGCTCCTTGGTCTAGCCAGTAGCCAGACAGTGAGATCAGTCAGTGTTAGACGGATGGGTAAAAAAAGGACAAATTTTTAGCTGTCACAATCTCTAATGCAAGGCAGCAATAAGACCTTTTGTCTACCAACCTGCTCAGAGAATGTCCTAACCATCTGGGCCATGTATTTTTTAATGGAATTTCCTCACACCTTTACTTACCAAAGCTGTGCCACTGCAAATATTTACAGTAGGAAGCAGGTAAAGAATTGAGCTAGCAAGGAGAAAACACAGGAGAATAAAGGTTAAATCTCTCCTTCAATTAGTATGTATTTATATTTATATGTGTATAGTGTGTGTTCATATATTGTATATTGTATATACATATATTATATATTGTATATACTGTATATTCCAGTTTCAAAGGAGATTTTTAATGGCAAATGCCCAGATGTCCAGTGGTGATGGCGTGCAAATAGATGATCAATGAGGTGGAAATCCTGGAATCTGCCTCTTCTGAGCAGGGCTCTTTAACCAGACCTTTGGGAGTGACAGTGGATAGGCAAGTTTGGAAGAATCACAGTTTGCCAGAGGAGACCTAGCAAGTAACTCCGAGGATGTCTGGTGGGTGAGCTCCTGGGTAACATCTGTGGAAGAGCGTTTGTGAATTGTCCTGATGCAGACATGGGATCTGTTCCCCACTCCCCATGCAGTTAAGTGACCCAGGGAAATTCAGGCACTTGCCTGTAGGCATTTGTACCTTCTGAGAGACTTGAGCTCAGCAACTAAGCTAGGTACCTGTCATTGCATAATTGAAGGATTTCAGCAGTGCCCAAAGGTTTTCCTTAGGCACAGGGTTTCATGTTTCTGATGTTTGCTACATTTTTTTGTGTTAAGTTCATCCACAGCTAGAGCTTGGAGCTGTTCCTTAATAAATTGCGGAAATATCAGAGACTAAATGACAGTTCAGAGTGCCAGTGAGCTGGGTATTGTTGTAGTGGCTTTTTGACATATCTGTCTCTGCTGTCAAATTTATTCCAGTAGAGATTACCTTACAAGATGATACTTGATTTGCATTATCTGATTTGTTCTGTAATGGAGGGATCAGAGTCGAGTCCTTGATTTCATTTTCACAGGGAACAATATATCTTTAATTTTAAAATGGGTGATCAGCGCCTACATTCATAGAAGTTGGCTACCGCAATCCACATCGCAGAGCAGTGTAATCATCATTCCCAGCCTACTTTGTCTGCTGCAGTCAGAAATGTTTCATCCTGGCTCATTTGTAGCTGTCTTGGATCTAGATAGACACACCTGGGCCAGATCCTCAAGTGGTTCCCCAGTCTTATGCCCTGCCTTTCTTTTCCTCTGAATTTAAGCAGTCTCCAAGGAACTTTATCCTCTAAGGCACTATTGAGAGAGACAAAGGCATTTTTTGCCCCTTTTTGACTTTAATCCACTTACTGTTTTATGTCTGCTGGTAGAATTAGGAAGACAGATTTGCACATGAGGATATAATTTTGTCTTCATCCCCTGGAGATAAAACTGGTTGCAGGTTCTGCTAATTATTGGTGTAAAGCTCATGATCTGGATTTTACAGTAGGAACCTCCCTATAGTCTCCTACACAACTTTACAGTGCCTTTGAGTTAGTGTTAATCCATATGGCTCTGATTACCCTTCACCTGACTGTGAAGTTAAATCTGCTGCTATTCTTAAATTTATAGAATTGTAGTTTTCTGTGCTAGAACGGTTTGATAATTCTTTTTTATTATTATTATTCTTTTTCTGGGGTTTATTGTGGGGTTTTTTGTTGTTTTTTTTGAGGGATTTTTTTTGTTTGTTTGGTGGTTTGGTTTAGTTTGGTTTGGATTGGGGTTTTTTTGTGGTAGTAGTGGTGGATTGTTTTATTTTAGTCTCTCACTGTTTGGTGATACTTTCCAGGATTCAACTGGAGAAAGTTAAATCCACAAAGAAAGTTTAAAATTTAGGAAACACTAGAGAAAGAGTTAGCCCTGAGCATTTTTCTACAAATGCTTTTTAAGCAAGGGTTAGTAAGTTCTGTATGATTTAATTTTTTTTTTCCTGATCTCGGAATGGACCTTTAGGAAATAAAGCAATACAGTATGATTCTTTTCTATCAAGCATAGAGGGTTCAAAAATGCATTCCATAAGTCAGCATTTGGTGGTACTTCATGACTGCACCTTTAATAACTGGATTATAGAACTCACTTTTTGTCTACTAGGGATTTTCCTAGATAGATTTCTTTGGCTCCAGCTGAATCCAGATAACACCAATGGGATTTCTGATCTGAGGGGGAACCATTTAAAATTTATAGCTAGCAGCGACATCCTTTCTCAATGAGGAAGCTAACCCCAGACACACAGGTAATTTATTTGGCTTTTCAATAATTCTGAAGATCTAAGTTGCCAGGGCTTCCAAAACTCAGTGGTGGTTGATATTTCTGGCCATAATGCTGTAGTTCAATGTTGATGAAAAAGTTTTCTTGGGAGGCTCAAGCTTGTGATATCCTATAAGTAGCAAAAGCAGCTCAGACCAGATCACAACCCCCTAGAACACAATCGTGGAGCATGTGAGAGCTCACCTGCATGCACTCAGGCAAACATTGGCCAGGCTCTCTTCTCTCCAGCTTCTCCCTTTCTATTGTTCTAACTGGAAAGATTTTCACTGATTCAGTCAAAAGTTTTTCAATTTTTTTTTATTCTGGGGAAAGACGTGATTGTGGAGGGGCCTACCCAGAACAGCACTCATTTCTGGAGGCAATAACATTAATCTGTCAACATTTAACTGTACCAGGTAAGACTTATCTCTATGGATGGACTGTCGTCAAACAGTTGTCTTCATCACAGTTCAGCAGAGCACTCTGCAGGATATCAGTTGTTAATTATATGAAAGCAATTTAAAAGCTGAAAAGGCAGAGAGTATTGCTTGAAAATGTTATTGTTTGTTTTATTTTTCTATAGTATTCTGATACAGATAAAAGCTGTATGAATCTGAGAAACATAGAATATCTGTGGTTAGAAGGGACGTCTGGAGATCATGTAGTCCAACTGCTCTGTTCAAGCTGGGTCAGCCAGAGCAGGTTGCCCCAGACCATGTCCAGTCAGATTTGGAGTATGTCCAAAGCTGGAGACTCTATGCCTTTCTGGGAATCCTGTGCAGTAAAATGCAGTACAATAGTTTTAAGTTTGTGGAGGACTGTCTCCTGTGGGAGAATAAAGTTAAGCCTGGAAACTAGGGAGGGTTGGAGGGATTGGTGTTTTATAATTTGATTTGATTTCTCATTATGCTACTCTGATTCGAATGGTAGTAAATTAAATTAATATCCCCAAAGTCAATGACAGTAAATGGTGAGTGATCCATCCCTGCCCTTATCCTGACCCATGACCCTTTCATTATATTTTCTCTCATCTGTCCAGTTGAGGAGGGGAGTGGTAGAGAGGCTTTGGTGGGCACCTGGCATTCAGTTAGGGTCAACCCACCAAAATGAGAGATGTTCCAGTCCCTTGCCTTTATGGCCCTACTCCAGCATGATTCTGTCTCTCTTCTACGGGGTGAGCCCCAAACTGGACACAGTACTTCAGGTGTGACCTCACCAGTGCTGAGGAGACAGGGAGGGCCAGCTTCTTGCACCTGCTGGCAGTGCTTTTCCTAGTACAGCTCAGGATGCTGATAAGTGCAAAGTAATTTAAATTTACAATTGTTACATTTTTGAACTTCTGTTACAGAAAAGATAAAATGTGCTTGGGAGTTTATGTTTGGAAATATAAAGTAATAAGTTAATTTCATGTACTCTTCCATTTTAAAGAGTTGCTGATCAGTATTCTGATGTATATTGTATATATAATTGGTTTAGCCCATTATTTTTTTTTTTTCCAGTGGCTTCATTCTTATAGAGAACTTGTCTATCACAGAGAGGAAATAAAACTATTTACTACAGAAAATGGGAAAAATGTTGCTAAAAGAGATGCCAACAGAGTTTTTTATCAATTAAAGATTGATGGGGAGTAGAGTCAGAGACTAGATGGAGTAAAAAGTGGAGTAAAATATAGCTTATTCCAAGGATTAGCAACACCCACATAAGTGTGTAGTCAGGAAAGATTTCTCAGAAAAAGGAGAGAAGATGAGAGTAAGAGAGTAAGAGGAGTGAAAAAATGAGAAAAGGATGGGATCAGTGAGGCAGGATAAATATTTTCTGTTGAAAAATGAACATATATTGGAAATACTAAAGGCTGCTACAGGGAAAAATAATGAAATATAAAATTTTACTTTGTTTTTGTTGAAGAATTTGGAAATATCCTGATTAAAGAAGGAAAATAGGAGGATCTGAGGAAAGCATCAAACTTTGCCAACAGAGTTGGCTAATAAAATGGAAAACAAAAGAAAACATGCTGCTTTTATTGAAAGTGGTAGTGTAAAAATATCATTGTGTACCACAGGAAGTGGATGTGATATCTGGAATTTTTCCAGGACGGTTGAGTGTATGAAGAGTTGAGTAAGATAGAAAAGGAGATTCATGTGTGTAGACAGCAGATTTATTTCTCTAAATACTTTTAAAGATAGAGGTCTTAAATTTTATGCCTGGAGAAGAGCAACAAGTTATGTATGTTCAGTAAAAAGGAGTTAAACCAATGAGCTCTGAAGTGAAGAGATGAGAGGGAAGGAGGAATCAAGGATGTAGTATAATTAAAAATTGAATATTGTAACTTAGATTCCAAAAACATTCACATATGCAGTGTTGCAGACTGTTGCTGTCTATTACTTCTGATGCTGTGAAGGTGTGATTATGCAAATGTTCAATTAATGTCCTGGGCACTTTGTCGACCAGCCTGAGGAGCACTGTAACCTGCACTGCCCTGGAGGCCAAGCACCTCCTCTGCTGTGCCCTGGCTTGTGGAGCAGAACTGGAAGGTGCTCCTGATCCGCTGCATACAATCCAGCAGGACACAGTAAATTCAGAAATTCTTGTGCTGCTCTATCTCTAATAGTTAAGGGATGCACTGTCTATTAAAAACAGCCACAAAAATCAATCACCGTTGGAAGAGCTCCTTGCAGTTTTTATTTATTAAACACTTCCTTTCATATGGCAATCATGATACGCAAATCTATCCCTCATAAGTAATAAACCGAGGACGTGTTAGTTCTGGTGGGTTCTTAGTGAGCTTTTATAAGTTAAGCAAAGTGCAGCATGGGAACCAGTAATACAAATTAACTGTTGCATGTGTGAAGGGCAAATAGCATTCTCTAGATATGTAGCTGTAAATGGTTGTTATTCTGTATATTTGCTTTTCACATTAATGTCTTTTGTCCTTTACCCTATTGCTACAATTTGAACAGCGAAAGAAACAACCAGAAGAATATTTTTCCCCAACTCTTAAAAAAGGAAGTGCCTGCAAAAAATATTTGAATGAAAAAGTCAGAATTCTTTCAGTGCTTTTTGTCTAGGCATAAGTGTTAAGCATGGACAAGTTTCTTCCGGTGTACTCAAATATATCTTGTGTATGTGAATGGCCCAAAAAAAGTCAGATATTGGGGATAAATGGTACCGATGGTAGCAGGATTCCACATATTTATTATTTTCAGTATCTACTGTTAGTTAAATAATGTATTTATTCACAGAGTTTTATTCAGTGCATGTCTCAGTACTTAGTGTACCATCATATGTCAAATACTTGTTTGATTTTTCTTTTTCCTTACTAATATTCAGTAGTACTTGGTGATTATGTCTGGCCACCACCATGGACTACAAATACTTTTTTTCTGCACTTCTGTCACCACATTCTTGGAATATAGCTGCAAAAGAGGTGCATTTGCACAAACTAAATTTAGCCTAGAAAAGCTAATTTTAATTTTTTTTTTCCAATTCATTGACTGTAAAGGAGAGAGACTGGCAGCCTCTTCTGAGGGACTCAAATCCAAATCCTCCATGAGGGCAAAAAGTGCTTAGGGAAAACTAAAGAAGATTAATCTTTGTGAATATCTACCAGAAGGTTTTTTAGTTGGCACTTCAGGATTGTTCAGATTTCTGAATTTTGTGATATGCAGATTCTTTGCTGCAGAAACATCCAGAATCACAAGATCACAGACTTTCACATTGGAGAGGGCCTCTGGAGGTCATCTAGTCCAACTTAGTCTCTGACTACATCTAGTTAGAGCAGCTTCCTCAGAAAATTAAGGGTCTAGATAGTTCTGCTGCCAATTATTTTCTTTTGAATTTGGATTAAGTTCAGGATTTTCTGCTTCTCCATGCTAAACAATCCCAAGTTTCTTAGCCTCGACTTGTATGAGAAATGCTCCAATCCCTTAATTATCTGTTTCTGACACCATATCTCACTAATAGTTTTCTTCACAGCACATCTGCAGCTGGAAAACTAAGACAAATCCCACAAAAGGAAGGAGCATCTGTGTACTTGTGGTGGAGAGACAGATTGTCTGCTGCTAGGCTATGTAAGAGACATCATAAAACTTTAAGGGCTCTATCATAAAAGATGTTTCAGCCATCAAAGAGCTTTCTGAGAATCCTCTCTGGAATTGCACAAGACTCATCTCGGATCTCTCCTGGTACTTTGTTCCATATTTCAATTCCCTCAGTAGTGAGATCTGCGACTCATCCCTAACAGCACTAATATCTTCAGTATTGATGTATCCATTAGTTTTTGACTCTTCATTGGTACTGGAATCAATTGCTAAGTTGATTGCAGATACGTTCATCAATCACTGACGATTTCTTGGCTGTTTTGTCCAGGTTCCATAATATTTTCTGGGCAGTGACCTGTTCTTAATTGGCCTCTGGAGAAAGCTAACTTGCTCCACTGGCTGCAGTAGGAGATTAGGGAGTCTGACTGCTTAATGTAGTTAGGAAGAATGAGTACTCCTGTGTTGGCATCTGTAGCCAATGTAGCCATCTGCTACAGCAGGAATGATGTTCATTTATGTATCTCTGTGAATGATCAAGAAGTACAGGAATAACAGGGGCATCTTATAGCTGTTCTCAGTTAGAGATAAACCTCTTTTAGATCATAAATATGTGAGAAAGTCTCTCTGTATTCTGCTGAAATAGTATGTTTAAATAGAACTACGCTCTTTAGAAATTAGAAGACTGACTTTGCAAGAAATATGAAGCAGTACCATAAACATGACTCTACCATGAGTAACACTCATTTATGCCACTAAAAACACTTCCAGTGCCATGGGATCGTTAAGCTTAGCTAGTGAATGGGCAGAACTGTAATGTCACCGTCTGCAAGGTCGGGGAAATACAGGTCTGGAGCTTCCCTAAGGCATGGTCAGCTGCAGACACATACAAAAAACATTGCATTTGGGCAGGCCTGAGCAGAACCTGGTTGTGCAACAGTGCTAAGAGTGTAAAATTTGGCTGAGTTGCTCTGTGTTGCCTCCCCTGTAGGACTCCGTGCATTCAAAGCTGACTAAAGCCAGTGCATAAGAGTCACAAGCAGTGACTGTAAAGAGCAGTCTCTTGAGGAGGAAAATGGGTGTTATATAACAGAAGTTCTTTAAAATAGAGTGTCTTGGTAGAGCTCTGTGCTGTTTGGCAGTGCAGCTTTTAATACCTGCATAAGCTTAACTCTGCCTTGGTCAGCAGTCTTTAAGTACTGGTAACAGAATTAGTATCAGCATCAGTAGTATGAGGGAAAATTACCAGGCCTGGTCTTCACAGAAGAACAAACTTGGAAATCTGTGTAACTTTGTTTTGGTTTGCAAGAGGATTAGTGTTTTATTTATCTCTTCTACTTCAATATAGTAATTATCTAACATTTCTCACTTACACTGAAGTCTCATTAGCCTGAAACATAGTGTTCTGTCTTTTCAGTATTACACTCAAAAGTATAGAAAATAAATTTCCTGACTTCTGTTACTATTTCCTTAGGAGGGTGTAGAGGTTATTACAGCTCTCCATTGTATTATTTTCATTTTCTTAGTATTAGTTAGGCAGCAGTATTCCATCAGTAAACCTTCAGAAATTATCTTCCCAACTGAGAGACTGTTTCTGTCTGTAATTTACAATATATGGCACAGTATGATGTATGTTATTTTGGAATATTGTACCATTTTCTTTTGCCATAATTGCCAAGATCAGTACAAACCAGAATAGATTCATCTTTTTGGAGTGGTGCTGCATTTGAACATATAGTTAAATAATTTCCTCTATAATCCTCAGGGCTCCTTTCCTGCATTATTGCTTTCAAAACATTCATCTCCAACTTGGTGTATAGGATTACCAATTATTTTTATCTATTGAATCTCATTTATTTTAATTCTGTCCATCTCTAACCTTGCCAGATCATTTTGCAATTTTAATTTTTGCAGCTGCATATTTGAGAAGTACGATTTTTAAATATTTTCTAGGCTACTGTGCTGTGGCACACGTCCAGTTGCATTAGTATAATAGGAAATCTTGTAATTCCCCATTGAAGAAGGAACCAGATGAACAGACCTTGTAAGACAATGTTTCATCCTGACTAATTTGATTTTTGTTTTATTATTTGGAGGTACAGTTAAATATTATTTCAACACAGTAACACAATAAAGCATCTTCATAGTTCAAAACCTGTATGTTTTGGAAGAATTTGAAACTTACTTTTTTATGTGAAAGAGAGCCAGCCCTCAGACTTTCTCAGGAAATAAGTGTCATCCTTGTGATTCTCACAAAACAAGAAGAACAGAAGTTCAGTGCTCCTTTAATACCAAAACCAGGCTTCATAAACACCCTAGAAGGTGAGTTCTTGCTCTCTTTTTGCATATTGCTGCATTCCTTGAATGCTCTGAAAAAGAGAGAAAGAAGCAAATACAGAACATGATTGTGAGAGAAAATGTAGCTCAGTGCAGAAGATCTGTTGTGCAAGAAAGTTTTACCTTATTCATTCCATCCATGAAGGGCATATTGTTGTCCTGGCCTTTGTCAGTCAATTGGCAACAGTTGGTGAAACCTCACTCAGCAGCTGTGTTCAAGATCATAAGTCATTGTAAGTCATCTTAAACTGCTTTTGTTTTACTCAGACTGCAGGAAATGGAGAATTGCTGTCTTTTCACTGAAGAAATTACCTTGCTGCTTGGATTGTCCTCATAAGGATCTGAGGCTGTACACCCTGATAAATAATAGATAACGTTGTACAGACAGGTTCTGAGTCCCCAGTGCTTTGGCCTTTTCAAGGCAGTAAGCAAGCACAGAGGAGGTGCCCCTCTTAGTGAGACTGTCAGCACCTCTTCTGACGAAGGGAGTTTGCTCTATGTCTTTGGCAGATGCATAATCCAACATGCAAAAATTCTGATTTTTGTTTTTTAAAGGAGAAAGCAGCTTGCTGTCAAACATTGTTCTCTAAATAAGTTAATCAAATATTTCAGCAGTGTATCTCAGCTGAAAACAATCTAGTCTTTTCTTATTAGATTGCAAGTCAGAGCATAAAGTAGAAGATGGCCAGATGATTAGAGGTAGGAGAAGTATATTCCTATTGACCCTTGTTTCTTCCTTATGATTACCAAACACTTTAGAAGTGCACTAGAATGAAAATAAAACTTATGTCCAAAGACTGTTGTTCTTCCATTTCTAAAACCTCGCTTAGCACCTTTTATGAGACTCCATGATGCCCTGAATTTATTAAAATACAGGAATGTGTTGAAAAATTAAGTGAAGTCAACGCATTCATAGTGTCCAATTGACAGAAAACTGTGAAAGACACTGGTTGGAATGTCTGTTTAAACTCAGCTGAGTTACTAATCACTTTCCTAATGGTGAAAAAAAGCATTATGTGTCTGCAAATTGGTCCAACTGTTCCACAGCTGATTAGCCAAAGATGTCTCCACGGTATTGTGACCTTTGGTTTATGTGATTTCCACTAATTTTGCTTATAAATGATGTCACCTTTAAAGTACATAAGTCAGCCAATTTGATAGGTTACACAGAAATTGCTAATTCTTTTCCCTCTACATTACCACTACCTGAAAGTAGACTCAGTTTGAACACTTCTGTCCCAGTACCAAGTCTGTCAGGGCTCTAGACTGACTAAGAGTTCATCTGCTGCTCTGACCTTTGGGCGGAGTTGGAATAATGACCAACTAGTACTTAGGGAAAAAGTCAGAGTTGAAGAGATGCCGTGCCACGGAGAGGTAAGAATGGCCTCCACTGAGAAGTAAAAATGGGCTCAGCATATGCAGAAATAGAAATAGAAAACATGGGATTACTAAAGATCCACCCTTGTATTGTTGTATGGAAGTAATCTAATTGCACGAGTGGAAATGAAAGAGGAAGGATTTAAGTGGATTTTCTTTTCACATATAAACAACTGAGAAGTTTTAAAATCTTAGGAATTCAGATACCATGCAGGTACTGACTAGATAGGTTGAGCATGAATAGAAAAACTGTGTATCAGTTCTTATTATTTTAAAAGAAGTTGAATGTTTCAAAAAGAAATATGAATGTTTGGAAGACACAAAATAACACTACTAGTTTTGTTTGTCCAATTTACTCCCATTTTGTCTCTCTTTTTCCATCTCTGGTGGTGGTGGTTGATGCACAACTGTAAGCAAGTTTTGCAGATATTCCTATAGGGATCTTGGTATATTGAATTCATTAGGAGCAAAGAAAAAGGCTTTCTCAAGTATATCCAAGTATATCCAGAAACACAACATAAATCCCTTTAAATCTTTTTCAGATGATGGTACTGCATTCAGAAAGTCGGAATCTGAAAATCTGGGGGATTGTTCAGTTTCATAAGTATTAGAATTCTGGGAGTTTAGCATGACCTGTAGAGTATCAGAAATCTTTCTGGTTCCAGCTAATGGTTATGTTATTCCCATGAGAGAGGGAAGAGGGCCAACATAAAGAAGAAAATTTTGTTGAGTGAATCCCAGGATAGAAACATATGTCAAATTGTATTCTCAAAACATCAGCAAATTACTCTGGAGGATTTGGGGGGTTTGTTGTTTGTTTTTTCCCCCATGGTTCAAATACATGACTTGAAATACTAGGAAGATGTGGTCATTCTAGATGAAATAACATTAGAGATCCTGCTGTATGGCTACTACATCTAACAGGTCCCGCTGCTTTTCCTCACAGTATGAAATGTGGATGTTTCTTCCATTTCTGTGAATTTCTAAGTTTCTTTTGTCTCTCTGATATAATTCCCATTGCAAGATTTCCCTATGATCACATATGATCATTATATTTTTTTTTTTTCAAAAAATAAAGCACAGCTTTTTGTGAACAAGGAGACCAGTTTATTGTGATGGTCATCAGTCTCAATAGTTTCTAATTAATGCAGCTGAAATACATGCCTGTATCTCTTTCTCATAATTACCCCAACCATAAAAATTATCAAGGTTGCTTGTTTCTGTGTCAGAGAACATTCTGAATCCACAGGAAAAGAGAATGACAGGTAAAATAAATGAAGTGTGTCTGCTTAGGAACAAGTGTTTTATGCATAATTATTTCGTGCCTTGCAAATTAACTACATCATATGTGCCTGGGAATTACAGAAAACTGAAATAATGTACCTAGGGCATATTGGAATTTACTATGCAATTATATTTCTTGTTGCATTTTATATTCTTTAATGGGCTTGCAACATAAGAATCCAGGAAAGAGATGCTAGTGCTGGTATTCTTTGTTACTATTTTTGGCATATGTGTATTTCCCAGAAGTCAAATAAATATTCTGTTTATTTACCCTTTTTCTAGTATTTCTATAGGTAGCCAAACTATGGATAGAGTAATGATTCAGGAATGTACATTAAAATCCCCAGGTAGAGGCCAGAAAGATCTGTTTGGCTTCTAACAAAGTGAAATGGAAAAAAGAGTTTCCAAAGAAGGTTCCAAGAGCAGTGTTCTACTTTTTGTTTTCATCTGCTAATTAAATAAGAGAGAGCATTTTGTATTTTATTTTATGGAACTTTATTTGAACTTCTATGGTGGAGCCTCAAGATGGCTTGAACCTTGTGGTAAATTGCCCTGTTTTGGCAATTCTCATTTCAAATAAGAGCAATCAAAAGTTTACAGAAAGCTTTGGAAGCTCATGTCCTTTAAAGAGAGGATAATAACCCAGATGAGATAGATTATTAAATAAGTAGAGCTAAGATATGCTGAAAAAAGGTTGAATAAATCATGGTAAATAAATGTCCTTCCCATCCACTAGTCCTTGAGGAGTGTGGCTTCTCCTTAAAGCTTTTGCTAGCCACTTGGTACCTTTCAGTAGCCGTCTCCTGTCCAGTCTCTCTGGGCTGCTTTGCTCCATCAGCCAGGCTTTGCTCTGTGCCATGAGCAAGACCCTGCTCCACTCGTTCACAGTGCCTGGATATCATGAGCTGGCTAGAAAGTACTCCTGGTTTCTCCAGTGCCACCAGTGTTTCCACCGCCCTCCTAGCAAAATATACCTAAGAGAGAAAATGGAAACAAACCAGTTCTGGCATCCTTCACAGCTATCAATTTCATGAAGAGAAACTGGTTCTTTCTAAACAGATAGGGATACAGAAACAGATAGAGGCATACAATTTGAAAACAAGGTTCTAAAAAGTCTCTGTGTAAGTGCTCGCTTTGTCTAAGCAATAGCAGTAAAATTTGGTTTGCTCTCACATCTGTGTAGACAGGAAAGCTCACAAATGTTTAAAATTGAAAGTGTTGGCACAGATAATTGTCTTTAGACTTAGCACTTATAAAAATGCTTCTGATAAACAGCTTTCCTGCAAAGGAGTTTTTTGTTTATTTGCAGCATTTATGGCAAAAGCTCTGTGTCGATATTTCCACTGTAGATCTTTCTTACTGGTCTTTCCATAAAAATTCACTCCAGAATGAAACCTGGAGCATCTGATCTCATCTCTTGACCAGTTTTCCAGAAAATTGACTGAGCTGAGGTTTTTATACTGTACAAAGGTTGAAACAGGTGTGTTGGGGGGGAAATGAGGGAAGCAGGGGGAGCAGTAGGAACGTAGTTGATGGAAATGGTTTGTATTTCGTCTGTAGTATCGAAATGGTGTGCTATTGGCATCATCTCTACGCCAGTTGTGCTGTAGTGGAATTCATTTCTGTTCTTTGTACTGCATGAAATTCTGCATATTGCCCCATCTGTAGGAGAATATTTCAACAGAGACAAAAATCTTTATCATGAGCCAATAACAATTAAAAATTATAACAAAGTAAAATACTATGGAAGATGATATATTGCTTTTTTTTTTTTAAGTCTGGTTAAGGGGTAGTAAAAATCACCACTTCCAAATGATGAAGTGCTCAGAGGTTTTTGTTGTTATTTAGTTTGGTTGGTTTTGGTTTTTTTCTATGCTGTTGCCAAATTATAAAACTGGACTTGGTGGTGATCAAACCATTTGGAAGCACTGAGTCACTCGTAAAATAGTGTTTGGGGTTTTTTTTGGAAGGTCAGTAATGTGAAATAAACTACCATTCTTATGTCTGCTCGTTTGCATCTGACTAGAATTGGCAGGCTGAGAAAGGAATTCTGAGTCCCCGTCCATTTCCTCAAAGACAGCAACAGCTTCACTGTTGTGAGTAGTTTTGGCTGGTAGAGCCACAGTGATCAGCTTTGCCTGCTCTTCACGTTTGGTAGACGTTTGCTTTAAGTACTTTTTGTTTTCCTGAGCTTGTTTTTCTTGGCTGTTCTGTCAACATTCCGGTACATAGCTTTTCATTTTGTGGCTTCTGGTTTGCTTTAGAGTTGCACCTATTTTCATAATGATATATATTTTATATTATATAGGACACAATTATTTTTTTCTTGTTGTGGCCAGCCAGACAATGTCTCAGTTATGTTTGGAATGTGCCCATCACACACAACCTCAGTCACTCTGATGTGCCTTGAAGTAGTTCATGGCATGACTACTATGTGCTAGGCCAGCTTAAGATGCCACCTTTCTGTCCCCAGACCCTGCAGAGAGGGAGTTGAGCTTTAGCTGGCCTACCCTGACATAATCAGTAAATTCAGCTGAAGTTTTCTGGTGCAAACAAACCTAAATAGTAGCCTTAGAAGAAAACAAAGTGACATTTTTGCTGAATCTTCACTGTAGCTGCTTATTTTGGTGTAAATCTTCCTGGATTTACTTGGATGGCAATGGGGTAGAACCATCTAGGTTTAGTAGCAAAATAACCACAGTGGGAGTTTTTTGGTTTTGTTGGGGTTTTTTGTTTGGTTGGTTTTCTTGGTTGGTGGTGTTTTTTGGTTTAGTTAGGGTTTTTTTGTTTGTTTGGTTTTGGTTTTTTTGGTTTTTTTGGGTTTTTTTTTTTAATCCCTGGAACAGAGATACTACACCCATCTAAGAGTCTTTGGGTACTTTAGAAAGAGGTGAGGACATCATTAGGGACTTGAACATCTTGGTTCTTCTCACAAAGGTAAGCATAATTCTCTGGATAACTATCATAGTCCCATTTTACTTTTGGCTTTCAGAGGCTTACTACAAAAATAGACTGACTGAAGTTTCAAACACCTCAGGTCAGAGATTTGAATCTAGAGATATACAGCTAAACTTCCTGAGTTACAGAGGCTTTTTTATTGTTTGCTTAGGAGAATTACAGTGTTTGCTTCCTTATGATATTAGCATTTCAGTGGTATAGAAAGACCTGAATAATATATGCAGATTCCTGAAACAGCTTTACTGCAGAGAAATAGAATGTTTGGGAATGTTTTGGCAGTTCTTCAATAGAAAATGGGGGTTAAACTAAGCATAGGTTTTAAAATATTAAAAATTTTAAAGCATTAACTAAAGTGAAATTTTAAACTCAAGTGATACTACTGCTCCTTTTCCCTCAGTAGTTTCATGCTAACAGAATAGATGATCATATTTTTATTTGTAATCAGAAAAATAAAGTCGCTATACTCAATTACCTCAAAATGTTAAATATACTACAAATGCATGTAAAAGTGGAACTTTCAATCTATTCATAATAAGAAATACTCATTTACAGAATTCAAGAAATTCCAGTTCAATGTGAGTAGTAATGGACATGAGAAAAATCTGTAGGTAAACTGTGCACAGCTAGACACAGGATTCTCAAAATTTGTAGATGCATGAGAAAGAAGCTGGGTTTAGGAAGGATTTATTTTAGGCACTGAGCAAAGCTGTAAGGGGGCAAAAATCAAAGTAACTGTTGGGTTTTTAGAGACAGGTCAGAGGTAAGTCAAGTCCCTAAGTTTCTTGGTTTATACATGTTACAGGTCACTCAGTACACCACTCAAAAGCTTGCTAAACTCTCATACTTTATGCCACAGAGAACACAAACTACTCTGCATAGACAACTGTGTCCATATCCCTGCGTTCCAGGGCCTAATTTCACTAGGAATCTTCATCGAGCCTCTGGTATGACATACCACGCTTTGTTAATGTGCTGTACCCCACCTTAATGTGAATTTCTGCTTTTCAGCTCTGAGGGACAACAGAATTGAGCTGGTCCGAGCGTCGTGGCATGAGCTGAGTATCAGTGTCAGCGATGTGTCTCTGTCAGACGAGGGGCAGTACACCTGCTCTTTATTCACAATGCCTGTCAAAACTTCCAAGGCTTTTCTCACCGTTCTGGGTAAGTATGAATAGCTGAGCATCAAGAAGCAAGTGTTAAACTCCTCAGGCTTTGGCAAATTATGATAAGAATGAACTTTTCTAAAGCTTGGCAGAAGATAAATGTAAATGTCTGATCTAGTTTCCCTGATGTTCATTGTTTCATATTGCTGTGCTGAAAAATAACATGCCTCTTACTGTTTGTACTGTGGCAGGATAATGAATTAGGGAGCACACAAACACTAAGGCACGAGTGCTCCATGAAATGGACATAACCTCTACATCCCGAGCACCAGAAGTGCAGAGAAGGTGCATGTGTTCATCTCCTAACAATGTATTGTATAGGGCAAAGGGGAGAAAATCAGAGAGCATGAAATCAAAACGGGCTTCAGAGCTTTATCATTTTTCCTTAGCTGTGCATTTTTTTGGCTCATTCTTCTTTCTTTTTTGGTTTTTTTTTTTTTTTTTTTTGTCTATAAAGTGCAACTTTTCACTGGGTTTGCTGCTTCTTTTATGCTTTATCCTCTAAGTGCTCTGCTGTTTTCCCCAAAGGTTATAGATACACATAGAAAAGCAATAGCTTTCAAGAGATGCCCAGGAAATAAAGCTTCTGCTTGAAGCTTTATATGATTCTATGAATGTCAGTAGCCCAATCAGCCAAAATTGCTGTAGTTCATTGAAACACACCTGCGTACCTAAGAGGTTATATGATTTTAGAGATTGATTCTTATTCTCGTCTCCTTTTTTCTGTCCCTGAACATGGCTCCTTCTTTCTTTTTGTTTTATTTTTATATGTGGACAGGCAGACAGTTGAATTTAATAGGACTAATATAAGATATTCTCTGTGCCAGTAATATTCACATTAATCCAGCCAGGGAATTGGTTTTGTGCTTAGGATATGAAATACTTCTCCCTTTCAGTCCCTGTGAGACTATTTTACAGAAATCTTCACAAGTTTGCCATTAAGGACAAAAAGTACCCACTCAAAGCAGAATATTCTAGAATAGCAACTGCCTATGCTTAATCTTCTTTTCTGTAGAGAGACATTTCATGATCTAAACAGTTGATGAATACACCAGTTCAACCTCTTAAATGGTGGAAAGACATAGAAAGGTGTTGCAAAGACAAGAAAAACCCCAAAACATCTACCCAATATTTATTAACAAAAGTAACTTGAGCTTTCACGGTGCTTTAAGTTTTATCTTCATTTTAGGTAAAAATGGGAGGATTTCATGTTTTCCCAACATCATCTACTTACCTTACAAGAAAGAAAACAATTTAAGATTCCTGTCTTTTTCATTTTGTATTTGTAGTTTCCTATTTCGAACTAACATTTTAAACTCTTGGAACATTTTCTACTGGAGAAGGGGATCTTTACCATTGAAATGTATTGCATCTTTTAATCACATAAACTATCCTTTTATGTACTAATAATCTCTTTATTGACTGCTCTGTTATTGATTAGAAAATTTAAGTGATTAGGTATTATAGTAGACACCATTTTCTGTCCAAAAAGAGAGGAGTAGATTTATTACAGAGGTGTACTGTGCCATAGTTACTGCTGCTTTAGGTTTCTGTACATAATCTGTTGTTTTGGAAAAGAGATGTAAAAAACCCAAACTATGAAATAAAGGGCACAGGATCAATTACTGTGACTGATCCCTATATCTAACCACAAATATGAAAGCATCAAAGCACTGTAGATGCAAGTTATGACTGATATTTTTTGCGATTTTAAAATTACAGTTATCAATATTATTTTAAAATAAGTTATTCTTGTGTTTTCATAAGTCAAATGGATTTATAGAGGTATTGATCAAAATCTTCCCAAATCTCTTTTTTTTTTTTAATTTTCAACAGATCATTGAAAAACAACTATTTCCAAACTTAATATTATGTGTATGGCATGTCAAAATCATAATACCTCCTCTGATGGTCTTGTATTCAGCTGAAGAACTCTCCATAGCCAATGGAGCTGTGATTATATGTCTTGGTGCTTTTTTTTGGGATTCTCTGACGATAAAGTGACTCCTGTATTTATTTTCATCCTCTCTTTTCCATGGATTTTGTATTAATTATTCAGGTTTAAACATCTGTTCTGAACTTAGGTCAGTTCAGCTTTTTGTTGCCAGTTATGTTTAATTTTCACAGCTGTGCTTCTAACGTGCTTTGTCACCCTGCTTGCTGTGCAGAGCAGTTTGAACATTACAAGTCAGACTAGACCTGCATGCAGAATATACATAGATAAGGTGTTTTTTAAAATGCAATCTGTTTCTCTTAGAAAATTAGGTAATTTATGTTTTCTTCCTTTATTTACAATCAGCTACCACTCAGATTGATATTTTTTTGCAATAGGAAAAAGGTTTCACTGACAGAGCACAAGGAATTAATTCTCCTGTTTTCAGAATCTAGAGCATATGAAGAAATGAACTTCAAGTTGGTCATGTATTCATGGCAGCAGCTGACACTGTCAGAGATGTTTTGCTTGTTTGCTTGTTAGGTGTTCCTGAGAAGCCACAAATTACTGGATTTACCTCACCAGTTATGGAAGGCGAGAGGATGCAGCTGACTTGCAAGACATCTGGTAGTAAGCCAGCAGCCGATATCAGATGGTTCAAGAACGACAAAGAAGTTAAAGGTATTTAAAAGACTTTGGTGTAATTGAGCCCAATTGTCAACCCTATACATTCTGTAAAATGATATTTTTGAGTTTGTGTTTGTAAAGTTTCTCATATTATTCATGAAATGGAAAGGTGATAGTACATAGATAAGGAATTGATTGTAAATTACTGCAGTGGTAATATAACCATCTTTTATTGTTTCTTCAAATGGTAAAAACTGATGTTTTGAAATGCTCAGAATTCTGTTCAGCTTAATAAAAAACCAAACAAAAACAAACAAACAAAAAAAGAAAAACAAAAAACAACCCCCCCCACATTTTACCTGAGTTGTCTAATATTTCTGATTTCATTAGCTCAAGAAACTACCACAATCAAAGTTACAGAATTAATTACAGAACTATTTATCTTCCTTTACTATTCTCTACCACTGTTCAATGTGCAAAACCAGAGCTGTGACATAAAATTGGTAAATAAAGTAGATCGCAGTTGATTGCCTAAAGAATCTTGTCCATTCTAGAAGTGTCTTTATATTTGTAATAAAACTGAGAATAGTGTTGAATAAAACAAGAATTTTAGAACAGAATAATATGAAATTTGTAACCAGGATAGAAAATGAGGAAACAGAGAATCATTCTTTTCAGTTCTGAGAAATTTGAGGAGATTGATGAAAGAAATGCAGCACCTAATCAAATGTAGTTAAAAAGAATTTAACAGCACAGCTAACACACATGGCACAGCATAGACTCTGACATTCAGAAAAGATGACAGGATGAATGAACATATTCAAGGCATGTAAAGATGGGAAATCACTATAAATGATGTCAATACTTTAAGAGCAACATTGACATAGTCAGCCTAAAAGCAAGGCAACACATTTGGAAAGATGTTATTTTACAAATTATGTTTTAAAGTCTGATTTAATAGCTTCACCTTTCTTTCAGCTGACATGTAATTGAAGCCAGCAAGCAATCTGGCAATTTGACTCTTTAACTAATTTGCTCCTCTCAAGAGTTCCTAAAACGTTTTTGTTTTTTTTTTTTTTTAAATAGCGTGGGGAAGAAAAAAAGAAGGTGTATGAAAAAGAATAGTAAAGGGGAAAACCCCCCCAACAACCAGAAATAAGAGGAAAGTACTCAGAACATTCATTTCGTTTTAGTTTTCTAGGTCTTCTGAAGAGCACATTGCCATTTCTCAAAGGTTAGAAATAAAATAACCTAACCAGTCTGCAGTGGCATCAGCAGAAGTTACATTAGCTTTGTGCAGTGTAAAAGGTGAAATGATAAATCTGAGAAAATAGATATGAAATTATATGCTAATGCAGCTGACATTAAAGGTTAGGAGTTCGTCTGTCTAGCACCAGTAAATCCAATTGTGCTACACTGTATTATACATGGTGCAAACGAATATAAATGATGCATTGGGATCAGAGTTGCACCAAAGGGGAAAAAGCCACTCTAAAATTGTAGCTCCATTGCTATTACTCAAAAAAGGAATCATCATCTGGTAAAGGAATACTGTTTGACAAGTAAGTGTTAGTAATGAGAGAGACTGAATGTGAAGCACTGGGTACCACACCTTTTACTTTAGTGTTCTGTCACTCATATGCACCAATATCAGAAAGTGATGTGCAGTTTGCCATTCTGGTGACATTTCTGGAAGATTATTAAAAGCAAAAATACTGGAGAAGCTAAATGCATATTCTTCATTTTGAAATTACCTTTTTTTTCAACAAAATTTGTTACATGCTGTTTCAGCAATGGTATATAAAGAATTACTTTTAGGCTTCAGGAATATTTTGAATGGGTTTTCTTTTTCTTTTCCTAGCAAAATTGCTGATTTTTAAAATAAACAAGATAAGTTCGTCTTGTTGCAACAGGTTAAGATACTTTGAATAAGTTTATGTATTTAGTATACACAAAGATTTCAGAGAGGAACAGACTCTTTTGTCTTGATAAGCCTCTAAAAAAACAAAGATGATATTTTTTTTTTATATAACAAGGCCTTTTTATGTCAGAACTTGAGTTTAAATGTAAACAAAAATTGTATCTGCCATGTAAAACCAGAAAAACTGTCTTTTTAAAAGGTGAGTATTTCTATGAGAATGTTACAGGTATATGCTTTTATAAGTAGCTTGTAATGAACAATGGATAATAGACATTCCACCATTTCCATTTATCATTTTCACTCTCAAACACCTATACTAATGAGATATAAACCCATATTAGTTAATACAGGCATATCTGTATGTACACCTCTCTGGCAGAGCCAGAGAAGCAGGCCTGTAGTTGGTCCTTAGATTTCGTTTGGCCCAACATCTATTCAAAGGTTAAATCAGGTGGCTAAAGGTCTTCTCCAGTTCAGGTCTGAAGAATCTCCCAGGACAGAGATTCCATAGTCTGTCTGGGCTAGGTTTTTCAGCATTTTAAAGCCCTGCTTGTGGAACATTTCCATTATATGTAGATATTTCATGATACATCACCAGAATTTGCCTTGGTGCCCCTCAACTTTTGCTGTACACCTCTGGGAGGTTTCTGGCTTTTTTTCACTACGGCCATGCCATGCTTTAGGTACCTTAAAGCAATAGTTTGGTCTGGTTTTAGTCTTTTCTTCCTCTGGTTAGACAATATCAACAATCTTAAGCTGTCCTTGTACATTGTATACTCGCTCCACTGACCATCTCAATGGGTTTTAGCTGAACCCACTCAGGTTTGTCAGCATATTTCTTGTGCATTTTTACTTCAGAAAGCCCAAAACTGGGTCTGGTACTCTCAATGCAGCCATGCAAGTGCTGAATAGAGGAGAAGAATCACTTCCCTTGATTTTCTAGCTCTGCTGTAATTACTGCAAGGCAGTGAGTTTTATCTTTCAACCCTGCAAAGTCACACTGTTGACTAATGCTCAACCTGTCCTCAAAACCTCTATAAAGCTGTATCTAGTCATCCCCACAACTTGTTCCATTGCAGTGCTTTCCAGAGAAGGTGCTTGTATAAAGGATTCTATTTTAACCATTTTTCAAGGGAGTATTTAGAAGAGAGAGGAGCAGGAAGAAAATAAATGAAACAATAGACTACAAGTGACATATTTAAAAATTCTGTAAAAACCCTGGGTAAATATTCTGAATGACAGCACATGGTGTGTACCCCCTACCTGATCTCCACTGCTCTTACATCCACTTCGGCTTGCACACAATTAACACATATTACAATCACACCTTAATTTTGCTGTGAGAAAACATCTAAGAAAATACAGCTGATAAGGAGGACCAGATAACTATTTCTGTTGATGAGGATGTCAACAGTTTATAGAATAGTATCACTGCCCTTTTTGCAGAGGTAGTTAACTCCAAGAGTTGAACTCCTTCAAACAGTATATGTCTAGGGAAAGACTTCTAAACATCAATTTAGGAAATTAACTGCTTTTGTTTTTCTAAAGGATTAGAATACACAACTAAAATTAAAATTGTTGATGTTTTCAGGAGTCTTCTGTCCTCCACCTGAAGCCAGTAAGCAGAAGACTACCTGTATAGGTGTTTATAATTCAATTTGGAAACCGAGCTCTGGGAACAAGATCCCATGTGTTTGCTTTAATTATTAGTGAAGACATTTGTTGTTTGATTACAATAACTTTGCTTTAGCTCTGTTCAATATTTCTCTCACTTACTGATCCCTAAATATTAATAGTGACCTAGGCAGACATTGAAATCTTTTAAAGCTTACCAACAAACAGGCAGAAATATGATTGTATGCAAGAAATAATTATTTTTCAGCGAAAAATAGAAATTGTATAACTATGTGGTGTCTTCATCTGTCTAGAGACAATGACAAAGACCACCTTTCTGATATCAGAGGTATTTTTACTCTAAAAGATGTAGCTTAAACCATTGAAGATTTGCTTTCTAAAATTGATGCTTCATGGAAATTTTATTTAGGTCATTCCCTTCTCTAATGGGATTTAGTGTAATTTGTAAAACTGAAGCCTCTCACTTTTTTTTAAGGCACAGAGGACATATGAAATCTCAGTGTAATTTAATATATATGTTTAAGTATTTATAGATGTCTTTTCAAGCTTTCATCGCAATAGATCAATGTAACAAGCTTACCATTTTTCTGAAATAAACTAAAATCAATAAGTACTATAAGTAACTGGAAACCAAGTAAAACAAGTCTAAAGTATGTTCATGTTGCAGTTAATACACTAAAACATTTTAACATAAATTCTCAATCTTTTGGGTCTTCAGTTCTGATCTAACATATATGTCCTACAGTGAAATGTCCTGAATTTGAGCCTTAACCTTGAGCTGAGATGATGCTTCTTGAGTATAGCTGTAGGCTCCCTGCACTCCAGTGTCTGGGCTGAGAATTCTCAGATTTCTAACTGGATCTGCACAAAAACAACAGGGCAATTTAGAGTGATATAAAGCAGTGTGTGGAAGTTCTCTGTAGTACTTTTATTTCTAGTCTTCTTGGGACTTGTCTGTAGATTCCAGTAATATAGTTGTTCGTTATCACTGATGACAGTACCTGGGTTTAGTTTTATTAGTAAATTAGTGTGATTCTAACCAAACAACAGAATAAGCAATGACTAAAGTAATCACAGGATTAATCTGACTGCATGCACATGGCTGCAGTAATATCCTTGTATTGCATTACTGTGAAAGATTATAAGCATGAACTTAGAAAATTTAATATTTAGCGACACTATGAATGCATAAAGTAATGAGCGTAGGTGAAGACCAGATTTTTTTCTGATGACCTGCAGAGAAAGTTTATATCAAATTTGAACCTAAACATTTGAGGGGTAATAATGAATGGTTATTCTGTTTGAATGCAGTATCATGGAACCAACTTTAAAATTTTCTCTTTCCATATGTATCTCCTACTCTGACAATGAGAGCAAATTGAGGAATAACTGCAGTCTAATTACTTTTATATTAAAAAGATCAAAACGAATATGAAAGATGTGTTTTTTTCAACAACTGTGATAGATAATTTAGCTGTCTGACGTTGGGCTTCTTTCCCTAAAAATGTCGGAAGGAACACTGTTTGTTTATTCTTTCTTTCAGATGTTAAATATTTAAAAGAAGAAGATGCAAATCGCAAAACATTCACAGTCAGCAGCACGCTGGATTTCCTAGCAGATCGCAGTGATGATGGTGCAGTTGTAAGTTGCAGAGTAGATCATGAGTCCCTAAACTCTACACCTCAGATAGCAATGCAGGTTCTAGAAATACACTGTAAGTAATATACATTATAAATGCTTGCTTTGACAGTTTTGCTTTGTTTCAGAGTTTCTATTGGAGGAAAATTCTCTGGTATTGTGCAGATAGATAACATCTTTCTTCTAGCCAGCTTCTGTGGTTTGTAGTTAATGGGTTGGTTGGGGTTTTTAATTTTAGTTTTACAGGAGTGACTCTAAAAAGTTTAATGAAAGCTTTACCATTGAAAGCACTGTGGGACTGAGTTCTTGGTTTTCTTTGAGAAGTAGTAGAGAGAAAATGCATTTGTCTTTTTTTGCTTATCATTGAGTAATGTGAAAGTGTTATAAAACATCAAGAACATCCTAATTCACAGTTTTCCTTGAAAGTATCTAGAAATTTGAAACAAGGGCATAAATAAGCAAAGTTTGCAGCAGATTGCCTCAATCACGTTGAATCCTGTTAATGAAACTCTGTAATGTTGTTAATAGCACAAGCCCAGGAGGGAAAGCTCTTTAAAGTTTGTTTTTAGGCCTGGTCTACCCAGAACGTTAGTCTAGATTATCAAAACTTCAATTGTTTTGTATGTTTATATATTGGCTATTTTTTTTTCGAATAGCATATCCGGACATGATGTTTTCACAGTGCATTGTTTCCAAGTTGAATGAACCTGCCTTTGTATCTGTGTGCCCTACTCTGAAATTATGTTGTCCTTTGGTTCAGCGGGAGTTTTTTCACTTATAAGCTGTGAGACACTCAGGAGAACACCTTTTCACCATCACTTGACATTTTCATATTCACTTATATTATACCCACCATTCTTCAGGGTGCAGCTATTTGGATTTCTGCAGAACACCTGTACATCTCTTTGACAACTAGCAAAAACAGGCATCTGCAAAATAATTTCAGAGCAGGGGAAGAGAAGAGACCTTTCATGAATCTCTTTCTAGACTAGGTACAATCAACCTGTTAGAAACCAGACGTGGTTGTCCATAAAGCAGACAAGCGTTCAGTGACTGCAGCTAGTTCCTGAGGTACCATGTCAAGGGCTGCTGCCATATGTAGCTTGTTTCTAAACAGGGATATTTCTATAAGCATCTAAGACTTGTAGCACATGTAAAATGCAGTAATAGCAAAAGCACTCCATGCTTAGAAGCTGACAACATTGCTAAAAATGCCATCTGCAAAAAATCCCTCTGAAAATGAAGAGTATGTGGATGAGCATATGTGTTAAAAATGTTTTCTGAAACATTCTACCCATCATTTTACTGAGGGAGATCAGGGTCTTTCTTCACCAAATGGCTATTAAAACACCTCCCCTAATGTATTCAAATGCATCTGTACTAGAGACATGAATTCTTAACAGCTTTATTTCCTTCAATTCTAAATTGCACAGCCATCAGCCACTGAACTTGCCCGTGCCTTCACTTCCAAATTTCTTACTCTTCCTTCAGTGCCTTGCTCAAGATGTTGTCACCACAGGAGATGAACCAAATTGAATGGAACAATAGATACAGAAATTGGACAGCTACACAAGGTTTAAAGTAGCTGCAGTGTAGTGTGATTGGAGGTAAAGGCAAGGCATCATAAGGCAAAGCAGCCTTTTAGTGGCCCCTCAGATATAAAGCTTCTTGAATATCTGTTGTTTCCTTCCAGTTTGCACCCTTGGTAGCAAGACATGACCTTGCTAAATAGCATTAACATGCTTCTTCCTCTGTTGCTGTTGCTTCGTGTTTTGAGCAAGACCCTGCTCTCTCTTCTTTGGGTTCACTGAAGTTCTCTCACAAGGTCAGACTGCCCTGGGCATTTACATTACTGGTGTGCTTTAAGTTACTGGCCCCTCAGACTGCCAGCTTATCCAGAGCCAGAATACACAAGTAATTGTTCTCTATCATTCCTGCTTGCTCCATTAATTTTCCACCAATCAATTTAATATTCTCCAGCACTAGAATAGAGTCATTATACATGGAAAGAGAAGTGATAAATGTGCCAAAAGAAGCTGAAATTTAGGACAGAGAGTGGAAGTACCATTTAAAGCTATGGAGAAAGATGTGTTCTGTTATTGGTGACGAGAAGACTAAGAGCAATCTATTGTTCTTTTCCTTACCACCTACCTATCCATACTCAGAAGCCTTAAAGTTGGGCAAGTTTTGAAAGGAAATTTTATAAAAAGAGAAGAATATTCAGGGAACTGGTGATGTGGTTCATCAGAGAGTCTTGAAGGAAAAAGAGGAGTAAATCACTTAGAGCAATCCCAAATGCTTCTGATGGAGTACATGGCACTGAAACAGGGCCCCCTGATTCTATTCTCCCGGTGTTGCTCTCCGTTGCTGTGGATATTACTGCAGTCACTGGAAGCTGCTTTTTTCCCATCAACCCATAAGACTTCAAACGGGTAAGAGACATCCTGTTTGCATTGACAAGAGTCGTGCTCACAGGACCCAGTGGAAGCTGATCCAACATATATCCTCACTGCCACCTTGCAGCAGTTCAAAAATAGTGCTGGCAAAATAGATGAGTTATGGGAGCTCATGGGAAACGTCAGGAGAACTTGTTAATCTGACATCCTGTAGGCTCCAAAATCACAACTAAGTAGTGCGGCATTGCCACTTGTTCTGAATGTCCCGGGAATATATCAGATGGGCAGACAACTGTGAGAGAATGATAAGTAAGTCTCCTAAAATGGTCAAACAGAACAGCAAAGGTGAGCATCAGTTTGGCAGAGAATGAATGAACGATGATGGAACATCACCCACTAGAACTGTACTTGATTTTTAAACACCTTTCTAAAATCTGAAATGTTTTGTCTGTGGTACATGGAAGCTCAGGAATTATCATCACCAGTTAGAAGAAGAGATCAATAAGAACTTGTCTAGCCACTTCTGTCCTGTATAATTATGCTTGAAAGTTGAAAAGTCTTCTTTGTTCCAAGCAACTGGCCCCTGACAATGGACAAAACATTTATGGCTCCATCAAAACAAATAAATCAAAATGCAAAGAATAGGAAAACAGCAGAACACTAGGAATTAGGGGATTGTGTTGGCATCCAGTGAATGATAGGTAGAGAAAAAGGAAAGCAAAATAATGTTTAAAATGACAGGGTTCCATTTATTTCTAGTGAAAGAATAAAATTAAATCTGCTGTAGATGCTGAGACTATATGAAACAGATATTTGTAATTAGTCCTTGGAGAGATGTAGATAGAGGTGCTTATGAGTCCACACAGCTGCTTTTATCATCAGCTTTGCTAGGAATTAAACTTAACAAAATGAAAGCCATCAGGTATGGAATATGCTTTATTCCCTCTTCTTTCCCTAAAACAAATCTTAGTTTTTATTAGTGTGATAGAGAAATCAAATAAGTTTTCCCAGTAGTACCTACAGTATATGAAATTAAGCTGAGAACAAAAGTTTTACAATAAAAATATTTTTATTTGCTTTTATTATCTATTTAAGTGTATGGGATAGAAATAGTGTCTAAATCCTTCTGCTACTTTTTTCTTTTCTGCTTATAGTTCAAACTGGTAGTTGAGATTACCTATATTATTTACTACTTGACCAAATGAAGGATATCTTGAAGGAGACTGTGATCAGTCCTTGTTGTTCCAGGGCTTTAGAGATTAATTTTGCAGACTTGAAATATTCAAATAATATGGGAAAGCGTAGCATATCCCACTCCAGACTGTGGGATAATTAGCTCCTCCAATCTCCCGATTTATTTGTCAGTAATTTATGTTATGTCTCACTTGTGCTTAATCCTGTTCATCTGTGTGTTGTGCTCTGTGCACTACAGGGCAGCCCCATTGCCCAAGTCTTTCTGTTGTGCTGAAAGGTTTGGCTGTAATTTAGTTTCTGCTTGACCAGCAGAGGTTTGTGGTAGCATGACACTGCTTGCTGAGTTTATTTTTCCTCTGACCCTTACTGTCAACAGTAAACCTAAAATAGACTTGTATCCCCTCTGGCTTTGCTCTGAAGTTTACTTGTCAGCCTAGCTGCCACTGATTATTAGGAAGTGCTTCTTCTAAGTGATAAATACAAATCTCAAAGGGATATTTAATTTCATTGTTTACTTCTGAGTTCAAACTAAACAAAGAATGTACTCTTTGTTCCCGTATTATAGAATCGTGGGTACAGTACTTCAATTTTGAAAGCTTCTCAGTATGATATTTAAGGGATTTTCTCAGTCCTCCTGCGTGCTTCTGAAAAGACGGTTTGAGGGCATGTACAACTTCTGGTCCACATCTGGGAAGTCAATGAATTCTTCTCATCCCTCCTCAATGTCACAGACACGCTGTGATTCCCCAAAGCAGCATCTTTACTTTCTTCCAGGTCTTACTTGAGTAGAAACCAGCCAACATATTGCTTCATACTGAACAGAATGCCATAAAATTACGCTGTGGTAATTACCTTACCTTAGTGGAGATTCTCTGACTACAGTGAATTACCCAGAAGACCTCGGTAAAAATTAATTGTGTAAATCTACCCCAGAGGCTGCTTTTGAAGCCTTAAAGTGAAATCAAATCATCTGAACTTCAAACCTAAT
This sequence comes from Atrichornis clamosus, assembly GCA_013400975.1. Classification (NCBI taxonomy): domain Eukaryota; kingdom Metazoa; phylum Chordata; class Aves; order Passeriformes; family Menuridae; genus Atrichornis; species Atrichornis clamosus. The sequence goes on along the minus strand of WBMZ01001310.1, from coordinate 153,833 downwards.
CATCGTGATTCTAAAATGGCAGCTGTGATGTGATCCGTGCTAATGGACTCAGTGAGATTTTGCTCAAAAGCTGACCACACTCCCAAATGACAGCACTAATAAGCTAAATATGTGTTATGTAAAGAAGTGTCTAGAGAGGCAATTTTGAGTAAATTCTATATTGGCAGACACAGATGTGCAGTGAATTGTTGGTCTGACAAATCTATAGCCATCAGCTAACTTGCTTCCACAGGCTATTCTAACATATTTGTGTAATAGGCAGCTGCTTCTTTTGTGGGCTGTTATTAGATTCTTTTACGGTGAACATCCAAACTCGACTTTAAAATAAGGCAGCTCTTCTGTGAGAATGTTGGAATTATTGTCCTGGAAATAAACGTATTGATTTTGCATTAAGTAAACAAAGCACTCGGAATGCAGCAGGCTGCGGATCGGATCAGCCATGCGCTTGTGCAGCCATGTAGAACACAGGGTGTCTGGGTGTGCATGTGTGTCTGACAACACTGTGCCACTCTGATTCCTCTTGTAGCAACAAATGAAGGTTTCCCTGATGACAAGATGGGTCTAGAATTTCTGCTGCTGTAAAGCAGAGTGATTTTATCAAAGAGCTATCCCTGACGCTCACAAAGACGGTTTAGCTCATTCTTTCTGCTTGGCTGTTTTCAAGTTTTTGTTGGAACACAGTTTCTAAAATTACATATTCTGAACAAAAATGAGTAAAAATGTGTGCAAATATATGAAAATATATTAAATGTTAAATATAGTGTGTATTGTGCTATATTGTACTATTGTACCTTCAAATAGCACTACATGAAATAAGGCATTACAAAAAAAGGCAAGGAAAGGGTCATGCATAGTTGAATGCTAGCCCTTATGCCTATGACGAATGTCCAAAACAGAGCTGCCCATAGCAACAGTAATTAGAGACAAAAAAAACCCCTACCTTCCTTAAGTCTTAGTGTTCAATTCTAATTAATTAGCACCATGTTAAATATATTAGGTGACTGTCTCAGCCCAGACTTGCTGGCTTTTGGTAGCTCAGAAAAGGCAGAAGTTTCCATGCAAAAGCACAAAAATGGGACATCTCTTAGCTATAATGAAGTAGGAGGGGGAAAGAACAGTTTTCCCTGTTGCCTACATACGGTCCTTCTGTACTGTGAGTAAAATATGTGTCACACATTCATTTTCTTTTTGAAGCTGTTCAACTAGGACATAAGATTGTAATTTTCTTTTCATGTGCTCTTTCCTTTTTACTTACTTTAGTTATTTTTTGCTTAACAAGAAAATTCTTGCTGTTGCACTTTGGCATATCTCCTTTTCTCATTTGCTTCAAAATTATTTATTTTCATTATTATTTTATTTTTTTAACTTGTGATATGTGCCCCAGAACTACCGCAGAGTTAAGTGGCACCCATGCTTTAGAAACAAAGGTATGTCTCCCTTTTTTGGAAGTAGGTTTACTGTCTAGGCAGATAATATGTTTTTCCAAAGTGAAGAAAATGTGAGAGTTAAAAGAAATTTCCTTCACTGATGCTGATCTCTTTTGGTTTCTTGTTGGTCATTCTCATTTGCTTATGACCATCTTGACATTACACTGTGTGACACCCTGACAGACACCCTGGCTAGAGGTAGAATCTGGTAACATTTGGTGTGGTTACACGCTGCCTCAATACTTGTATGGACAGTCTGGCAAGAGATGCATCCCCTAGAGTCAGAAAATGGTTTGCTAATTAGTATAGGATGTCATAACTTTCCAATTTTTCATTGATTTTTTTAACAGGGTCCCAAAATACTAGGCCAGCTCAAACAAATAGAGATAGAGTGTATGCTAAGTCAGGACTTAATATAGTTGCAATGCTTGCGGGAATTGAAACTTGTTTTGATGTTGCCATGAGGGAAAACGTCTGTCTAATGATAAATGTAATCAATTAGTTTGACCACACAATTCTCCTATAACTCCTGATACAGTGAAAAGGCCTGGATTTTCCAGGTGCATCATTCCCTAGGGCCACAAAAGAAACAACTCATTTGAGATTTACACATTCACGGCTATGCATTTCTCTATTCCAAACTAGCATGGTTTGCTCTCCTGCTATAACCTTTTTATCTTAGTATAATTTGAGTGTTTTGGAACCGTGATACCTCAGAGAGCTCTGGAACTTGTGGAAGGAGGCCAATATCTCAAGCTTAAGCCTCCTTTCAAGAGTAACGTGGTGGCACAGATGCAGGGGCACATTCTCTGGCATGGCTCCTCCACTGTTCATAACAAATGGCAAAGGAAAATTCCCTTTGAGGAAGCAAAATTGTTTTGTTCCAAATCAATATACTCCTGATGCTTTTGATGGCTTTAATGCTTTAATTCTTTGAAGGTTCTTAGATTCAGCTCTGTGAGCGAGATACATTTAGGCCATATATTCTTTTTTTGAGGAAAGACTTGCCATCATCATCATGCTGCCTAGGTCAAACATTTTGGAAGTCACTAAGTCATTATCAGACTGTCATCACTTATCAGTCCTTCAGATAATGGAACAAAGCCAGATGTGAACAACAGATGACAAGAGGGAAACCCAGAACTGGTTGTTTTGTTGGGGGTGGTTTTTGAGTGATTTACCAGGACTATGGGTGTCTTGACTTCAGACACCAAAGAGTGCCTGGTTTCACTCCAGCACTGAAATGTCCCAGGGAACTTTTTTACACTTGTCCTTTTGTCCTTAGCAATGGAGTGTACTTGCCCTCCTGAGGGTAGTAGCTGGTTATTGTAAGACACCACAAAACAGCTGGATCACCTGGGCTTGATTGTTGTAGTATTGCTTTCAGGGCAGATTCCATCTCCAGAGAAAAGAAGGAATGGATCTCAGGTTCTTAGATCTCAACTTTGCAAGTGGGTTTCTGTATCTCATAACTTAGGTGGTCTTATTGATTAAAGCCATTTTTTATTCCAGCTTAAGAAGAAAGAGAGCTGCATTTTCTGTCTGATGTGCAGACAGGACCTTGGTGTATCAGCCTCTGTCCTGATCACAGACAATCTCTGTAAGCCTAAGGAAGCAGGGATGTCCTTCACATCAGAGAAAACCTGGGAGCTGTTTTGATTTTTTAGAAGCTCATGAGGAAAAGCTGGATGTTTTCTTAAATGGCTACCTGAATCTGAGAGAGAGGTACCACCTCTTCAACCAGGGCTCCCATCCTTTACAGATCAACTATCTGGGCAGTGCTCCTGCTTTTCTCTTTCAATGAACATGTTCTGCTGGATTTCTGTGATCTTGAGAATGAGAAAATTTCACTGCCTTCCAGCTGACTCTCTCTTCCATAAGTTTACCCGTTATGCACATTCAGGTTCCCACCCAAAACTCACTCGTTTTGTGATGCTCAACCAACCCAAACAGGTTTGGGTTTGGTTTGATTTTTATTCCTGGATTCCCACTGTGAATGTCAATATGAAAAACAAATATAACTCAGTGTTACTACCATATTTTGAGGACCAGCTTTCCATTCTATCTCCCCTAAAAGAGGGATGTTTCTATATTTACCAGTGTAAAACGCAGTTAAAATAGTAATAATAAGAATGCAATTTAAAAGCTACAGTTTCAGCACATGTACATCTCTTCATATTGAATGAAAATTAAGTAAGAAGTTAATTATATAGCTCAATAATTATGTAAGCACTGTGTTAATTAGTACAGTTATATTTTTTAAGCTTTTCATATTAGTGAATGTTTGGAACAAATTAAACTTAAAGGATAGTTACTGTAAATAGTGAAGAATGATATCTGTGAACAGGAAAGTTCACTGCCAAAATTTGCATGTTTAAATGAGATCAATTAGGTTAATGATGGATGAAAATAAGAAATCCATGATTTAAATGCAAAATAATTCTAAAACTTGTAAGTCCATTTACTGCCAAACTTTCATCTTTCAAAGGGGATATCTAGTTCAAAGGGTTAATGTACAATCCTGACCTTTACCATCTGGAGGCTTATGTTCAAGTATGGTTTACAAGTAAAATATAATCTAATATAATTTATTTCTTTGTAAAATCTTTTGTAGAAAATCCACAGAGTGGCTTGTCTATTCTGCATAAAAACTTTAAGATGTGCTTGTTGTGTGATTAAGAAAGGGCTCCAGAACGTTTCAAAGGAATTTTGAGAGGGAAGGTTTAGTAATACTAAAAATAGGGCATTCAGGACTTAAAACATAAAATAAATATAGTTTCATTTCAGAGGAGTAAGGAGAGAGACAACCTGTGGTAAAAGGACTGAAAAGACAGAGGGCATGTGCTGGGAGATGGAGCCCAGTGAGGCCATTTCTGAACCTGTTCCAACACAGTCCAGCTGCAGTATCCCCAAGACTGGCTGACTGATTTTTGAAGCTTCCAATCTAACCAACAATCTATCACTATGAAAAGGATTAAAAAAATAATTTTCCTGCATTGTATTGGATAAAATGAATGACTACATTGATATAATGTGAGTATATTAGATGATCTATGTTAAAGATATATAGTGGAGAGTAGAATTTGTAGAAAAACTAGAAAGCAAGAAATTAAATATACTTGTCATAACTACTTTATATCAGGTAGCATTAAAGAACATTGAAGACTGAATGACGGTCCAGTGTCTGAGAACTTCCACATCAGGTCCCAATTGGTGCAATAATTTTTCAGGTACATGACTAAGATCCACAGATCTCCAGGCTGCCTTCAGAAATATGGCTAAAATATCTAGCCTAGACTTGGTGTTATTTCAAATGGGATCCTTTCGGAAGGAGGCTGAAATTTCAGAACCTGTGATAGTTCACAGCCCAGGTTTCCACTCTGATCACCTTCAGCCAGACAGCCTAATGACAGAAGGACAGAGTTGTTTCAGGCCTCCCCTACAGAATGCTTGCAGGGCTGTTTATTTTCAAAACAGAAAGACTAGCAAGCAGGTGGGACAGGCTGGAGGAAATGTATGTAGAGATCATTAGCAGAACCTCTCAAGGAAGAGAAGTTTGCGCTTTATGAAGGTGTGGCATATATTTTTAAGAAGCAAGCCAAATTTTCATTTCGCAATGCTACTGCTTAGTAATTTTCATATAGACTAAACTGATGGTGTATTGATGTCCAATATCTGATATGAATGTCAGAGAAAGACCTGAAGGGGCATTTGGGAATGCTGAGCATCCAGAGTCCTTATTTACTCCTTCAACAGATTTGGATATGTTACAATTCTTAAGCCATGATCAGGGTAGTTTAAGTCAGACACAACAGAACAATGAAGGCCTTAAACAAAAGAATCTGAGAAAGCAGAAGATAAAGTTGCATTGAAAGGTCATTCCCTGTCTCAAAGTTAGGCATTTCTTGATAACAGATATGGTTTAGGCAGAAGAATTTTTTTTGTCTTGTTTGGGTTTTTTGTGGTTTTGTTTCTTTGCTTGTTTGGGTTTGTTTGTTTTGTTGGTTTTGTTTGTTTTTTGTTTTTTGTTTCTTTTCACTTTACTCCTCATAATGGCAAAAATGAGATAAAACATAAATAAGTTGGAGAGAGCACAGTGTAAGGCAATGGAGATGTTAAATGGAATAGATTTTTTAGTCTGGAGTAGTGGCATGACAAAAATAATTAAACAAGATGAAAGTTGTAAAACTAAGCTTCATCGCTTGCATTCGCTGAAGAAAACAGAACAGATTTGCAAAGAAAATATTGTTTCTACCATATCATTCATGTGTGCATGGGCCTTAATGCATAAATAAGAAACCAGTGACCCATTCTGCAAGAGCATGTGAAGGGAGGTGCTGTCTTCATGAAGTGGCACCCACTGGGAACGGGGGTGACAGTGCTACTCTGTCCACCACTTCCCTCAGCAGGGGCTACTGATGTGTCCAACGCCGTGCTCACCTTTATCTCTGCCTGTGTCAAGGCCAAGCACAAAGTAGGTAAGAATGATCAATGAACACATTACGTGACAAAGGAAGGGTAAGGTTGGAAATACTTGAAATGGAGCAGAGAGGACCTGTGGAGCTGTGGTAGTGTACCTCCATCTTCTCTTTCACCTCCCCAAAGCCACATGTCACCTACTACCATATTTTACTTGCTTTATTTTGTTTTAGTAATTGTGGTGAAGGAGACTGGTATGACCAGCAGGTGAGATGTCGAAACAAGCACAATGAATGTCTTTGTAACAGAGTACCAGGTAATCAGTGTTCACTGAATTAGTAACCTAAATGGTTTCCTGCAAGGTTGGTGCTTGAATTCAGGCACTCATGTATTATGAGTGTCAGGAGGGAATATTTGACTGATCAATCTTTCTTTTCCCCCAAACTGGCTTCTTGTTTTGCATCCAGGAGAGTGTTTTTATACCCTTCTGTTGCAAACTGTTATTACTCTTTTCTTCAACAAACATTGTTTTAAAATAAATGAAACCAGATAAGATTAAGGATGACATAATAGTCATCAAAGAATCTCAGATAACAAAGGAACCATATGCTGTTTCTGGTCCTGCTTGACAATAAAACAGTTTTAAAGGATTGTAAAAAGAAGATACTGGAATATCCAAGTGTATATGGTACCAAGTATTCACTTCTATCAAATTTAAGAACTTAAGTACTGTCATAAAGATTAATTTCATGGCATTGTTGAATACTTTTATTGATATGAAATACCATTGCCATGACACAATCACTTGAACTAAATTGAATCACTCACGAATATTACTAATAAAATAATTTGTCAGATACATAACACTGGATTTTTCTCTCATCTATTTAAACAATGAGTTGTTAGTTCTATTCTGAAGCAGAGCATCAAACTTACTGTATCTCCCAGGCTACTTTGACAAAGTTTACCAAGGCAGACTTGCTCACAAGTGCTTATTCAAACCAGTAGGGCCAAGACAGAAACCCTCTGCTTGCCATTTACAAAATAAGCCAAATCTGGGGAAATGCTGAGTTGCAGCTGCAGGATGCACAGCTGGTAAGTGTAAAAGCTATTAAAAATGGTGAGCACTTTCACAGAGCTGATTAAAGTACTCCTCTCTTTTTTCAGCTCTCATTTGGGATATCCAATCTGATGTTTATTTTTGTGCATACTGGAGTGGTTTGTCCTTGGAATTTACTTTTAAAGCCTCCTTTTTTCTAAGCTTATTTATTTACATTTTTTTTTTAGAAATAGGAATAAAATTATGTAGGAATAAATACAGAATTTTCAATGAGTTTTGTAATTGCTACCCATATATGGAAATTATGATCTTCTCATGGCTTCTGAAGAGAAAAAAAAGTTCCTGAAACTGCCCTATTCTTACTCCAGTGCTAATTAATCCAGAAAGTAGATTCATCATCATTTTCAGAGGTATCTGCTTATTTTATCTTTGCATCTGGAAATGATGGAAAGGTTCCAAGGAAACAAGAGAGAGAAAAAGCACGATGAAAAATGTAGCAAGCTGTGACATAAATAGATTTCACAAACATGCATTTTGAAAAAAGAGACAAAAATGGGTAGAAAATAAATGAATTAGTCTCTCAGGAAAAACTTTAAAAATCTTATCATCTGGCAGCCATTTATTACCAGGTAGCAATAATCTTTTATTATCAGACTGTTAGATTTTTATAATATTTTTTAAAATGATAGCACCAGAACTGTTGTTGTTCACTGCTACAATAAAATATCTGAGAAATTTATGGAAGCTTTTCAATATTCAGAAGGTTTGTGGTCATAAAATAAAACTATGAAGACATGCTGTTGGTAGCTCATAATTTAACTAAACCTGTAAGAAGAAAAATGTGTTGTAATGAATCTGTTATAGTAATTTGCACTGTGGTACAAAGACGAAATGTTCAAAAAAAAACCCCAACCAACCAACAAGGTAAATAAATTAATTAAAAATGGCAGAGTACATCTGAGTATGATAGATCCAGGCAGGAGGTGCTGCTACACAAGATTAAGTGATTAAGTCAGAACTTGGAGTAGTCTGGGAACAGTCAGTGGGTAATGGGAGGAAGGTGGGGATTATTTTTTTCCTTTTGGTGACAAAGGGAAATTTGTGAGTTTTCCTGGGAAGTGGCAATCACTGGCTATGCAGACAGCTTGAAACATTAACTCTCAGTGACAGAAACCTACCTGTTCATCTGAGGTGGATAGTGATATTATGATCCATTGCTCTTGGGACTCTTGTTAGAAATAATTCGGCAGAAGATAAACCTGATTCCAGTGCCCTTGCCAAATAATCTGGCTGCCATGACATGGGTGTTACACCATCCGTAGGGACTCTATATTTTATTTGGGCTGCCTGAAGCTCATCTCAGTGGTTTCTAAACTGGCAAGTAATTAATAAATTATTTTCCCTGTGTTGCTTAGGGTCCATGAAGGTAAAACCTGGCATCCATGGAAAGCTCACTGATCACAGTGGGAAGAACTGTCTCTGTCACACAAGGATAGCTCTCTTCCTGAATTGATCCTTTATAATATTTCATACTGTTGGATCCAATGCTCCATTAGGTTGTTAAACAAAGCCTTTTCTCACTTGCAGTATTTTTAAGGCTTTTAAAATGATTATAGAGAAAATTTCTAGTGACAAAAGGTAACTAAAACCATCTAGTCATTATCCTAAAAGATGAAATAAAAAAGTAGTATCAATGCTTTTAGAAGGAGGGTTTTAAGTAACACTTTTAGCAGATCCTGGTGTATTGTGAGCACTTGCTTCCTGTCACAAACACAGGAAGTGATGTGTTTGCCCCTCCCTGTATCTTTTCCATGTCTTTCCTTTTACTGTTAACATAATTTGCACTCAAACACTAAGTCCAACAAGGATCACAGGTTTCATTACAACAAACTCAGCTTCTTACTGCAGCTGGAGAGATGATCATAACATAAACTACAGAGAGAGAATCACCTTCAAAGAAAACTTGCATCAAAATCAAAGTATTCCAGTGGAGGCCTAGGGTCAAACGATGTTAATGAGCTGTTTTCAATTATTTATAACACAATTAGGGACAGGATTTTGTTTGCCCTAGTTCTGAAATAGACACCTGACAATTTGGCTGCATGGAAACTAATCAGATAGAAGGGCCTTCTTTTGAAGGTTTAATATGTTTGTTGTAATGATATTGTGTAGAGATGTACATTTTTGTTTACAACATGAGAAGGTTTGACCAGCTGTGCCTTCTTTTTTTTTCTACCTTTTTCACAAGGTTTAGCTCTTTTGGTACTAGTTTGAACTTGCAAGACTAAGTAGGGCATTGTGAAAAAAAGAAAAGTACAGAATCCCTCGTGTTTTAAGAAAGAGAAATTTAGACAGCATATATCACACTGATGTGTGCCACGCATACAGGAAAGAACCTGAGCAATAGATTTTTCTTTTTGAACCCCAAAGACTCATAAACTAAAATAATTCAAGAGATTAATCTTTCTCTATACACATATATTGAACATTACATGTTGCTGTCAGCAAATGGGGCGTTTTTTCTGTGCCAGATCTTTTCATATCCTACAGACCAGGAAAAAAGTGTGTTCTTTGGTGAAAAAAAAAAATGGAAGTCAAGAGAAATGTCATTTCTTCTTGACACTGTCACCCATTTCCTTAAAATTATGTGAAAGAACTTAAAAGTTGAGACCAATACTACTTTTACTATTTTATGTACTGATTGTTACTTACACAGTAAATAACTTTAAAAAAAATATTTATTATTTAATTGCTTTCATTAGAACAAAAACATGGTAGCCATGTACAAAGAGAAGATCCAAACATTTGGCGAAATCCCTGTATGCATACAAATCCTTAAATGCGTAATACCGCAGGAGATTTTAATTGAAATGTTGTAGAACCCACATCTTCTGTGATGCCATTGTACTGTGAGAAGCTGGAGTTGCAAACTTTGTGCAGTAAACAGGTTTAAAATCCCAAAGACTTGCAGGGACACTGCACTTTATATGAAATAGTAATGTGGAAACATAAATGCCCTAGCTGAATACTAGTTTGGACAAGGTTTTCTTAAATTTGTGTGGTATTAGTAAAATATCTTTGTGTGGTATTAGTAAAATATCTAAGATCTGCTTCTGGCATTGTGTTTAAATTTAATGATTTTATTAAAAAAAAAAGTTTGAACATTAAAAAGGTTGCCATCTTTGACAAGTAAGAAGGGTACTCTGAGGCCACCAGCTCAAAGTCCTTTGAAAAGAAATTTCAGTAAAATTTTTGCACGTAAAGCCCAAAAATGCATGCACCAAAACCACTTGATGCTAAGCATTGACACATTCCTAGGAAATGGGTGGGAAATATTAAAGTTTTATAAGTTTTATGAGTTTTTCTTTTTGTGAATATCCTAATCTGTCTTTAGAAAACTTTTCTAAATGTAAAATGAAGGGTATATTCCATGTAACGTTGGCACTGAATGTAAATAGGGACAATTTGCACAGTTCTGAGTTACTTGTGGAATTCTAACTCATTATGTGCATTGGGTTAAGAATTTTATAATGCCTGGGGTTTTTTAGTGTGTCAGAATATCCTGATTTTTGAAATTACTAAATAGGTAAGAAAAAACCCCTTTTCAGATTCAACAGAATACCTGGTTGAGCTCTGCTATTGCATGGGAGGTCAGGTCCTTGCACTCTGAATCAGACCAAACCCTTAACCCACAAACTCCAAAGGGTTCAATATTCTAATCTCTGAATTACTGTCAAATAAGTATTTTGCTACTTCTGATCTATGCAGTGTGGATGCTTCAGTACTCAGTGGAGTAAATAACTTCTTTTTCTCGCAAATACCTGAATGGTGTCTAATAACTAGTCTTGGTGGACTGATTACCACTTTTCACAAAAATCAAATTACGTGCAAGTGAGGAAGTGTAGAAATGGCTTCCTAAGACTTGGAGGTAGAGCAGGCCCCTAAAATGCAGTGTGTTGAAGTACAAGACCTTCTTTGGGGATTAGAAACGCTATCTCTGTAAGTGAAAAGAAGGAGGTATCCTTGTTCTCTTCTGCTTTTTGAAGCTTTAGCCACATAGTCACACAAATTTCATAGTAAGTTATTGCATCGATTTCTTCAAAAAAAAAAAAATCTGTAATTCAGCAGAAAACTTGCAAATTTGGAGCCCTGACTTGGATCTCTACATCTTATACAATACTCCTGTGTAAATTTCTGCAGAGAAGAACCACTTAGATTTTTCTGTTAATCCTCCTTTCACTGTTAGGCTAAGATTTGAGCAACACAGAAACTGATCTTTTAGCAAAATATTTAGAGAAATCTAGTGGCAAGCAGTTTGTGTTACAGCTAAAGAAATATATTTATCAAAATGACCTGGAGAAAAGACTGATGCACTCTTCTTTGAATAGGTGCATTTCCAACACTTCCGGGTTCTAGTGACTATGAGATCATTAACATTTCTACTCCTGAATAGTCTGCTACTTCCAATAGTTGTTTCTTAATAGTGTCAAAGAAATATATGTACTCCACCCGCCCTAACATCTGCCCAAGAAGAGAGGTGGTCTTATTTTCTGTTTCTGCGGTTGTAATTACATTAAGTGAAGATGACTACGTTAGGGAGGGATTATTTGATAAAATAGCATGTTCCTATCATAACATCATCATAATGCTACCCCTTTGTCTCACAAAATGTTTTTTTTGTCTGGTTATTCCTACACACCTTTTGCTGATTAATGCCTAGGATGCAAAGGGTTATATTTTGATCTAGTGACTCACCCAGCAACTGTGAGTTCCATGAAAGGGTGTGCACAAGAAGGACTGGTGGGACCAAGGACTTCTGAAGGTTCAAATGAAAAATAGGCCAAATTTACCTTTTGCTATCTTGGCTCTAAGAAACTAGTAGAGATTAATTTTCTGATTCATTTAGTGACCTGTTTCATGATCTGAAGCAATTTTGTTTGCTTTTATGAATTCAGTTTTCCATTTTTACACCGTAGTTGTCAAGGGTTTGCATATAGGGTATAGCATAGCTTATCATGCAGGAATCTTCTCAGCAGCTTTCATGTGATTATTTTATATGAGTAAATTTATGTGAAGAAATTTAATCCTGCATGTAACCTTATAAAGTCTTGGTGATAAAATAATATAAATACACACTGAAATCTTTATTTTACTTCAAGCAATGTAAAAACAACAAACACAAAAAACAAACACACAAACCTTTAAGCATTGAAGATCTGATTAAGAGCAAAGGTCTAGTGACTGATAAGAACCACCTTTATTTTGAAATAGCTTCAAAGAGATTAAATCAATCAGTAATGCAGTTCCACGAGGTATGAGTGTTGACATTACTTGCTGCTAAAAGTACAACAAAAATCAAGTGCTGAAGTGTTTAATTTCTTCATGAATCAGAAAACATTTTTTACCAAACTTGTATCAGTTTTTCGCATACATTTACCGATTTTGTGTGTTGCTGAAGATGACATAGCCTGACCAAAAATAGATAAATATTCCCAAAGCTTTGAAATGGCTTTCCTGGTCTTGTGCACTGAGATGTATTTAAATCCTAGAAAGATGGATGAAGTAAAATCACTCAGTGGAACTTTTGTCTTTGGTGTGCTGAATCATGAAAGGTTATATAAAAAAATCCCCATGCCATAATTCTTATCTGTGGCTGGTATGTCCAGGAAACAAAAGGCAGATTCTGTGCACATATGGGGTAGAAGATGTCTTGCTATGTGTGAAAAGACATGTTTGAGTCTCAATTCAGGTTAGTCCCAACAATAAATTGCAGCTCATAAATACCTCATTACTCAAACTAAGACTGGAGGGCCAAAGATGCTCTCCCTGTTGGAGATGGATGTAACTAAAAAAGTCACTGGGTATTGAAAGCAATGTGTTTTACTGAGAAGACTTCCTGTGGTGCTTGCACTCACATAAACCACTGTGGGATTTTTATAGAATTGGACTTTCCCAAAGCTTGCTATTTTTTGAATACTTATCTCCTCCATAATATTCTTACAATTCAGGGTAAGAACATATTTATAGGTATTGTAAAGAAATTGTAGTCATTAGTCCCTTGTTCAGAAAAATTCTGCTTTGAATACTGATCTATGTTATTTTATTGCCATGAAATTACTGGGCCAAATGCTAAAAAAATATTCAAATTATTAAAGTTCAGATAAGTTCAACTGATGCAGATTGGTGTATTTCTACTGACTTTAGAGGAGGAGCAGCAGATCTGACCTACATTAAATCCCTTGACTCTACTCCTTTTGTTTTGGTTACAATAGGAGAGGGGATCTTCAACATATGTACATTACTTAAAACAAGCTGATGAGCATATCAGAAAACAAATCAACCTCTTACAGTATTACAGTTCTTGATTTTCTTTCTTTAGGCTGTTTCCTAGTGCTGATGTTTGCTGGAGATTAGGTGATGTTCCAGTTGTTATGATTAATACTTTTAAGTGTGACAGGTTAAAGCTCAAAGTATTGATAGAGTATATTTATACTTTAGAAATTCTTCTAAAATGAACAGTCATAGCAGGAGGTAGTATTTTGTAATAGCATTTTGTGTTCTGGAAAAATACCAGTCAGCAGGGTTTTATCATCTTTGTTAACATATTTAGGTTAGTTTTGATTCAATTCAATTATTCTAAAGGTTTATTCTCATTTAAAATATTGATGTGAATGTGAAAATAGAGGACAAATTCATCTTAAAAGGATTCCCCTTTTAAGTGTACACTTTAATTCTGGACAGAAATCAAGCATGGTGTAAAAGTAAAATGGAGACAGTAATACTGAGAATAAAGCACTCAAAATAGAACATCTAGCTTTTGAAAAAGAACCTTTAATAAAATGCAGAAATAGTCCATTGTTCCCTAAAAATTATATATTGGATTAAACCCTGTATTTCTTGCTTTAAAGAAACAAGTAGTTACTGCTTAAGTCAATTAGTAGGGAAAACCACTAGGGAATATATTTCCTACCCTACTTGGTTGTGCATTAGAGAGTGAAACATAAATATAAGACCTTTCTTATTCTGTGTTAGTAAACTCTGTTTAGAAGTGCATGGAGAACACAGAGCTGTCTGGAGTATTAAAGTAGAAATGGGAACTTCAAGTTCAGGGAAGCAGCACTGCATTGATCCATGCAAATGAAAGCTTAATTGTCTGAAGTCCTCTCTTCTATTTTATGTGGATATTGCATAAAATGCTGATAATTTCTTAATATTTAAGCCAGCAATATGAGATAGATGAGGCTTTAATTTCTCTCTTCACCTGTGGCTGTGAGGATTACTTCCATCAAAGTTTTGCTCTTTTTCATATTTCTCTGGAAACCTCTTGATCTCATTGCATTAGTTGTCTCCTTCCCTCGCTTAAATTCCTCATGTATTCCTATCTGATACTAATTTGCTCCTCTGGTTCAATATATAGTCAAGAGAGTAATTTGTTCATCTCCAACAGCACCACTGAAATCACAGAAGTACTTGATGCCCTGATTTGTTAAGGCACTTGAGGTCAGTGCCTTAAGCATGTGCTAAAAATGAAGCAAATGCCAGCATGGCCTCCAAAGGATTAGTCACCTGCATAATGGTTTGCAGGGTCCTTAAAAATATGAACTTGTGGAACAGATTTGCTGTTGGTGTAAGGTTAGTGCAGCTGCACTGGAAAGCTGAATGATGCTGACAGTGCTTTCAGTGGAATTACAACGAGTCTACACTAAGCCTTTCCCTTGTCTTGTGCCATGCTGGTAAGCTATGACGTGCCAAAAATAAAAATCAAAAGTTAGAAAAATGTTTCCCCCGTTTGAGTTGTTCATGTGGCATTTAGTGTTCAACAGGACTATTAACATCTCAATAAAACACTATATTGTTACAGCATATCTTTTTTTTTCTTCCAATTTGATTTTGTGGGGTCATATTGTCATGCTCTTTCACATGTGTTTGGTAACAGGACATCTGTGGAGTCACTGCTAATGAAAACAGCATTTGCAAATTGAATGAGATGAAACTTAGATACCCTAGATTTGCAGGTTAAAGTGTTTTGTATTAGGAAACTGTAGAGAAAACAATAATCTGTGGAAATTAGGAATTAAAAAACTGTGAAGAAAAATAGACATTTTTTTGTTGAGTCCAGAAAGGTTTTCGCTACGACAATTAACTTTAATTTTTTTCTCTTCCTAAGGAAAAAAAATCTGTTTCATTCCTTTCTTTATGATCTCTTTTTTAGTTCCTTATAATAGGTGCCCCTCTAAGTCATATGTTGACTATGAGAGTATATTCTTGCAAGCCAGCTGGCAAAGTTTTTTAGATCTACTTCAAATGCTTTATTCTGCATGAAGTCCCAGTAGCTATGTTGTGTATCTTTTCACAATTAAAATCATAAAACTAATCCCATCATATTGGACAGATTGCAGACTCTTCTGTAGTGCTTTATGCAGATATTTGAAACATTCTCTTTGCAAATTCTGTTTAAAATGGTTCTGTTTTAGGGGCAGCTTTATTGCATTTCAGAAATAATATCCTGTAAAATGTCTGTAACAAGGTATTTTATCTGAAAGCCCATTGTAGCTTTCTTATTATGAGTTTCAAGCTTCTGCAACAACAAAAGGGCTCTTATTCAAATGTACACTATTGCATTCATTCCTCTAATAGCAGCATTCCATCATATCAACCTAAAAATAGACAAACAATTGCATAGAGTTCTTGTTATTCATCCTCAATGTTTTTTTATTTTGTTGTTAGATTGATATCTTTGGAATAGTCATATGGAGTATTTGAATATTGAATACAGAAATAAAAAAGTTGTTTCCTCTGAGGATACACATGCTTTCTATCTGCGTTTACTAGGGATATAAAAAGTTACTGGTTTAGTTACATTGGTCATTTTTATTGCCTTCCTGAAGACAATGGAAATTGTACAGGGCTCCATATGAAACTGTCTCCAAGTGTAAATTAAATCTATGGTTTAGTCTGTTGTAAATAGAGAAGAATGTACTCTTAGATAATAAATCTTTTTTGTGTATATCAACAAGTTGTCTATTTTTTTCTTCCTAGATACACCTTTAGTTAAAATCATTTCTTCCAATTCATGGCCTGAAGAAGGACAATCTATAATTTTGACTTGTGAATCCAAAGGAAAACCAGTGTAAGTGATTTAACAAGTAATATGTTTTTTGTTATTTTTCTTATTCTGCTGTGACTGCAATCCTCAGCTGCAGAAATCTGCTGGTTTTGTCTCATCCTGGAGTGTAAAGTAATCTCTGGTGTAGAAAACCCCTGGAAGCCTGTCTTCATTAAGTGTCTGTAGAAGATTGGTCTTTTACTTTGTCATCTTTTTAGTTTTTGGGAAGAATTCCAGCCGTGAGATTTTTTTTTTTTTTTTCTGGTCAGGTTTATCAACCTGAAAAGTGTGCTGGTTTAATCAGTCATAATTGAATTGATGATAGAACAGAAAACATCTAATGAAAATCTTCTTATATCAGCTAGCCTCAGAGAAAAATATATTGAACTTTGGCTGTCATTTACAGGGGAATTTGAAGTTTAATGACATGTAGAAGTTGGCCGCCTGTTTCTACCAGAATTTGGAAAGATGTAGCCTGCTTTAAGAATATAAATTGTGTTCCTTGGAAATTAATATCTTTGCCATAAATGTCTTTAAAGACAGATCTGCAGAGATTAACCTTCGTGCAGAATCTACTATTTAAATAGACTTCCCTCTTGAAAACAGTGTCTTCTCAGAGGAGCTGTTATATATTTACTGATAAAGATACAGAAATAATCCAATTGCTTAATATTAAAATGAATCAAGTTTCTTAAATGTTGACCTTCTGCTCAAAAGATCAATATGTAGTGTAGTGATGAAACACAGCTTTAGAATGGTCTTGAAAATTGTAATGGATTAATATTTTGGATCTAGAAAAGGTGCAAATTGCTGGCCAAAAATCATGTCACTTATGGCTGAATTTTTCCCTGGTGTAACTTTAGTGACTTTATGGAATTGCTTTATGCAGTAGCCTGAAGTCAGATGTCAGGTCAGGCATTTAAGTCCAATATTTCTATTTTGAAAAGCTCTTCTGAGTTACATCTGGCAAAATTTAAACCCCATAGGTACTTCTCTCTTTTATATTATATGCCTGCATCATTTTAAAGCAGCTCCTCCATCCCAAACTTGACTGGGCTGAGCAAGTCAGCATCCAGATTCTGTTTCTACCCTGCTTGAGACCAAAACACCAGAGGTCCATCCGATTGGCCTTACCTGATGCTCAGTGTAATTGTTCATCTGGGTACCTGTGCACTGCTGGCACAGGATGTGTTTCTGAGATAGGTGCCTCAGTAGCTA
Organism: Atrichornis clamosus; assembly: GCA_013400975.1. NCBI lineage: Eukaryota > Metazoa > Chordata > Aves > Passeriformes > Menuridae > Atrichornis > Atrichornis clamosus. Next base: position 136,603 of record WBMZ01001310.1, on the reverse strand, counting down.
ACACCAAAATCAGTTGTGCACCATCTCTTGCTTTTATAATACACTTGAAGGAGAAGGAATTATCCATTTACCTCATATCTTTTGAGGGTTCCCCTAGATATAAGGAGGCAGAGTCTGTTTCCCCATTATTTTCAAATTCAGCTGAAGATGTGCAAGTGCTTAATTTTAGGAAAAGGGTCAGCACTGATTGCCCTGAGTGCACTGTTGGCAGGGTGATATTTAACATTTTCCCTACCTCATGACTTAACTGGTGACAGCAGCATGTAAAGTGCTCTCTTTGGCTTATAGATTTCAGGCATTCTAGCCCCAGGTGTTTGATTTTCACTATTCATCTACCATTCACTGTAGGGAAACAATTAGAAGTAAGGGGATCATCATATATATTTATATTTTTAACTACCTGTTGTTTGTTGTTTGGAGGAGGAGTTTGGCCCTTGACATTTGGAGTCTATTTAAATAATGAAGTTGGAAGGTTATGGGTTCATTTGTTCTTTCTGTTCTTTTTTAGTTTTGTGAGACAGGCAGCTGGATTTGACTTCTGTGTAATCAGTGTATTGGGAGAAATACCAACTTGGGGTTCCAGTCCTCTGGTGATTTCACCTGTCTCTGAGTATTACAACGAGAAGGCATGATGCTTTTCAGTTTCAGAAAAGATTCAAAGGAAGCATTTAAACTATCTTCAAACACCTGCACAGTCAAAGTTTACCTCTAAGCTGCTCACTTGGGCTTCCCTTTTCATTCAGTGGTGAGATTTAGGCACTATTATGGCATGACTGCTCTGCTCTACATTAGACAACTAGAGAAGAAAGAGCCAGACTGAATCATACCTCTGTTACTTTCTTTCCACTAACTGCATGGAGTTTAGACACTTAATTCAGTCAGATATCTGCCTCTGTATGCTGGGATACCAAATAGAAATGTCTAAATGTAGACATTGTTGTCAAATTTTATATCTGTGTTTAATTTCGGTAAGATGCATCTTGCTCTTTGTCTACGGCATATAACCACATTTTCATAATCTTCATTGAAAATGGGCTAACATCTTTTTTCACATGCCAAAGATGATCGAGTCTGTGTCATGGTTTAACTCTAGCCAGCAACTAAGCACCACCCAGCAACTCACTCACCAGCAGGATCAGGGAAAGAATCAGAGCAGTAAAAGTGAGATAGCTCACGGGTTGAGATAAAAACAGTTTGATAGGGAAAGCAAAAGCTGCACACACATGCAAAGCAAAACAGGGAGTTCATTCACTACTTCTCATGAGCAGTTAGCCACCTCCAGGAAAGCAGGGCTCCAGTGGTGACTTGGGAAGATAAAACGCTCTCAATTCCAAATGCCCCCCATTTCATCCTTCTTCTCCACCTTTCTATACTGAGCATGATGTCATTTGGGCTGGGACATCCCTTTGGTCAGCTGGGGTCAGCTGTGCTCACAGTGCCCTCCCCTCCAGCTCTTGTGCCCCTCAGCCCCTCGCTGTTAGAGTGGGGTGTGAGGCAGAAGAGGCCTTGTCTCTGTGCAGGCACTGCTCAGCAGTAACATGAAAGCATCCCTGAATTATCAACACTATTTGCAGCACAAATCCAAAACACAGCCCCATACTAGTTACTGTGCACAAAATTAACGCTATCCCAGCCAAAACCAGCACACTCAGTTAATAAAAGAGACAATTAATATTCTTGGATATTAGATTTTCTTCCAGACCCCTATGTTTGTTAGTTATTTCTGAAGAAGTAAAAAATTATAGAAGTGTTGTGTCTTACCTTGATCCACACAATATTTTCTGTTTGGTACACATAATATTATAGACATACTTTATACCGTTAGGAGACACTAGTTAAAAATGAGTAATGAGAATCCATTGCTTCAATTAAGGTGTTTACTCATTTAGTTTTTTTTTTAAATAAAACTTGGTTGTATCCTTAATGGATTCAAATGCAAACCTTACATGTGGTTTGGAAAGGGCAGCCAAAAAAAACCACAAAACTTCTCATCAAAGACTCATTAAGACAAGGCACCTGTGTGTGGTAGCCTTTGGGGCACAAATATTTTGCCAATAAATGCACCTCTAACTGTCCAGGCCACAGGAAGAGCCAGCGTCAGCTTCTCCAGCTTGCTTCATTAGGTCAGTCTTTCATGGCATAGAGCCAGTAATAAATAGGCATCCTCCTGGGAGCAGTTTGCAGTGGCTTTGCATGAGAAACAGGAATGTCATGCTCCCAACCTGCATTACAAGTACCTTCTGGCTTGGAGAGAGAAATTGGAGGTTTCACAGAGCCCCAGTGTGTCAGTGTCACAAGGTAAGTGATGAAATGTGGGCTTCTTGGAGGACTCGGAGCCAGCCGTGGCTCTTCCTAGCCATTTGCACACCATGGGTTAATTTTTATATCCTGTCAGCTTTATGGCACAGTTACAACAGTCCCTCTGTTTCCTGTAGGCAGCAGTGAATCACACCAGTAAATGAACACTTACTTATAGGTGCATTTCTCTTGTATCCCAGGGCAATTTTCACAAGCTTCAAAATGACATTTGAGATAAAAACAGAGAAAGAGTGAAGCCAGGTAGTGGCTGTGGTGACATTGACGATACTGATAGCTGCTGCTGAGTAATTCTTTCCCAAAAGGGAAAAGCAGAATGAGGCTAAAGCTAGAATACCCCATCTTACAGCTCATCACCAAGCCCTTCCTGGCAGGGATTTTTGTCCCTCAACCCATGTGCATCACAGTTACCCAGATACTGCATTTTCAATGCACAACACAGTCATAAGGAAAAGCCCTTCCTAACTCACGCTCCTGTATCAGGAAATGGGAGGGAAGACTTGCTCAGATCTACCCCTTTGGGAAATGAACTGCATTGTGCATCTCCTGCTGAAACAGCATCCTCCAGAGGTACAGCAGAGGGACAAAGAGCAACTGCACTAGGTGTTAGGGCTAGGGCCCCACTAAGGTTTCACAGTTTAGGGTATAAGATTTCTCTTGACCAGTCAATGGCCATGACTTTGGAAAGGATTAAAAATGTCCTCAGACACTTGGATGTGTGTGGCATCAATTGCCACAGTGTGTGAGATGGGCTGGAATTATCCCAGATTCTCAGGTTGCTGGTTGCTATGGATGGATTCCTGTCACCTCGCATTTGTGGTCTTGGTGCAGACATGCCAATGTTGGAACAGGGATCCTGAGAGTGGGCTAAGGGGAAGAAGCTGGGGACATGGGAAAGGGGCTGGAGAGGAAGATGGAAATGTGATTGAGCCACTCTGAATGATTCAGTGAGGCAACATAAGAGAGTGTAAGACAGAATGCACTAATTGTGTGACTGTGTTGTTTTATCTCTGTGCTCATCCCTGCGAGGATAAGTCTGACTCCAGTCATCACCCTGTGCTTATTTCTGTTAGATGAATTACTTTGAGGCATGAGCTAAAAATTACCTTCCTTTGGGTAAGCACTGTTATACTGCTTTAAAAGTGTGACAGTACCATCAAACAGAGCAGGCCATGTTTCCTGCCTGTTCGGTGATGGGTTTGCAGAGAAAGGCCATGTGGGGGATTAATGACGTGTGGCAGATCATCACAGACTCTGCCACAGCTCCCTCTGGGATGTGCGTTGTGGCTGGTGCAGCTTCAAGCAGAGGTAGGCAGCCTGAGAGCTGCTGGGGAGGTTCCTGCAAGAGCCACCAGTCCTTGGATTTGTCCCTCCTGATGGGCCAAGTGTCCTGACACCAATCCCACATTGTGGGGTGACATGCTGACCACAGTGTTGAGTCAGAATGGCATTGGTAAGATGGGAAGGGAAGGAGAATTCCTCATACAGTGCCTTCCAAAAGACCTCCCTCTTGCTACCATATACAGTTCTGGATATTTATTGACTCCAAGGTTAAGCATCAAAGCTTGAGTATTCCCTAAAAATATCGTTACACTTACGGGTATAGATTTCAGGATTTTATGGTGTTCTGGTCCAATTATGTAGCACTTCGGGCACCAACTCTAAGAAACGGTAGAAAGCTGTTGTTTGAAATATTGTATGCATAAATATATGACATTTTCAATTAAAATTTTCTGTTGCTGCAAGGGAAAAAAAGGAAATATATTCATCAGTTTTCCACGGATAAACATAACTCACTATGGAAATATATGCTATTATCTGTAATATTTTAAGGGAACTTGAGATACAGCATTTGTGAGGATTTTGTCCAATTGATTAATGTCCAGTTGGTAGACCAAATTTAAGAGTTGCCTTTTGGAAAGCTTTGGATAGGTGTATTTGTGTTAGCTTTGTCTTTCCTTTTGCAAGACTCGTTTGCTGGTTTCTTAACCCTGGTGACAATTTTGATAATATTTATGTCCAGGGTTGTTGGTTTGTTTTTTTGGTTTTTTTAAAATTGCAGGTAAAATGCATTCAGCCATTTCTCTGCATAACTTAGGTCAAGACACCCTGTAATTGATGTCACTATTCAATAGTATTTCTTTTTTGGAGGTACTACTATGTGGTTTCAAAGCAAATGGAAGCTAATCTCTTGTCTTTTCAATCGTTAGCACTGTTTTGTCTTTTCCAATGTTTTTGACTGGATCTCTGGATAGTTGTCAGTCTGTAACATTTTGATCAATGAACTTGCCTGTTATATCTCTAAGGTGTCAGTGACTCTTCTTAATTTATTTGGTTTTTTGGCATAATATTGTTTTACCAAGACTGTTTATTTTCCAAAGAAGGAAATGTAATTAAACTTCAGACATCACAGGCATCCCTTTATGCAATGTCTAGACTTTTCTGAAGTCGTATTGCCTGAAAATACTTTGAGTACTTTAAAATAAACATGAGATAGCTGTAAAAAAATGAAAAGTAAAGAACAAAACGATCATTTACCAATGATCTGCACTTGCGAAATATTTTAAAAGACAATATTTTCTTATTGCAAGCTATAACTTCTATACACTGTGTCTTAACAATATAGTCTAGTGAGTCAAAACTGCCCCAAAAGTAAATTCAAAAACTGCCCCATAATGAAAGAAAGGTTCGATATTTAATATTCTTAGTCAGTACTCTCAGTACTGTCATCAAAGCATGCATGAAAGATGTGAGTTTTTTAAGTCAGTGTCATTTCAGCAGAAAGGACGTCAAAATATAATGGAATAATTAGGGCACAGGAAACAAAGAGAGAGTTGGCTGTCTCCTGTGTGCTTTAGAGAAATGTCTTTCCATTCTATGCAGCTCAGGGGAATCATAGTACAGTTGGCTGACTAATGTAAAGTGAATATTTGGCCTTGTTTGAAATAAATAGGGAAGATTTTTATTTCAGAAAACTCACACAGGTATCCTTCCTTAGAATAGTGTTATTTGTAAGCTCATGACAGTTATAGAGAAAAGCACAGTCAATAGTAAACTCTAATACTATGTATCTGGTAGTATATAGACAAATAAAGATTTTAATGTAGGAAAAGTTGATCACTTTTAATAATGAGTGCACATCAAATTATCAGGCTTGTGCTATAAAGTTATTGTAAATTATGTGTGTGGTATCTCCTCAGAATATTCAATCTTTTCTAGCATCTATTTAGACAAGACTCCCATGAGTGAGACAAACATTTTGCAAGAGAAACAAATACTAATGATAACAAAGAAATACACAGCACCATTCTGTCAGTGAACCCAGAGAGTGATTGTTTCATTTGTGAAGGGCCTGACAGGGCTCTAGGTGAGCCAGAGAAAAACTAGTTAAGGGAGTTAATGAGTATTCAGTCACCTGACAGAGAGCAGCCTGGACTCAAACTGGCTCTAGTTTAACCTGCTAGCCAGGACTCACAGGTTCTTCTCAGCTTAGATGCTGGATTTTGCACCTGTCCTTGCTGAACTTCCCTGCCTCCCATGAGGAACCTGCTGACCTGTTCCTCCAGTCCACAGGACCCCTTTAAATAATGGCCTTCTACCTACTCGAAGGGACATATTTGGATATCCTGATTTTCTTTGTATGATGAGGATCATGATAATAGTTTGCTTCCTGAAAACTGTGGTATTGTGGGCAGAATATAACCTTTGAAGGGGATTCCTGACAACTTCAGTTGAACAGTAATTATGAATGGTAACTATGAATGTCTTATTTGATGCATGCCCTCAGAACACAGTATTAAAGTGTTCATATGTTTTTTCCCATAACGTCTGAAATCTTAGCAAATATTTACATGTTTATTTTTATCACACCTTTGTATGATTAGGTTATTCACTTGCCTCAAATTTACAGCTGGGAACTGAAGCAGAAAAATGTCCTGAGTTCAAAATTGACAAATAGGTGATGTACATTTTACATCTAACATTGATCATAGTCCCTATTTTCCCAAGAGTATTTGGAGTGACATAGCATCACACTCGGGAGATAACTCATCATTGGTTTGGATTGTGACAGTGAGTTCTTAGCACATCTACAAACCTACGCTCAAGAGTGAAATCAGAATCTGGGGGAGAAAATTGCAGAAACCCACTAGACATTCAGCTGTTAACATTTTGGTGTAAGTAGTTTGCCAATATTGCTCTGAAACTGCATCATAATGGCAGGTTTAGACTCTGAGTCATCAGTCTAATGGCCAGCCTTTTGTCCACATACAATTTTTTCTGTCCTACTCTGACATGATACATTTCCCAGCTTCTCTGGCAGGTGAGATGGGGGGTACTAATTTTTGACATAAATTTTATTAACTGCAGAATGCTCTCTGGATTTATGCCATGAATACCTAGCAGCCTAGAAAGGAATGCTAGTATCTATTCTGCCTATATGAATTATCATAATGAATCTGGAAAAACCTGCGTGTTTCTGTGTTTATAAATCACCGTGCAGAAGGAAGCCACAGCCCAAACTGGATGCTCAGGCAGTATCAATAAATATTAATGGTTTGGAAAATTGGATGAATTTGTCCATATCCATGATAAAATATTACTCTAGCAAAATAGGAATATGGTATCAAAGTATTTCTCCCTTAAGCTTCATACCCATTTGTACATAAGAAATCTTGAATTGCAAGAGTCTTTTTCCAGGTTTCTCTGGAAAGGACCCCCTACAACTGAAATCAAGTGAGGAAAAAAAAAAAACAAACCATAGTGGAAGCTAGGTACTGGAGTTCCACTGCTTTCTGTTTAGATCTTTGTCTTAGCAGAAAGGTGGATGGTTTTGAACAAACTGCTGTGCATTTAATAATCCAGGTGTCTCCCCAGTGTTCTTTGCCTTGATCCCAGAACTAGCATTAACTGAAGAATCTTTCTTTATCCAGTTGATGCTTTCTGAACACTGAGTTTACACTGAAGTTTCCAGGGACACGTCACACACAGTTTTGGGCAAAGTTCTGTGAATATATGCTTGAATAAATGCCTATATATATAGGACAAAATATTGTATCTGTGGATATAGACTTTGAGAAAGGTAAGAAACCCTCTCACAGGTCTCAGCTCTGTGTTCCTTGTCAGTGGGGAAGAGCTCTACGGATAGCTCAGGCTCTCCTAGCCCTGTCTTCTCTCTTGCTCTCTGTCCATTCCATGTTGTCTTTCTTTGAATCTGGCTTGTTCAGCAGTTGGATAGAGCCTGTCTTCTACAAATACAGCAGGTGTCTCTGTCCTATCTGTCTCTTCGCCCTTGTTATAATGTCTTGATTTTTTTTTTTAAACAGTGCTTTTTCATCTTTGGATCTTTATCCCATTTAGGCTCTCTGTAGGTTTTTTTCTGTTTGGAGAAGTGTGAGCTTCCATTTCTTCAAAAGGAACTTATTTTATTTCAGTAGGTAATTGTTAACTCAAAACCTACCTACTGTTAATTTGATCTGTTGGGGTATATCCAATATTGGCTGGTGTAAATCACTCTGTATCCTGTGGGTTTTGTCAACCACATATAAATGTCTTATCATCAACCAGAGTTGTAAGTTAGGCACCTACATTCTCCACCCACATAGGCAGCAGTGTGTATATAAAATAAGCTTCATCTGTATCAAACACTACATTTCGAGCTCTTCCAGTCAGGAAGGTAAAAAGAAAATATATCATGTGCAACATGCACTGATCACATAGCATGTGACAGAAGTTTTGTGGATTGGAATATACACAACTGTTAATAACAGTGGACATTTCCGAGATCCAAATTCTACATCCAGTTTGTTTTTAAAACAATTCTAACTGATAGTCACTGATGTCAGCTCAAATCTCTGCCGAGGTCAAACTTGGCAACATTTGCCAGTACCTCGCCATCGTCTCTGCAATTACTTTCTTTGGATTGTTGACTACTTTTAAAATTATTGTAACTTTGAAGGAGTTCATGCTAGTGATATCTCCTGCCTTGATTTATTACACATCTATTAGATGTCAAGTTTAATGAGTTCTCATTTTCCATAAAATGTTCTAAAATCTCATGAAGAATATCATATGAATTGTAGAAAAATTTGTACCTGGAGAAATTTTCCAGATAGGTAGTTTGCCTCTGCAAGAAAAAGCCAATTATTTTAAAGGATTATGTAAATATTCAGCTTGTAAACTTCTACACCAATATTTCATTGGCATTACACCTCCACTGTAGAATTATGACATGATGTAGTAGATAACATATTAAGAAGCAAGTAACATTTTTACTGAGATACAACATGTATATTCCATAGATTAAATTTCAGTTTGTATTAAACATCCTATCTGTCTGGGAGGCTGTATCTTCTTTTCACAGCTGGGACCTCCTATGCTCTTTTTAAAATTTTTTTTTTCCCCAGTATTTTTCAGAGAGCAGGGAAATTGTGTTATAAAAAGTATGACACAAAAAGAAACAGGTGGGAGCATTAGTGCCTGTCTGAAAATTACACTTTACAATAAAGCCTCCTGTGGTGCTTAAGAACTTTGCCTTTAGTGTTCTGTAAAATGATCACATTGCCTAATAGGCTCAATTCAATAATTGCTTTTCCTCTTTTTTAAGCATCCCTTTTTTGCAGTGTTTACCCATAAAAGTGCAGAAAGTACAGTGTGAAAAACAGCTACATGCAGCATTTTTAGTGCTCGTTAAATCTATTTTGCATGTGTATGCCTTTTGAAATAGTTTTTTTCCATGCTGTCAGGTGGAAACACATTCTAAAATAAAAAGAGGCCCGTTAAATAAAATAATAGATAAAATTGAAATACAGAGTAGCTAATTCTAATTGAGTATTAGGCTGCAAGTTGCAACATGAGCAAAAAGTTTTGGGAGAGGATATGATGTTCAGTCATGCAGTACTTCAGTTTCTGTAGAGATGTGTTTAGCCACACTTACACATAAAATTATAGAGGTCTTGAATCAACTACTATCAGTAGAACACAAAAAGACACATTTGTAGAACTCTTTCAGTGCAAATCATGCTGATGATGCTTAATCTGTCTCACAATTCTGGAATATGCACAGCAGGGGTTATGTGGAACACCCAGCGTCATGGGGAGCACCAACCCATGGAATACCTGCATTTTCACCCCACATTCATACCCTGAGAACACATACGTGCTGTCAGCCAGCAGGGTAACACACCACCATTCTAGAGGAGCTTAACACTGCTCTTTGGTGAGCATAACCTCCGAACAAATGGAGGTGGCAAGATAAGTGGGGTTGTGGTTCTGACAGGCATGGCAGGAAACAGGTAAGAGAACAGATAAATTACAACAATTTTTTACGATTGTACATTACAAATTATTTATTGTTTGGTTTAGGTAGTCTGACTTTCTACTGCAAGGAAGGTCACAGAGGTTTCTCAGACCTGAGTCTGTCTAGTTAAAATGACATTTCCACATTCATACACACTATTTAAACACACCACTGTACACTTTTATTATTTAAGACCTGGGGAAAGACTGAGTCTCTGATTTGTAGTCTTGCACATGAAAACAAAAGCAGCAGACTGGAAGGATGTGGAACCACATGAAGAAGAGAAGAGCCAAGAAATTTCTGTAGCTGTGTGTCCCTCATTTAAGAACCTGCTATAAGCAGATGAGGGGCTGAGGAACTGTGTCAGGGCTCTGAATGGTGGATAACCCAGTCAGGGAATGATATAACTGGGAGACAAGGGTGAGTCACTGGTTTTTGGCAGGTAGATCTCTGAATAGAGAATTTCATCACAGGTGTGTGTGCTGAGCCGAGTGCATGCCTGGTTTTGTGCATATGCAGCAGAAGCTTCAGGGAATAATCTTGTACGAGGGAAGAACAGCACAAGTCATTCCTTATCCAAATAATACAAACAAGATGAGAGTATTTAGTATTTATACATTGGAAAACAGAAAAAATGTCTGCTACTTAGTATAGGATCCTGTAACTCTCCCCTATGCGTTTCCTTTGATGCTCGCAGGAAGTTGCCATATGCCAATCTGTAGTGGGTTGACCATGGCTGGTTGTCAGATTTCCACCGAGACATTCTCACCCTACCCCTCCTCAGCAGCATATGAGATGAGATAAGGACAAGGAGATTGCTCACCAGTTACTGTCATAGGCGAAACAGGCTCCACATGAGGAAAATGTCGTTTATTTTCAGCTAAGAGAGAGATGAGATGATGAGAATGGATGATGAGAAACAAAGAGAAAACTGAAAATCCCTTCCTTCCACCCCACCCCTTTCTCCCAGGCTTACCCTGGCTCCTTCATTCCCAGTTCCTCTATCTCCCCACTCCAGGGAATAGGTATTATGTCTGTAACAGCTCCTTTCTGTTGCTCCTTCCTCCTCACACTGCTCCAGAGCAGTCTCCATGGGCTGCAGGGGAACCCCTGACCCAGCACCTGGATCACCTCCTCCCACTCCTCCTCTTCTCCCCTCAGGACTTTTCCCTTACACTGTTTCCCTCACCCTTCCCTGCCAGGCAGGTTCTTTCCTTACCCAGGCTACCCCAGCACAGGGCATCTTTGGCCACCCCACGTGGACACAAGCCAGGAGCTCCTGGCAGCACCTGCACAGCATCTCAGTGAGCTTGGGAAAGGGGCAGCTGAATCCTCACGGAAGGCTCAGCCCAGGTACTCCAGTGCACAACCCCTCCGCAGGGAACCTCACCGTGCAGATCCACATTTAAAACGTGTGGCATGTTTCCACGGTACATACGTGCTTTGTCATAGTTTTGGTTTATTCCTGGTTAGGAGCACTGGATTGGTCGCTTTTGAGATGAAATTGTAAGGGTTTAACAAGGGCTGAGAAGGGCTGCTGGGACGGACTGTGTTATCCCTGCGGTAGGAGCGGGAGATCCTGCCGTGGCTCACCCCAGACCTGGGCCGGCTGACAGGGTGCAGGGGCGTAGGGGTGTCTCCAGGATGGCAGGAGGGAGGGAAATGGGAGACAGAACAGTGTTTCTACTTTTTAGTTATGATTTTTTTGTGTGTGTTTTGTTTGGTTTTTTGTTTGTTTGTTTGGTTTTTACTTTGTTTGTCTGTTGCTCTGAAATATCCATCCCTAACCCACCTTTTACCTCCTACACATGATTTCTAGAATGCTCCAATGGGAGTCAATTTGTGGGGACTGACAGACTGAGGGAGCTCTCACCACCGTCCTCATTCAGCTCATTCTTTAAAATGTATTTACTTGCAGTTTGCACCTGGAGGCAAAAAATAAAGTCTGGGCAATTATATGGTAATCAACACCAAAAAGGGGAACTACATAAAAATGAAGAATCTTATTAAAAAGAAACTATAAGGGGCAACTAAGAGAATTTTTCCAGGCAGCCTGAGGACTACGTTAGAAAAATTAAAAGAGAGTTTAGAGCCACAGGGTCAATATGTATCACCTAGTAGAAACACTTCAGAAGGAGAAATTGGTGAGGCTAAACAGAAGAGAAATCCAAGCAATAAAAAGGGTGAAGCCATAATTTGAAAAACTGAAGTTGTTTTCCAAAGGAAATAGAAGATTCTTAGATTTGGCAGATTAAATATAAAAATGCAGTAAACCAAACCACCAAAAAAGCAGGGGTGTGGGGAAAGAAGAAAAAAAGTGTTTAAGGAGTAACTAGCAAAGAAATTTGAAAGTAATAATTTGTTTGAGGTTGTTTTTTGGTTTTTTTTAATTAAATGATGGGAAGTTTGCCAGTACATTTTTGAGATCAGCTGAGGATCAGGGTTTAGGTGGAAGTCACATCCATATTTGCTACATCCATATTTACTGTGGCAGAGGAAACTGGGTATATTACAGACTGCTTCTCTCTTTTCTGGGGTGCTCACCAGGATGATTTAAATGAACTGTGGGAGTGGTTGTGGAACAAACAATCTAAACAAGCAGTCAGCAGTCAGCAGGACCAGAAGGTTTTACCCCAGCATTCAAAGGGAATTCAAGGATGAGATTGACAGGAAACTTAATGCTTAAAACCACCTGGCTAGCTCAGGACAACAGAGCTTCAGGAGAGATCCCAGGATGTGCATGTCTGTAGAACTGACATCTGAGCTTCACAAAAACTCTAAAAATAACTAGAATTAGCAGACATCTGAATCAAAACAAAGTTTCAGGGAAGGAAATCCCTTTTGCAGGGGAAAAGGCCTATTTTATAAACATTGGGGTTCCTTGAAGGGCACAGAAAATATACCTTGTAGTTGCCTATTTGGTATAGAGGGGAAAAATTACAGATGTTTCCAAAACTGTAGATGGCACAGAGATAGTTGTTAAGGATTGCTGATTCATTCCTCTACAAATAGAAGTGTTTAAGGGTGAATTAAACTAGAAAGCACCAGTTTTGTTGCAAAGCAAGGACATAATTTTTCATAAGATGACTGGTAAACTTTGGGAATTTGTTGTCAGTGGGCACGGCAGATGGTGAAAATTCACAGTAATTCAAGGAAAAACTACCGAAGTTCATGAAAAGGCAAGTTCTTAAGGTTTACAGAGTATTTTAAAACCGTGCTTGGTATCAGAAATGCCTGAGATCTGTGCTTGGCCTGTTCCCTAGATGCCTGCTGATCCCTGGTGTTGGAGATAAGGGATTGGGCTAGTGAACTTTTTGTCTGATTCAGTACAGCTGTTCCTGTGCTGTTAAGCATTGAACATAGGTTGTTGTGGCCTGCTAGGACTAGATGATAATGGAGCTGGATCCCATGGAGAGCTTGAGGATATCTTCTTTACAGTGCTAAAATTATTAGCATGAAGGTACTAATGAATAATTTTCTGTGTGAGAGAAGTTTGTGTGAACTAAAGCACTCCCCTCTGTCTGGAGATAATGACACATTTGGGAAAAGAAAAGCAAACTCCTATAAGTAAATAATGTTTGTCTCTTTTTTTCCCTTACTGTATTACTGTTTCATAAGTTATTTTTACATGCAATAGAAATTGACACAAATCATAGCATAGGATTTAGGTCTGAAATACAAATAATCATAAGTTCCAAGTGTAGATATCATTATATTGAAAGCATAAAACATTTTATTCATCATTATGATTTAGTACAGTGTGCTCCAACATCAGGTTTTTTTACACTGGTGAAAAAAAGTAACGGAGGTACAAAAGTTGTGTGGTATTTTCATTCCTTTGGTGCTCTTATAAACTGTTATATATAGCAACAAACGTTTGGTTACTTGCTGAGAAGAAGCCACAATTCAACTGATGATCTCAGAAATGCCGTTGCTATGGCTAGTTATTAATGGCACCTTACCTGGTGAAAAGAGGATATTTTCCTTCATCTCCCAAACTTCATGATGTTTTTACATGCATTGGAAGTCAAGAAGTGCATACCTTGCTTAATGAGGGTTGGTAGTGAAGACTTTGCATAGTCCTTGCTTGTCATTCAAGTTGCAGCATGGTCCTTTTATCAGCTCTCTGGGTGTTGTCACTGCACCTCAGGTGCACGAAGGAATTTTAGTTTAATGAGGCTTCTCCTTGACTGTGTCTTACATCAACAGCAAATGATTTCACACAAGTAGTATTTGGACAAGCAAATAGCTGTGAATGAGATTTTCAACTGTTTACTTAATGGAAAAAGCAGAAATGGGTCAGCCACTCTTCATTTTCCTCTTTGATTCTCATGCCAGCAAGCATTTGACCTTAACTCAGAAAATGCAGCTGGTGTTTCCTAGATGGGATTTCTCAGCTTATTGTAATAACAAAGGCAAAGTTTCTTATGAACATTGGGACACAGCTCTTGGTGAAAACAGTGCAAGTTAGGCATGAGAACATCCATCAGTGTGTCAGCCTGAAATATCTAAGTCTAAAATCATGACTTCTCAAAGGGGAAGAAACTTCGTAATAATATTTGCTCACTTATTCCTTGATCCACCCTTCAGACCTCAACTGGCATTGAGGATATGACCAGCAGACGTAATGCTGATTAAGGAAAAAGAGAAAAAGGTGCTGAAAATATGGTGTGACAGCAGTTACTGCCTGCTTCCTGTATTTTGCAGTCCCACCATTATCTCTCTGTGGCATTTCAGCATAGCCTATGTAAGCCAGGCTAGTTTAAGAAAACGTACATTTCCTGTACAATCTTGTAATATGAAAATGAAAAGCATTTAAAATAAGTGGTGATGATGCTCTTTCTGCTGTTTCTTTCTCTTATTTCTGATAAATCATTATTTCTGATAAATCGTCCCCCTGGCTGGGGATGCAGTATGCTGGTAAACTGGGATGAAGAGACAGTGTTATAAACAGGGCTGAAGACATGCAGTTGAGAAGATGTTGTTTTCCTGTTCTGCAAAATGCACAGTAGCTAAGGTGTGCACATCCTATCACTATGCTTTGCTGCAGCTTTCCTATCCCCAGCAGTGCTTCATTAACATTAAGAACATAGTTCGTGGTTAATCCCAGTAATTTTCAGCAGCCATTCTGATGCATCCACTTGAGCACCATATAATCTTAATACTGCTGACATTTGCATGTCTTTGAAATACATTTTTTTCAGATATTGTCCATTTAATCCATGGCAGTTTCCATCGTCCTTTGTTCTTATAGTCATGCTTTACTTATAAATGATGAAAAAGAATAATCTACTAATTTCTCAGTAGCTCTTAAAGGTTAAGAAGGAATCAACAAGGTGTAAACAGCAGCATAAGAAGCCCAGAGATTTAGCTGTTTGAGCACTGACTTCACAATTAGAAACATATAGAACTAGAGTTATAGTGAAACCAGGCCATTAAGATTTCAATGTTTAATCAACAATTTTTCATGTGAATAAAAGTGTTACATGCCATTTATCATTTCAGCTGTACTCTGACAGGAAAGAAAAAGCCCTTAGGAACAGCGATAAAATATTTAAGGAAGGTGTGACAGTTATTCTTTATATTCACTTATCTGTATATAGTTTCTCCTCTCTTCCCCTCCCTGCTCTTATCTGAGACTGTAGGTCTTAGCTTATGAGACTGAAAGGAAAGGGATTTGTCTTTGTAATTTGCACATCAATATATGGCACCAATCCCAGGCACAACAGGGGAAGGGCGTACATTACCGACGTGCTCCAGTGCTGATCCAAAGTACTTTCAGCCCCAGAATTTTAAAGAAGCTTTCAGGGCATCAGTGCTTTTCTGTGAGCAGACCTCACTTCTTTTGCTGTGTGAGATTGCCTGGCCCTCATTCTGAAGCTCGGGCTCTGCTGACTTTCCATTCTCTGGATGAGGTGTCAGCTGCACGGGGTCTGCCTTCCCCCTCTGCCTGCTGCAATAAAGGAGATGCACTTTCTGGGGAAGGTCTCTATCCCTTTGCTTTCTCGCACAATCTCCTAAAAACAAGGCTGTCACTTGCCCTTAATTACTGATATGTCATTAGGATATCTTATCCATTGCCTGTGAGAGCTGCTGACCAACTGCATGGCAGATAATATATTGTTCATCCACCTGAACAGCTGCAACATTGTGCAATCTGGCCATATCAGGTTTTCAGGACAAGAGTTCTGAAACAAAAACAGCGTCTTTGATACTTTCTAGAAATTGGAAAACACCTTGTCTAATCTGTGTTCAAATCCAGGCCAACCTGCAGATATTCCTGGTAAAGGGTTCCTTACAAGTTTATCCTTGAGCCATTGCAACTTAGCTCACAGTAGTGGTCACTTCTGCAAGGCCTCTGTTCCCCAGAAAGTAAGGCAGGATTTAAGATATGAGATTACTTAATGTGGTTTTGGGGTTTTGATTGTTTGTTTGTTTGTTTGTGGGTTTTTTGTCTTTTCTGCTGCTTTACTGGCTTACACCTCTCCTTCTGCCTTTTTAGCCTCAGGAATCTTTATGAAAGATATGTTGTACTTCTGTGGAGGGCTTTTGTTTTCTCCTTGTTAAAATTTAAAAGAAATATAAATTATTTATAAACTGGCAATATAAAATGAACAGTATAGCTATACATACCATTGTTTTTTGAAGACAGGATTTTAAAGCATACTTCTTATTTTAAAGCTGTTCGTAAACTGTAGAGGTTATAGTGTTTCCTCTGAACTTAAGATGTTTTGAGCCTTAGACTTTAAAATACATATAAAACAGTATGGTTAGTAGCTGGCTACCAAAAGTGTTCTAAAACACTGGGCATTTTGATTTGAACTACTAAAATTGCATTACAACATCCAGGTTTTTTTAAGATCTATTGTGAAAAAAAAATGAATTCAGTGCCTATTCCCTGATCTGCTGATGTATTTAAAAGAGGTTTACCTTTCTTCTTTATGATATGTAGAAGCCTAACTGTATTCTTCAGTTCTATTTGCTCCTAAATGGTGACCTGGCCTAGAAAATTTGGAAATATGGTAGCCTCATTCTCCATCCTCCATTTTTTGTTTCCGATTCATAACTGATAGAAGGCAGAAATAAACTAGTTCAGCAAATTTTGCCTTTCATGGATATTTTTACCTGCCTGGTGCAGAAATGTCTTGAGAAATACTAAAGGAGTAGAAATGTCCAATCTTTTGTGTGATTGTGCAGGAAGGAGCTGGGTTTCCTTCGAAGCCAAAGGCCTGGCAGTGCTGGCTCAACCAAAGTAACCCTGGCAGGACACTGGTTCTCCAACAAACACACACACGCTGACTATTGATAATGAATCATTGTTCTCTGAACTGGTTTTTCTCTTCCAATGTGGATCATGGGAAGACAGTGGATCACCCACAGCAGTGAGCACACCGGTTTGGTGTCCTCTTTTTTCTCCTGCATTCAGCGTGCCTTGGGGAGGGTGGTGCCTTGTGAACAAGTGTAAGGGAGCTCCCTGATGTGGTGATGGATTTTGAATTTATTTAAGTGAAATTCTGGGCTACATCCCTATAGCATCTCCCTCACAAACTTTTGATGTGTTTTTTTTTTTTTTAAACAATCTTTTTGTCCCATTCTAGCCTCCCTGCTGCTTAACAATAGTAGAATACAAGGGATATTTCTGATGCAATTCACTGATAAGTTGTCTTCTGATTTCACATAAGTTCTCTTGTCAGTCTGCCTCATGCCTATGAGAAAGCCATTCTCCAAAATGTTATTCACAGCAGGGTTTTTATATTTCTTGGAGAAGATTGTGAATAATACTGGAATTAGGTAAGAAGCTTCATATATATATATATATATATATATATATATATATATATGGATTAGGCACTTTTCAGAATATTAGTCTGATATTGCCTTGCCTTCTTTAAAATTACTTGCAAAGGAAGCATTTCAGGATGGGGTCAGGTACATGATATGTGCAAAAGGGAAAACTACAGATAAATAGTTTCAAAGAAGTTACAATCATAATGGCTTGGTGATCAATTGGAAAACTCTATCCAGACAGAAAGCAGCAGCATTACACAGTTGCGTTAAGGGCTGAAATCCTTAGGTCAAAAGGTGTCCTAAACTCTAAAGGTACTAAAGGATAAAAGGAAATGGGTTATCTGATGAGAGGAAATACAGAAGAAAGGAGAATTATGGCAGGAAAAGAACAGTAAGGTTCTTACAGGCAAAGGTTTTTGACCTGAAAGGAACCTTCATATCGGTTGCAAGGAAAGATTAGAGTGTCGATAAGAGGAAATAAGAATATGAAAAATTATTATTTTACCCTGTAACAAGATATACTTTATATCTTTGGGTAGAAGAATAAATATCCTTGCTTTGCAAAGACTCTTCCTGATTCACTTTAATCAGCTGCTGTCACAGTCTGCTGAGGGATAAGGCCTTTCAGCTGCAAATTTAGTCCATGGTATCAACTGGGTTAACACCTGTAATCCAGTGAGGGTGAGAGAACAGCCTGATTTATCCAAAGCAAGCAGCAAGTAGGGGGATCTGTCACCCCAGTATAGCTGTGATGAACAAAACAAATGCTGCATTTGTCTTTAGGACAAATGGTAAGGAATGAAGAGTGTTTGGGTTTTTGCTTATTTGCTTTCCTTTTCTGCTATAATTTTCTTTTCTTTTTCTTTTTCCTATTTTTTTGTGTTTTCTTTTTTTCCTTTAAACAATGAATACTAACACAATTTGAGATTCTTTTTACCTCTTTATGATTATTATTTAAGACACTTTTTCAAAGGCATAATATACTACAGCTGTCTTCAACATTTCTTCTTCCTGTTGTCATTATGGCTGTAAATTTTTGTCACATTTTTATGATATGAAAAGTAGAAATCTCTATTTAGTTGACACTTCATTTTTGACTGATTTTGGTAATTTATTTCTTAACTATTTTAAAAGTGTTAGCATTTGACATAAAATATTTTTAGGCTGAGATGCTTAAAAGAGAAAAGTAGAGACAAATATAATAGTCAATTCAGATGATCAAAGCTTCTTTCTTAAAACAAGAGAACTTTATAAAAGGTACTTTGGATGTTCTTTACTCATTCTTCTGAGGAGAAAACCACTCTGTGAAGGTTACTCAGGTTTTGCAGAACTACAAAATCACAGAGAGTTCTTATCCCATAAAAACCATCTATCAAAGCCTTTTATGAAAGGCTAGAGACTGTAGATATTGATGTTTTTGATAGATGAAATGCTCCCAAACCAGCTCATCCCAATATGACCCATCAGCCTGAGACTTTATATAAACAAGAGGTTCCCTCAGGGTTTAGACTTTCAACTGGATGATTAACTGACAAAGCTAAAATTCCAGCTTCTTGATACAGAGAAACTATAAGTTCCAAATTAATGAAGCAGTCATTCCCTTAGATGACTTTTAACATTGCATGAGCTTTTCAACAAGAAACACTCTGATAAATGTTCTGATACCTCTTCCATTACTCATTTGAGCATATCCACCAAATCAGTTTTATGGACTTCAGAGAATGCAAGTGTACCCCTGTTTAGAGAAGTAAATGGTATTGTTCGAGATGAACACACTCAAAATAATGAATTTATTTTTCTTGTTAGTGTTCCTCAGATTCTTCTTCTGTCTTTATTTTTACCCGCATTGGCTACAAAATTTTGACAGGATGCTCAGATACCCAGCTGGATGAGAATATCCTCAGTGAGACTGAATATGTATAAAGGTGGCATTGGTTTTTTGGTTGTTGTTTTGGTTGGTTAGAGGGTTATTTTGAGTATGAACTTATGGAAATGAAAAGGTTATCCTGTGCTATTATTATGGGCCAGTAAGTCGTCCAAGTGTTGTTTACTAGGGGTTCAGTGAAGAACACTTTGTACATGACCTTTCTGTACACAAAAATCCAAAAAGGGCAACAAAAATGAATAAAGCCGGGAACTTTCAAGTGCAAATGGATTGCATTGCTTAAATTCACTTTGTTCAAAAAGGAAAGGTAATATAATAGATATATATATAATTTTTTAATGAAGGGTAAGTTAGGATAACTAGCTAAGTATAAAGATATCACTAAGAAGGAGAGTTATAAGAAAGCACTGAAGCATCACCATCCTTTGGTTAAGGATGGAGAAAGGAATGGAAAATTAACAAACTTTTAAAAAAATATTACTGTGTAATAGCAAGTGCCTCAGCTATAAAAAAATATTAATGTGTTCTTAAATAAAACTGTTGACTTTCATGTTGTGTAAACACTTGTTGAAAAGGTGAGGCAGTGCCTAAGTGTTCTCTTCTAATCAAATCTGACGGTTCTTTTTAAAACTTTTTTTTTTGCTACGCTTTTCTGTTTGCCCTTAACTTTATCTCTGACTTATTTGGGAAGAAAAGGTTTTCTACCCTCAAGATTAGAAAATAGTTTTGCTTTATTTACCATTTCTTTGTTCAGTTACTTGTAAGAAAAATCCTGTAGCATAATATAAAACATGAATCATCGTGGAACTTCGCACCTGTGTTTTGATACCTTCACTGCAATCCCATTTAAGTCTGACTGAGAAAGAATACCAAATTTTGTTGGTTTTACATCAGGTTTTGAGGCTAACATGAAGACAGTTTATTTATACTAATAAACAGTTCTCTTTTATAAGGCAGTCACTGAACATTTCTGGGCTTTTCTGTTAGGATTAAACATAAATTATAAAATAATCTAAGCCTATTTAACAGTTCATCAGAGGGAGTCTAGAGATCAGATTTCCTGGGGGGGCAGGCAGAGAAGTCGTTGTCCGGAATGCTTGTGATTAGTATCGCTGGCTTCTTTCAGTTTAACACGATCCTGATAATGCCACAAATGAGCAGCTGAATGCAAAGTCAAAAATCAGTAAAAGCGAGACATACCAGACAAATATCATGGGCTGTCAGACTGGAGCTGTGTCTTTGAAAGTATTTCTTCAGTACAGCATGCTTAATTTGTTTGTTTTTATTTTAAAAGGTGTCACACTGGGAGAAAATTAGAATAGGTAAGGCAGAAGCAGAGCTGCGTTTTGGGGAAGAAAACAGCATCTTGGTTCTTCAGCTCTGCTACCTCCTTCAACCCAGTGCAGGGTCTCAGTGGTAGCACAGCTCATTTCCACTTAACCACGTCTCATGGGAGGAATTAAACCGTGGATGTAGAAAAGTACCTCTTATCCAATGCAGCAAAAAAAGGAAGGGCTGACTTGTTTTTTGGGTTACTGCCCTGGTCCTTAGCAGACTGCATGCTCCTGTTAGGACAGAGCAGGTCAGCGGGCTTGTTAGTGCCGTGAGATGTGTGAAGGTAGCAGCATGCAGTGGCATTAGTGGCCACAGTGCTCATTCATTAGTGGCATTCACAGTGCTAAATTCTGCAATATTAGTGTTAGAGATGATTGCAATAGACAAAAATGTGCAATATTAGGAGCGTACATATTTGCCAGGTGCTTTAACATGTCAAACCTAGGTATCCATTTCAAAATGTTGGGTAAGAGAAGGAACCTCTGTCTGGGTCTGCACCAATGGACGTGTTCCTGTAGGATAAACTGTGGGGAATTCACACTTGTCTGTGCCTTGTGACAGAGTAGGAAAGATTCCCCATCAGAGTTTCAGCTGCATTTGTGCTTTGGACAAGGATGATACTGGGGCAAATATCAAAGAATAGCCAAGGTGCTCTAAAGTTAAGATTCCTTTGCCTTTTTTTCTTGTATTTTTTTCCCTGCTAATAAGCTCAGAAAATAACAAGTTCTAACAGAAAAAGGGAGAGAGAGAGGCCTGCTAATTACAAGGCTGTCATAACTTGCAACAAGGTTATAATATGCAGAAGTGTTACTTACCATATCCTGCAATATTCATTGCCACTTCTAGGAGATCAGTGTAAGACAGATAAAAGTAAATAGCATTTTGCATAGCAGGTAGGGAATCCAGAATTCATTGCTACAGGAGGCTGAGTTGATGGACATCATAAGCAAATTCCAAAAGATATTACTGACATGTGTAGTCAACAGGTCTAAATAATAAGTAGATACAAAAGATAACAGGAGATGTGCCCTCCAGCACCCCTGACAGAATGATTGTGGGTGCTGGCCGAGAGCAGGAGGAATGTACCCCAGAAAATGGATGTACTCCCATGCTTCCCTTAAGCAGCCCTCCCCCTGCTGCTGACCACAGCAATGTGATGGCCTGGGTGCATGAGCATGTCTCATGTTCTTAGCTCACTTCTGCCTAACCAGTGAATTGTTTAGACCAAGTGTCTCAAAGCTTCCCAGCAGTGCAGGCAAAATTTAATTTTGTGGCTGTGACAGAATTGCTGCTTTAGGCACCATAGTGCCTGAGAGCAGTGAGATGGAGTGAGAGCTGTGCCAGGCCACCAGGATGTGTTGGCTATGGGCCTGCTGCCCAGGAATTGCTCTGCTGCTGCCTTAAATACAGCACAGGATGGCTTAATATTAACTGTTAATTAGCAGCTTCCCTAACACCCAGAGTAGGCAGACCTGCCTCTCTCTAAACCATGATTTTTCAGCCACACATCATTTTGCAGCCATAGCTAAGTGCTCTGTGTAAGACTGGAGTTGGTGTATTACAATGTGACAGAGCTCCCTGAATAATTTATATCTACAGCTCCATTTCATACTTATTTGTTATCCTATAGGTTTTCCCCTAGGATATGCTATCTAGTTTCAATTTAAAACCTAAGTTCCACAAATTACCACTGCAGAGAAGTTGCTTTAACACACCATTTATGCAGGTAATGGTGCACATTGTAGCAGAAGTGCTGCAGAGTTTCCACTCCTGGGATTAAAGATTCACAGTAAACTGGTAAATGGGAAACAATGTGGATTTGGCTAGAAAATTGAACAAATCCACCTTAACATGTCACAGCAAATCACACCTCAGTGTTGTGAACTCTGAAGGGCAATGTTTCTGCACCAGCGTGGACATCTGGATTCCCTGCTCACATTAAGCAGAAAGTGTGTATATTGTATATCATGGGTATTTGGATAGCAGTTCATGAAAGTGAACTTAGGAAGAGTATTAAGACCTATATATCGTAAGGCATAAATAAGGCCCATTACACTGACAATTTTTAATTGTTTCTTTATTCTCTGGGTAGATGATTTTCTGAAAAAAATTTCAGAGAATAGCCAGTCTAAGTAATAAATTCAACACAGTTTTAATAAATTATTAAAATGTGTGTAAATTTGTTATATTTAAAAATTAAGTTATAATATTTTTACTTTCAAGAGTAATATGAATTTCATAGCAGTAAGTGCATTTCAGAAAAATTCCCTCTGTTTACATGTCTTGCCTAACTTAAAAAAATGTCATGTCATTGCAGTCATTAGGACTATTTTTCTGGGCATGAGGCCACATTTTGGCAAAATGTTTCTCTGGAAGTATATAGGTTTAATTCTTATTCTTAACACTTGTTATATTTAAAAGGCTTTAAAAGCCCGCTTCAAATTAATAAAATTAAGGATTTCTTGAGTAAGATTAGTGACTAATTTTGCAAGTGCTAATTTTCTCACAGTGTATTATACTTTGGTTTATTGTTTAGTCATACAACTGCATATTTCACTAGGAAAAGATAGTGTAATATTCTCCTATCGAATGCATGTGCCAATCTAGAACTGCTTCTGACTGAAATCACTGAACTAGTGTACCCAAAAGAAAGAGAGTGATACCAGCTATAAGTAAGGCAGCACTGAATCCCCAGGCTGTGTTTATCTTGCTGAAGTGACTAATATAGAAGGGCCTGAGATGCTCTCTCTGCTTGTGACAAGATTCAGTAAACCAACCTTTCATTCCCAGTTACGCGCCTGTCTTTTTGGTGATTTCCCTCATGTAAATTTGAAAGTAGATCTTGTTACATGTAAGTAAATACTTCATACCTGTAATAAATACATCCTGCTGTCTCTTAGGCAGCTCTCACAGACTGTGGAGCCTCTTGAGAATCTTTAGGAAAGGGTTAGGCATCCCTTGCCAGTGCGGAGGTACATGTGAACCTGCGGGATGGTCAGTTCCCTTCTCTGTGGTGCCCTTACCTTGCCTAGGGGGTTGCCACTGCCAGGCCTTTGGCCTGTTTGCTGTGACTGCAGGAGGCACAAGAGGAAAGGTTTCACAAGAGAAGGAAATTCAGGATTTCAGGTTAAATCTTACATTGTTGTGATAACGTGTAACAAGCAATTATTTGAGGGAAAGTTGCGGAAAGGGTGGAAAAGGGGTGGGCTGTGACACAATGCAGCAACAGAAACAAATTTAGATTGTGTGTAACAGGTGCTACTTGAAGACTGATATGCCTAGTTCAGGAAAAGTACTCAGTGCATGCAAGTGCACTCATGAATGTGAATGGCCTAAGTAATTTGAGAATTCATTTCCAAACCACTTACACCTACCTGATTCTGGTTGCACTTAGCTTGCTAAGCGTCTGTGGGCCCTGAAACCTTGCGAGAATTTTCTTTTTAAATTAGGAGAGACCTTGGCCTGTTTCAGTACTGTTCCATTTCCTTTTTTATCTTATTTTTTCTGCTTGTTCTTTCACTTTCTTTAGTACATCTAGGATGGTAAGGTTTTAATAGTGACAGGTCATTAGATCCAGTAATTCAAATGAGTACTGAATATTCTTTGATGGTAGGTCACTATTCACGAGTTTCTGATGCTACTATTTCTGATGTATATGTTGCACGTGCATGTTTCATATATCTAAATAAATGCCTTGCTTTGGATCCAACAGGCCAGAACCAGTACTGTGGACAAAGGACGGTGGAGAACTACCAGATCCAGAGAGAATGGTTGTCAATGGCAGGGTTCTAAGCATCAGTTTCCTAAACAAAACAGACAATGGCACATACCGATGTGAAGCAAAAAATCCTATTGGCCGAAACAGCACAGAATATGTCCTGATAGTACATGGTGAGTGTGTTCTCCTTAGTCTGTGATTTGCTTATGTAACAGTTCAGCTGATTCCGTCAGTTGCTTATGGTCATTGTGGAAATAATAGCAGGAAAAAATTGGAAGTATCATTGCACTTTTATTGATGCTATCATCTAGCTGTGGGAAGTGTGTTCTCTTTCTTTTATATGCCTTTCTTCATACAGTTTAAACAAAATATATTCACTTTTGTTGTGAAGTTTTTGCTAAGTAGGCACCTGTAAAAATGTTTTGTAGTATGTCAGTACTGTTTTAGAAATACTTGCCTCAGGCCCAGGTGTTCAGATAAAGCTGGTTACAAAAGGATCTATGAAGAGAAATATCAGGCAGATGTGTGCTTGAGGTTTTCTGCTTAGTGTTTTATAGATCACCAAAGACAGGACATCAGATACTTCACACAAGTTATAGCCTACTATGGAGAAAATTCGGCTTGTATAAATTAGCTGATCATCATCTGGCCTATTGTTACAGTCAGACTTCAAAACTATGTCATGTCCTAAATTCATTATGCTGCTTCTAATCAAATGGAAAAATAGGAAGGTTCACATTAAATTACAGTTGATTTTTTTCCCCCTTAATGAATTAGACAGCAATATGTGTCATGTGAAAAGGATAGCTGCCTTCTACATTGATCATTATATGGATTGATATAACTCAGTATAAGAGAAACTAGAACATAAAATTAACATTTTCCTCTAATACAGCTTTGCAGTTTGGATCTGGCAGTCTCAAAACATGGTGATCTCTTATCACAGATGTGTGTGTGATAATTCCTGGAAGGTTATGATTTCCATAATTTGAATTTTAACATAAGAGGATATAGAAGCACAAGCTCCACTGTAGTTCATTATGTGATGGTACTTTTTTCCCTCTATTTTTTTTTAAATGACAAAATAAATTGAAAAAAATCTAATGCCAATTATAGTCTTTAAATAGGCATGAGAATTATGTAGATTTTATTTGCTCATGATGAACTCAGTTACAACAAATATAATTTTCTTTGGTGGTTGTAAAGTCTCAGAAACATTTTTCACTACAGGTTTAACCTGCCTTTTCTGGCATAAAACTTCTAGTAGTGCTGCTTTCAGTAACGAGGTATTCATTGGCATTGTTGATAAAATGTCATTTATCAAAAGAAACACTTAGATTACTTTCCATTTTTCTCAAAGCTCACTATTAGTTTACGTAGGATCAGTGGCACAAATAAGGAGGAGATCTTTGCATGAGGAACACAGAGCCTGTGCTGCTGCGTGAGTATTTCTGTATTAAAGACAAACAGAAAAACTACACCCTCTAACCTCTACTTACACTGGTTGCTGCAAGAAGAGGAGAAGAAAAAATGTCTTTTCCATCCCAGAGGCGGTGATGTGTTGGTTGTTGGCTGCAGGCACCAAGTGCACAGCCTTTGGTGAGATAACGGCTTCTGCCCTTACCATATGTTGAAACTTCTGTCGTTTGTGTTTTCTGCCCAATTTATTTATGTGATTATTTCTGAAATATGGCCTTTTATGATGGTAGTTTTTTCCATCAGTGGTGACTCTGCAGTATACCTCTATCAAAGAATATTTCACCATTTGCACTTTCTCATGGTGGCATGCATGTTGATCTGATTATCTTGCATCAACTTCCTGGCAGTCTGTAAAATCATTCATTATCAGGGAGGCATTCTGTTATGTTTGGCAGCACATCAGGCATGTTATCAGGTTTAGCTTGCTCACTACTGACCTTTTCTGTTATGAGTATTCAAGTTTTCCTAATTGCATTTCGGCAATTCCACTGTTGGAACTAGAGAAGGTAAATGTCAGGTGCTTCTGAGGTTTCTGAAAGTGTTTCTGTGACAGAGTATGAGACGATGTTTAGCACTTCACAACTTACTGGGTTTCAGAGTTGTTAGATTTAAGTACAGAGGAGACTGACACAATTATTTTATCAAGTGTAGCACAATCAGTTGTATAGATAAATTCAAGCAGCCTTACCCCTTCTTTAGCTTATTACATTCATGAATGTCTCTGGTGAAACATAATCCTCCTAAAATTATACAATATTTTCTCTCTCTCTCTCTCTGGGGGCTAGCAAACCTACTTTTTATCATTTTCTGAGATGAATCCTTCCATTTAATAGAGAATGTATTCTTTTTTATCTTCCTAAATATGTCTGGAAGCATCCTTTGATTTCTCATCCCTTCCTCTGTGCTTAACGTGTTGATGTAATTTTTTTTGTCCTACTCCTTTGTTAGAGCTCATTTATCATATGACTTCTTACCTTGAATATTAGGTTTCTACTACAAGTACATGCCAGATTTTCCACATGAGCTTGTCTGAGGAAACAGAGGACATCAATGGAAGATATCCTCTGCAGAGGCTGAGGAGTGTAATCTGATCCACTGCTTTCCTTTTCTTATATGTATTGTGATTCGCACTACATTTTATTCCTTTTTTTTTCCATTTCAACAGGTTTTCTGTCTGTCTGTTTGTTAGTGACGTAAAAGCTACATCTGGCTTCTCTTCCCCTATGAAAACCCCCTCTCAGGTGTACTCAATCTACTAATTCTCTCAATTTTTTAAGTTATCTTCCTAACTCAGAGAAGATTTGGGCAGCTTTAGTGTAGAGGGAAGATTGCCTAAAAATGGAAGTTATAGTTTATCATAATTAGAGATTAAGGGCAAGCAAAGTATTTATACATATTAATTACACAAACCAAGCAAAGAGTGTCTCACACCTTTAACTGGACCAACCTAACCAAAAAATTATACAGAAAAGTTGTATTTTTTCCACTGTGAGTGAGGATGAGGTAATGCTCTTTTGATGTTAAGTGATGGCAGTGGAAATAAATATTGCTATAAGTAGATGAATGGCAATCTGTCCAATACAGTTAGTATCTGATTACATAAAAATTATTTTCAGGTTTTTTGTATAATTAAAGAAATCAGACTTCAGAAAAATTGAATATATTTGAATAAGGTTAAAGGCTTGGGCTATTAAATATGCTCATGCTGCTTTGCTGAATCAATGTGACTGCTAATTTAATTTTTCTTAACATTTATTGTTAATAATAAATGTCAAAAAGTACTCTGTGAAGCAGAAAGGTGGGTACAAAGTCAGAGTTTATAGGCAGAAGTACAAAGGCAAGGCATGCAGTTTGCTCAAACATTTGTTTCATGCAGTAACAAAGGCAGAAGCTTTAATGCCTGTAGCTGTTGTCATTCCTGTGTTCTAATTGGTGAGCTTAGTGCTTTAGAAGTGCACATTCTGGTGAGATATATTGCACCCTCTCTTTGGTAATGGGCCCCAGGAAATTTTCACTCTCTTCCAATTTATTAGGAATTTTTGTTTACCTTTGTCCATATACTAGTCATTAATCATCAGCAAACAGAGCAAACTGTCAAACTCATGTTGCTGAACCCAAAGACATAGACTCTGCTTGCAAAGCTTCGGCAGTGACTGCAGTGATTTAGCTGGAGTTGAGGGAGGAGGTGTTCCATCAAAAGCAACCTGAAGACATAGCTGTGGTGTGTGTAGGAATAGTGCTCAACCTCTGGGTGTCACTGCCAAAGACTCAGTTCAACATCCCATTGGAGTGTGTGACAGAAGTCACATCATTGAGAAACATTTTTAATGGAAACAGCAGCATTTGATAATTTGCAGACCTATTTGAAATAAAGTACCTTGGTGAAATATCCTGTTATGCCAAACTACAGCCACACATTAAATTAATTGAAATATTCAGAGCTATAATGTGTGGTGTAGCAATTATCTAGAAGTGCAATATGGAAATTAGCATGAATCAACAGCTGTGGATGGTCAAGGCAGTTCTTACTACCCAAATTATAAATACAGTAGAAAGCATTTGAGACAGTTCCTTAGTATCTCCAGAGAATAAGTGACATAACATATTCCTTTGTCTTTAGCCTCTCTATTTTATACTTTTTTTCTTGGGCAAACTATTTTTTTGCAAATAAAGGCAACTGAAAGGCCGAGTTGCATCCTCATTATTATTTTGAAATGTGCTTTCAAACAGAAGATCTCCTACAATGTGTAAAGCCAGAGGTCTCACTGCACCTTTCCTAACTGTAACATTATTTATATTCCACCTGCTTGTCCAGTCTCATTTCAAAACATTTGTCATCTTAGCTTCCACAGTAACCTGTGGCAACAAGTTTCTGAATTTAGTTATGTGCTGTGAGGGAAAAGTATTCTCTTTTGTTTAAGCCTGGTGCTTGATCTCTTCACTTTGCAACCTTATGAGCTATTTGGCCTCTTTTGCTGTTTGTGCTGGAAGTATGCAGTTAAAATTTTGTTTATGCTGCTTCCCTTCAATAGATTCTCAAGTATTTCCACATTGGTCTCAATTTCTCATTAATTGTGATCTTAAACACTGCATTTCCTGGAATCCTCTCCTTCTTTCACAGTCTTTTTTTTCTGCCATTTTTCTTCATTTTTTGGTCTAGTTGTAAATCTCTGTGATTAACTGTTCTCTTTATCTGGAACAGCTCTATGCCAAATTTGCACCAGATACCTTAGGTTATTAAATCCTACCTCCAAATACATTCATAGAGGTTCACCTTCTGTGGCCACCCATAATTCCAGTTCCATGCACTGGCACATCTATATAAGTTTATTTTTATATTAGTAGAAACTCTGTGGAATCCAAAATATGTATGAAATTAAACTACTACTTCTATCTGTTTGGGATTCCTTTGTCTTTGTTTGTCCGTTTGCCCACAATTAGAATTTTATTGCATTTAATTTCTGTTCTGACGTCCTCATAAGGGCCCCTCTCTTTCCTTTATTTCTCTAACTCACTTGTGCATATCTCTCTATGAAAGTAGAAACTGAGTAGAGCAGTAAATTGAAAGAAGACTGAGAAGGTGAGGATATTTTCTGCTTTCCTTGAAAACTGAGCTTATCAAATAGGCAACAGATCTTTCAGTTTGCAAATACTTTCACTGCAGACCTCTGGTAAATCTTGTGCAGTGTTTTTGGACACCTTATCCCCATAAACTTACATCAAAAACCACATTAAAAAAAATTCACTAGAGGTGCAGAGAGGAGGTGGGAAGGAAAGAAAGCAGCATCCGTGTGGAGCAGCACTTAATCTGGTTTGCCCTCTGTTTAGGAATTAAGACTCTACATGTTGAGGTAACTTGACAATTTCTAAAGTTTCTTCCCTTAAGTTTTATGGTTTGAAATATCTCACACACATACACACCTTAGAGAAAAGCCTTTCTTTGCCTATGGGAAAATCCTCCCTGTATGTGAACAAAGCTTGGGCTTTGTGAAAAGAGAAGTGAGAAGAGCCATGGTGTGATGTAACAATAACAACATTTATAGCTACAATAATGAGCGATTTTGGTAAAAAAAAAGCAAAAACAACATAACATTGCCCTTATAGCAATCAAGGCATATCAAGAATATGAGACTCAAAGGGCTTCTTAGGACTTAATTAGAAATTCCGTGCATGTGACTACCTGTGTCTTTTAGTTTTGAGGTTCTTCTTTTTTGCATCTGTGTTTGAATTAAAGGAAAGAAATCTTAAATTTGAGTCCTTAAAGCTGAGAAGCTTCTCCAGTTACCATTTTATAAGAAGTAAAAATACATTAGAAAGTACAGAAGATAACTCACAGACAAAGGAGCCCAGGCTTTCAGTTGGAAAATGAATAAAAGCAAGCTTGGGGAGAAGGGAGGCCTTTGAGACCGAGAAAGTATTAATGAGCAACCTCTTTTTTGTCTCTCTTCTCCTTCCCCACCATACATGGTACATACACACCCACAAACAAAAACAATCAGAGTCTAGTAAATCATCCAGGAAGAAATCTTTTTTCCATCATCATATCTTTTGAAATCTGTATCAGCTGGATAGTTTTCTGGCAAAAACTGAGGTGTGAAGGAGTGAGGTTACACTGGTCAGGCCTAAGAGATTAACTAATTTTAACCCTGTGTTGAAGGTAACATTAAAAACGCAGAGAGAATTTCATTCACGTGTTACTCTTCAAAGCTTAGCCCTTCAAATTTTGGTGAAATATTTTAGTTTTGCATAAGCATCAATGTTCTAAGATGACATTAAGTTATTAAATCATTATCATAACATTAGTTATGATCATCAGTTGACTTCTCCAGAAGACTCCTGGTTACACTAGAAGATGTGGTCCAGACCTCAAAGCACAATGCAGGTGAATGTCACACAGTCAGATGAATTAAGAAATCATTGTGTAATATAGCTTTTGTTATTGGACTGAAGAAGAATAGTGTTTAGTTGACATTTTCAGGTATGAGAAGTCTGTCAAGAAACTTATGGTGGACTTGTTGGCTTAATTTTATGGATGAATTGTCCAGCTATTATCCCTGAACACTCTCAAGGCAGCTACTTTGAAATTGCTTTTTGTTGATAAATACTTGAATAGTGGGGTGTGTAGTTGAGCTGTCTGAACTGATCTTTCTTCATTTATGGTGACTTTAGAAAAATAAGATACAAATTTTTTTTCCAGATAAGCTTAATTTTATTTTGGAAAGGTCAAGAAAATAACATTCCAAACCACACTAACACTTTTGGGGAGTATGTTTGACACTTCTACATTTTTATGTTAACATACTGATTTTAATGAAAGAAAACTTTTAAAATAAAGTGATTTGGTTATATAATATATAAAAGGTGAGGTTTTTTAATTTCATAATGAAGTACTCATTGAAATAATTGAATTTAGAGTATTTCAACAGCAGCAAATTTCTTCCAAACTTCAATACATTTAACAATGTATTCTAATATGTGTAGCTCCTTCCTATTCAATACATGTTGTATGTATTCTCAAATCTGTAGTCTCCAATAACACACAACTCTTGAAAATATTTAATTTTCTGTGTACACATATTATTGGCTAATGTGATAGTTCTTGATTCCTTATGGGATTTCTGAAAAGGAAAAGATTGTGTGGATATACCAAATATAACCCCATGCTTTGCTTTTTTGAAAAGTACAGCTTTAACTGACCTTCAGTGCCATGTATTTCTAAAATATTGCTGCTGGAGTAGTAGCAAAGCCTGCTGCCTAATTTTTCTGGACTTCACATTTTGCTATTGCTTATACCTCCAATTTTCTTGAATTTTGCTTCAACTGAGCTTTTCAGGGCTTTTTTTTTTTTGAGACTCCAGATTATAAAATTAACATGTCTATGAACATCTTATGCAATCTTCATGAAGAAAATATTAACTGAGTAATTTCACTTTAGACTGATGAAAAAGTTATAATCTAAAAGTTGCTAATGATCTGTTTCCATCTAGATCATTTATTATTCAGGCAACTCAAACCATAAAGATAATATTAAAGTAACTTAGTGATTTTTCTAAATGGAAACCTTTCCTGTGTCATTAGGTGCCACATGGAATGCAAATAAGGGTATCCTGTCTCTGTCTTTCTCATATGGTGGTTCTAAAATTTACCTTTCTTTTGAGAACAGCTTCCTCAGTTTTTCACTCAATTCAAGAAAGAAAATAGTACACTAAGTGATAATGCTTAAAATTACAACTGGTAATGCCAGGTGGCACATCAGAACTGTGCTTTATTTTGTATTAATAATTATTTGTACTGATTGTTCTATTTTTGCTATTTAAAATTTTAATTATTAATTACTTGGCAATTTTTTTCTGGAGTTTATCTTAGCCTGCATTTCTATATTACATCAAGGAAAGATATTCAATAAGATGTTTCTCACAGTACTCTATTAGCATGTTACTCACAGCAAATAAAGTATTTCCCCACTTATTTCAGTATTCTTTCAACTAAGAAACAGAATAAACTGACAAAAATTTGAAAGTTCTCTTAAATGTTTTTTTTAAATCTTCCTAACATCTTTCTTCACAGCACAGGTTCAATCTAAATTTGTATTGGGACCTAAAGTGTTTGTAGCCCCTCCTCAAAATGATATCCTCTAAGCTAAAATCACAAACTATTTTTTCTAGCTCTTACTGCTTGAATTCTGGATGCAATATAATAAAATTCTCTTCGCTTTGTAATTAAAGTCACATTTTTTATTGCTAAATCCTGTCATAGACTTTCTGCATTGGGTCTTACTCTGAGTTGCTATGCCTTAATGTGAATCACTTTGACTTTGTCTCAAGGATTCCAAACTTTTTCGGCAGCTTTCAAAAAAGTTTGTGACATCAATCTTTCCATATGACTCCCACAGAAAGGGCACTAGACAGCAAAAAGTAATCATGCAGACAGTGAGGGTGTACCTCAAAACCATCCTCAAGTTTCAAAGTGAAAAAACAAAACAAAAACCAACCAAACAAAACCCATTGCTCCCAATGATGACAACGTCAGCTGGAATATGCCATAGGAAGATCTCCCACAATGCCCTGACTTCCTTCACAAGGCTGTGGTTCCTTCACTAGCACTAAATAAGCTCTAAACCCATTACAAGGAATTTGCCTGGCAGGTGCTTGGTCTCCAGATATCTGCCATGACTGATGGTGTTCGTGTGGGGTAAGCTGATGTGTCATTTGTGAGAGTGACCCGAACAATTTCCAGTCAGGACCCTTTACTTTTCCTTCACCGGTATCCACACAGCTTGTTTACTCCCCATGTACACCATTGAAGAAAATAATTGCTTTTGTTGGTAACCTCATGCCTGAGGAGGGTTTGTCTTTCAGCTGAAGCCGCCCTTATTAATCCTCATGGCAAGTGAAGAAACAAACCAAGGGAGAGGAGGAAGGACAGGAAAAAGTTTGGCAGGGTAAGACTCTAGGGCTGGGTAAAGTGTTTGTTCTTCAGATATCACTGTGGGTCATTGCACTAGTGGATTTGCTTTTCCCCCAGTGGTTTCTGTGGTTTACGTTTACGGCAGGTCTCCCAATCCTTGATTGGTAGGAAGCAGGGAGGATTGAAGGATGCTGACAGGTTGAAGTGCTAGTTTGGTGCTTGATTGAGGAGATCTCTGGATGGCTTTCATCATTCCACAGCAGGAACTGAAATCTCTTTGCACTGCTTTGTATGTCATTTTGTTTAAAATAGGTTAGCAGATATGATCAACCATTCTTTATAAAAATCCCTTTGATTTCCATTGGTGAACTGTCCTGTTTGATGGCATAATAGTTAAGGTACTAAAAATCCGCCAGCCTGAAGGGAAGCTGGATAATTTTTACGAAATTGAGTCTTATTGCATGTATCCTACCATTCATAAGTGTTTTTCAAAGCCAAAGTCAGGGCAGGATTTCAATTACGTGTATAGAACTCTTTTGGGAAAAAAAAAAAAAGGCACAAAAAAACAGAGCATAAAAATTGACAGCTAGAAAAATAGGGTATTATTTTCTCAGGTAGTGTACTTTGGTGATAGGAATGTGAGAATTAAGTGTATTAGTCAAAGACAGTGCCATGAAGTGCAAAAATCTCTGTTTAAGGTTGTAAAGAGCCATTCACTTTCCCATGGTGATTTTCAATAAGATACAGCTATCCCACTGTGATAAAGCATTTCAGGTTAGTGTTAGACCCTTTGATTTCATTTTGAAATAAACTTATTTAAAATAAATAAAGTCCCAATATCTGTTATGTCATTTTACTAACCTTAGAATTATTGAAGTGAGTTTGGAGTTGTTTGAGCAACTTCAGTGATTTGTCCTGAATTTCTCAGAGAAATGAAAGTAGAAACTGTAATAAAATAGAGCTCAGCAATCTGTTTACCTCCATTTAGTTTCAACACATGTCCCCTTAATAAGGAAATTTTAGAAAAATCCCCTTACCTTCTTTCTTCTCAGTGCAATTTTGTCTGAGCTTTTTGAAACACCTTTTTTTTTTTTACACAGAAAGTCAAGTGTCATTCTGAGAAAGCTGTCATCTTTGTTCAAGGCTGGTTGTGTCTGAATTAGTATTGTGCATTAGCTTTTCCTTATAGGTTTTCAAGGGCCAGCTGGAGGTACTTTATTTCATTTAATTTTGAATACTCCTATTTTATGGCTTGGAAAAACAAGGAAATATGGCTTGTCTGTTTACTTAAAAAGAATAAAAATGAACATCACAGCCTTAATGTGATTTTTAAGCAGTGGCAATGGGCCTAGAACACCATATTAATAGTGATAGAATGGTGTGCTTCTGGGGAAAATTGGGCTGGCTTTATTCATACAAGATGTTTGGTGGCTTTTGTGGTAACATTTTGTCATGAATGCAGTGAAATTGGCACTGCAGTTAAAAGGACAACTGCTTTTTTAAATGCAATTTTGAGAGGCTTTGTTTTCTTTTGTGTTTTTGATTTTTTGGTGGTTTTTTTTTTTTTTTTTNTTTTTGTAAAGGATTAAAATGAGCCTCAGGAGATCTGTTCTGAACTCCCCTGTCAGGCTCACAAGTCTGTGAAATATAAAACATTCCACTTAATTCTTCTGTGTTCACTTCCCCAGCTGTGAAATGGGAATAATGCTGTCGGTTTTTTTCCCTAACATTTGTTCTGTACTGCCCAAATAATGATCTTACAGATCTTCAAGGCAGAGATCCATTCTTTGCTGTTTATATATCTGTTAATGTAGAGTTGTGAACAAAATCAAGACATACAGGGATGCCTTTTTATAAGTAAAGCGCCTTCATTTGAGGCTGCTGTCTCAAACAGTGGTCTAAAACTTTAGCTTTTAAAATGGTGAATTACAAAATTCTTTTTTCTTAGCCTGTTGCATGCTCTGCAAATTTTACTTAATTTCTTTCAGGCAAGTTGTATCACCTTCAGTGATTTGCCCAGTGCAGTATTTGCAGCTACTTTAATGAGAAAGGTGATTTTTTTTTTTTTACAAGATAGATTGGCTCCTTTAAAATAATAGGCTTTATTATTATTACTACTATTGAATTGAAAAGAACTTTCTTTAACTGCTGCCAAAACTTAGGGTAAGTTTGGGAAAAAATTAGGTCTTACAGTATACTTCTGGAGTAATTCAAAGTATGTATTATATTCGTGTAACTCCAGAACATTGAAGAGTAGTCTTTCTGTTGAATACTTGGTTTGATTTGTCCTTAGAGGTAACCCTTGTGCTAACAACCATTAATAAAGTAAAGCTTAGAGCACTTGAAAACAGATTCTTCAATATTAAAGAATTTGCCTACTTGAAAATTTTGATTTTTCTTGTACTAACATAATTTTCAATATCCAATCGCCTGGTTAAGTATCAAATGTGTCCTTTTGTGTTCTCTGCACATCACCTGGTTTTAGTACATAAAAATTAAGAAATAAGGCATTACAGCCGAATGGTTTTCTACAGCCCAAATGCTGCAGTTTATACAATGCAAACCAAATACAATCCCACCAAAACTGAACAACAATAGCTAGGAGTATTGTGAGATGGTGCATTATGTCACCTTTTATTCTTCTGCTTCACTGAGAGCAGGAGCAGGGAGCTTTTTAAATGGCTAGACTGGTGACAAACAATGGGTCTGACGGACGGTGAAGTGGGAGCATGTTCCAGCATCTCCAGGCCTTCATTGCAAACTTCCCTCTCTGTTTCAAGGGAGCTGCAGTCAGAGTGCTTTTGCTGATAGCAAATTCAGTGGAGTGCTGTGGGGAGCAAAATGATCCCTAAAGTAAGCACTGAGGGCTTCAAAGGTCAAACCCGACATTTTGAAAGCCATGAGCCGCCAGTGCAATACTCAAATGTTCATGTTAGATGCTTTCCTGTGAAATGCTTGATTCAGGTTCCCTGGGTCCCTCTGAGCAGCTCCACCAACTGTGTGTGTAGCAGGCTGCCCCAGTCTCCAGGTGACAAAGCCGTATTTGTGGCAACATCTGGTGCTGTGCAGAAAGGTCATGTTTTAATAGCCACTAAAAAAAAAAAAAACTTTTTCCTTTCAATGTTTACTGCTACTCTTTCAATTTTTAGCAAGTATACATGAGAGTTATAAAGCACATAGTTCAAGTGCCTACTAAATCCCAGATTCTGATCTATACAAGGGGAAGGGCGGATGCTGCCTCTGCTCAGTATGTTCTGCTTATTAGAGTCCCCATGGCAGAGGTGGGTTTTACCCAAATACCCCTCCTGTCTGCCTGGCCCAGGCCCCCACAGCTCTGCTGAGAACTGGCCTGGATCTGGGCAGGTGCATCTGGAGGGAGAAGTCACAAAGCTGGTCATGGCTCTCAGCCCTGAGAACTTATCCCCACTTGCCATGTCCTTCCTACCACATTGAGGCACTTCCTTCCCACTGCTTCTTCCTTGTCACCTGCCTGAGATCCACAGCTGCTTGTTTTCTGACTGCTCTCACATCTGTCCCGAGCCTGACCTGGCTTTGCCAGTGGAAAATCAGCCTTTCACACACCTGTGGTCTCTGTGAGTCCTGCTGTTGCTCTGGTGCACAAAATAAATGAGATATTCACTAGAGGAGTTCTTTCAAGACAATTTAGGGCAGCTAACTTCTTCTTCATATTTCAATGTCAAATGAGATGGCATAATCAGAAATAACTTGCTACTACACCTTGTTTTTTCATATCCATCACATTTTTTATTTTGTCATAAGCAATTCTGGTCAGAGCATGTGTTGTAAAATGTGCCATGGTGTGATATCAGGCCCTCATTTTAAGTGATTTAGGATGACACCATACTGCCAGTACTAAGTACTAATATTGAAATAGGCTTTGTTCTTTTGAGTTATATTCTTAAATTTCTAAGGACAGAATTTGGGCCAGGGATGTGTAGGTTCCAATTTTTTTCTTAGCTCTTTGAGAACAGAAGGAAACAGTCTTTTTTTTTGCTGTAATTTTTAATGCTTCATCCTCCTTCATTTGCTACTGAACCCTATCACATTTTAAATGGGGGGAAAAAAAACCCAAACCAGCCAGCAAGCTATAAAACTTTCTATAAGAAGAGAAAATTGTTGTCCTTTCTAGTTCCCTAATTTAGGAAAAAAGAGAAGAAGGATCAAAACTGTAGGATCTCTTAGCAGTTTGTTGGGGTTTTTTTTTCTCTGTGCAACCAAATTATGTTTAATCAAACTTTAATGCGTTGTCTCACATCTTCTAACATGGAACATCATCTACAGAGTCATGAAATGTCTTACTGTTGTGGGACTATGTGAATTTATTTTCTAAGCTTGCTAGCCATTTTAGCCCAGCTGTGTGTCTTGCAGTATGAACTCATCCACCAGAAGACTTTAATGTATAACTAAGGATATAGATCTACATGGAGCTTTTGTTAAAAGGGTTTGGATATTTTTAATGACATCTGATTTGCTAGCAAAAATGTCAAGCACATAATTGCCATTTCAGAGTTTCATAAATCTGAATCAATTAGTAAAAAGAACCCCTTGACCTCATGTCCATGAGCATTCATGATCATTCAGTCTAAGTGCTAAGGAGCTATTGGCACATGATGTTCAAGCTGAGTGATCCTTTTGTTCAGTCCCATTTTCTTGGAGCAAGGTAAATGCAGCTCCCTTTGAATTTAAAACCTTGCTAAATTATTTAGTGTTACATACCACAGACTGATTAAATTTTTCACAGAGTAGTGAGATTGTTTCCCAGGTAGGTCATCACTCAGTTCAGTTTACCACTTAAAATTTCTTTCATTCTCAGTCAAAATACAGCAAGGACCATCTATCATTATCACTCTGTCCTTTAATTTTTCTGTCAGCCTTTGTCAAGCTTGAAACAAAAGGCTTTACATTTTTATCACCTGCAGCCATTGTTGTCTGATTTGTGCTCAGTCATGTCAAAATATCGGCTGTGTTTTTACCAAAAAAGTCAAATATTTTCAATAGGTCAGATCTATCTTTCACATAAGCCCGCTAAACCAAACAGAACCATTTCTCATTTCTTGGGAAATGGAGAGTAAAAATGCTCAGGGCCAAATTGGCAGTGAGAGTAAATTATCCAGGCTCCCTGCACTTAAATGAATGAACGTCTTCTGCCTTAGCAAGAAGAATGCGACATCAATTCAAGAAAGAAGGAGAAGCAAACAGGCAATTTTGATCTGGTGGGGCTTGACACTGTTTTGAACCAATCTTGTACAACACCACCCTGCCACTCCCGAGCAGATTATATCTGTGCCTCTGCTGAAGAGCACCCTCCAGACCAAGCCCGCTTTGCGTGTTCCTCCTTTTTCCACCACCCTTTTTCCACCAGAATCAGCCTTCAGATTACCTACTGTCTGCCTTCACCTGGCTTCAGCTTGGTGGCGTGGCAACAGGCAGTGGTGGCCATGAAGAACACCTTTCTACAGCCTTCCCCGTTCTCTTCTCTGCACTCTGAACTCTGACATTATGTCAGGTCCTCACTGAAAACAGGATTCTTGGCTGAGCATTTGCAGCTCAGCTCAAAGCTCCCCGTGCCACTAGAGAGAGGTCAGGAGCCCACCTCTTTTATTCAATCCACTTCAAGTCTCACCTGTATAACCTGTGGGAACGTAAGTGAAAAAGAGTTGGTACTGGAGTCAGTAACTCCCCTTAGCGTGAAGGTTAACCCCTTTTCTATTCCCAACAGCTTTCATGGAAACAATTAGTTCTCCATGAATTGTTTGTATTTCAAAGCTAGCAAAGTGATGAAATTAATACCAACTTAAATACATTATTGGATTTTTGACTGAATATCTGGCTGTCAACAAACATCCAGTTTAGAAGTGAGGTTTCAAAATTAATGGGGACAATTATTGCTTGACTTCTAGATCTCAGAGCATGGCTTTTCTATCTTCTTTGGTTCCCCATCTGCAAAATATAGCTATTTTCTGGTTCACAGGAGGCTAAGGATTAATACCTTAGTATTATTGAAATAGCAATCAGGTGCAGTGATTTGGGTAAGGCTACTTGAATTAAAAAGTTCTGCTCCACAAGGTCTCTTGGTCATAATGATCTTTGGTATTTAGTGGCATGAGAGGCATAAACAAAAATTCATTTTCAGCTGAGCATTGTGTACAACTGGATTCAGAAATTGTAAGACAAGAAAATTGAATTAAGTTCCACTCCAGTACAGATTTCTTGGGCAGAAATCTGCAAATCCTTTCTGTTAAGATCCTTCTTGACAGAAAGCTCAAGAGGACAAATCTTCATAGTCCCTTTGATAGCATGTTCGGAGCAGCTGCCAGCAGGGAGCTCTGGATAACAATGTGTGCCTCCCTGGTGATATAAGATAGGTTTGCCGTGCATTAAAAAAATATGACCAAAAAGTCATGCAGGACTAGAAGCAGGTCAAATGGTAATTCCCTTTTCTGGCATGAAATGAAGCAGCACACCCTCTATGAAACACAGTGATCCATATGGCTTAAACAGGAGCCTGTGCTGTTACGTGTCATTTTTATCTGTCGTCTGTGTGATTTTGGGAACTTCCACACCCACTTACCTCCCACACCTGCAACACATGATGAGAGACTGAGGAGCACTGTACATTACTTCTGTTTTTCTTCCTGAAGTGCATATTCTGCATTATCTTATGCAAAAACCCTTACAAGGCAAGGTAAAGTTTTCATGAGAATCCATAAATCTTGGCAGAACTGACAGGAGCCTGTCAGACTCAGAAGCCCTGGGCAGCATCATACACATAAGTCTTTCCAGTGTGTGGATCAGGTGCATTTCAGAATGCTGTGCCTGGATTTGGGCTGTCCAATGTGGGATTAAAGGATGAGATATGGCCCAAGCATTCCAAAATGTGTTGTCTGGAGAGCTATGAGATACATGGTTACTTTGCACATTCCTGTTGCAGACTTCCATTTGTTAAAGGAGTAATTCCACTGGGCATCTAAGGTGATACACACCAAACATTTCTAGAGTCCAGAACAGACTCAGATTTCACTGCTTGGGCAGTGTAGTGCTTCTCAGGCTGCTGATTCCTTGTCGCTGTCTTGCACAAGGAACAAGTCCTTGTAATGCTGGGAGCAAAGCAGACAGACTGCAGTCATTAGCTCAGTGAATTTCACCTTCCTCTGGAAAGAAAGAAACAAAGCAAATGCTATTCCTTATATTTGGATTCCTTTTGAGAACATATGTTTTTCTTTGAGGCTTCTGACAAGCTGACATTTTGATGTTTGGCATCAGAGTTTTTGACTTTGATCAGGAAACTAATTTCTGCACAAGTTTTCACTATTCTTTAACTGATGAGATCACATCTGTATTAAAACCCTGATATATTCTAGTTCTTGTTAGTTGGAATGTTTCCTAGGTAGCCTTTTATTTAAAATAAGAAGTCTTGTTTGAAATGCTGCAATCAGAAGAGAAACCAGAAAGCAATCATATTCTAAGTTCACCAGTAACTCATGTAAGTTACTACTTGGTAAAAAAGGTAAACAGTGTGTTTGCAGAATGGATAGCACTGTCGTAAAGCCAGAACTTGTCATTGCAGTCTCAAGTAAATGGAATATTTAAGAAAGATAATTAATGGAACCATGAGTCACACTAATTAGTTTTGCATACAAGAATGATGTGTAAAGCTTTGCTAATAAACAAGGTTTTGCTCCCCTTATGAAGTAGATGGGGTTTTTTTCTGTTTGGTTTCATTTTTAACAGATACTTATCAGGGAAGGAGTTTCCCTTTATGAGAAGAAATTGCATAGATCAGTACATGTGACATGTATCTTTTTAACATGTTAATTTATTTCTAATGGTTGTTATACTCAGTTCTATTTAATTATTGTGGTACTCACACTCCAGGTAATATTATCATTTCTTCTGGTGATTAATGTTTCTACACTGTGGTGGTTTTTAAAGCCTGTTCTAATTTTTCTATCTTGAGAATATTTTATACTGAGAATTAGATCAAATATCAGCGTATAATAGATGAAAGAGTGATCTTGTGCTGCTTTCTGATGGCTTCAGAAGTGGAAAATCCCACAAGTATAGTTTCCAGAGAGTACAGTGCTGGTGTTTATCAAAACTAGAGGAATATAGAAAATTTTAGGTGACTTACAGATGTTAACTAACAAGGAGACTTTTAAAGTTGCAAAATAATCTGTCGTCCAGCATGAAAATAAGGTAAGCCTGCTACTTTGAAGTCTTAAGAGAGTAATTATGCAGTGCTGAACTCAAGGACCCTGTGTCTGAAGTGTGTTGTGTAGGGCCTCATACTGAAAAGCTCTGAGCTACTTCAGCTTCCATTGATTTCAGTCAGAATTGATGGTACTCAGAGACCAATTGCATTTCTTTCCACAGCAAGGGAAGACAGACAAATTGTGGGCCAGATTTTTGCTCTTTTATTGCATTGAATAGCACCCTTCAGAAATATTTTCAGTGAAATCAGTATGGAATGGACTACTCACCATCAACTGCTGAGAAACGAGTCCTTTCCTTTCCAACCTGCGATATAAATAATCTGACAAATGTCAGATGCTTTTTATGTCTTCACGGAAGTGCTTTTCTCTAGTTCTCTTCAGAGCTTTTGCTTGTTGGTTCTTTAAAACCTACAATCACCTTATAAGCAAAGTCCTATTGGTCTTTATTGCTTTTGGCAGTGCAATCAAAGCATTTTCTATCTGTACATCTGGTTATGTTCTGCTCTGCACCGGAGCATTTTGCAGCAGCCATTGTTGGTTCCTCTGCAGCAAATCAGTGGTGCCTTTAAGCCTGGCATACCTGCACTTACTTGATCAAAAGCTGAACGGGTTTGTAAGATGCTGTCGTCAGGGCTGTGCATTTTTTCTGACTTGTATGCTCAGGTTTTTATAAGTAATATTATTAGCATTTCTGACTTTTAGTTTGAAGTTGTTTTAGAGAAATACGGATATATATACTAACTAAATTGTGTTAAGAATGACTGAAAGATTACTGTACCCGCTAATTAGGGTAAAGATTTTGAAATATACTCTGCTCTGGATCTTAGCAGACAACTGTGTCTTAAGCAAATGTGTGGGAAGAAGAAAAGCAATCCGGAAAAAGCAGCTCTTATAGTTAGTAGCATTTTCTCCCCTTTTTCCCTTCATTGAGTCTGTCTGAAAGTGGGTGTTTTAACATACAGCCATTTCTCGTTAACATGTGTGTGTTTATTTTAGCATGATGGTGTTGTTTTTTTCATCTCCCACTCTGACACGGCATGTTTCATCTGTATATGGTTTCTACTATTTGAGACATTTAAAATGGCTCAGCGAAGATATGGATTCTTGTCACTTAAACTGTCACTCTCTAGATCTGTGGAAACTTGGTCATTTTAACAGAGTTTTAAATTCCGTATACTCAAAGATTGACTATAAAAATTGAGAGTGATAAATGTCAAGAATTTAAAGGTACGCTGTTGTACCTGTAATAATTTATGTTAATCATGTTTTAATTTAGTCATTTTCAACATACTTGTATTTACAAATTAAACCACTATTATTGTTCTCCTTTGTTTGCATGATATGATTTTATTTTATATTTTTTTTCCACTCACCAGATGTTTTCAACACTTTGCTTCCCACTACTGTCATCCCCTCCCTTACCACTGCAACAGTCACAACCACTGTAGCCTTAACAGCCAGCACAACCACATCGGCAACAGCCACCAGCATCAGAGGTACAGTATGATTCTTTGTTATGGCCTGGAAAACACATGATAAATAGGAAATTAGGGGCTTGATTTGTTTTTTAACAAGGATATAAATTGTTAAAGAGAGGGTGCAAACATTCTAGTTCAGTC
Organism: Atrichornis clamosus; assembly: GCA_013400975.1. NCBI lineage: Eukaryota > Metazoa > Chordata > Aves > Passeriformes > Menuridae > Atrichornis > Atrichornis clamosus. The sequence continues at coordinate 93,525 of WBMZ01001310.1, read as the reverse complement.
TATATTTAATGGAATAATCCACAGGATGGTACGTGGTTAAGAAAGATTTCATATGACCTTGAATATTCTCGTTGCTCTAGCAGTGTGTGTGTGAACTTTGACAGGATGCTTAAATTATTTGTATACATTTGCATTTAATTTTTTAAGGTTAGTAAATTAACTTAAATGTAAAATGCAAGCAAGCTATTTTTAAATAAACATGACCTTTTAAGGCTGGTTATTTTGAGTGCTACCATTTAAAACAAGATAGGTGTCTCAGCATTGGAATTTCTGTTGATGAAATCTTGCTTGGTAACAAAGAGGCATCACATTACATCACCCTTGCTAATCTTTTACAGTTTAAGGTATTCCTAATTTAGGGGTGTTGTTATCTCACAAGAACTAGAGTAAATGAGCTAAAAGTTCTCTCCCCTCCTTGCCCCCCATCTGTTGGGTTTTTGTCTGTTAGAGCTTTTCAAATGTTTCTAGTAATGCTTAATTTCTTTATGAGCAAAATATAAAGTCTTGTGTTCAGTGCCTGATGAGATAACTGTTAATTAGGGAAGATGTAAAATTTTGCAGATTATCATCTTCTGGGTAGCTACAAATCTCTCACAGTAAATGAAATGGTAGATGGTTGCTATGTGGTCTTTTGAAAGCTTTCATTGCACAAGAGAGGAAATTATATTCTTTCACCACACTGCAAGTATTCATATGATGAGGTACAGTTAGGCCAGGGAAGTTAAGACAGAGCTATGAATTTTTTTTCTTCCTGAAAGTGTTGTTACTAGTCAGTTGTAGTGACCTGCCTAACTTGCAAGAATAACCTTAGCTAATTTGCAAGTCCATTGTATAAAGATTGTGAGAGTATCAGATCACCCAACTTATTCCTCCACAGAGTATGGATATTTTAGTAATGTGACCTTCATGTAATAAAGTGACATCAAACATGAAATGGATTTTTTAAAAGCTTTAATATTACTTTTAATGTGAAACAGATATTGTTGTTTTAGTGAAAAAGAGAACAAGTGTTATAGTAGTCCTTTTCCTTCAGAAAAAGAAAGCCCAATGCTCATGGGTATAAGTGGTTGCAAGAGGCACATTTCCTGAAAAGGAACAGAGTGACAGGAATTATCATGTCTTTATAAAAGAGTATTTTGTGTAAAGCACCAGAAGCTTCCAACTTTCTAAGGGCTCACATAGTAGAAAGACAAAGTTCTTGGTGTGCTGTGCTGATGTTTGCTGCCCTTAATGAATTGTTTTCCTCTGCTTGTTATGTGGTCATAACTAAATTATGTCATTGTTGTGATTATAGTGATGTTTTTAAAGCACTGTCTTACCTCCTAAGTGTGATTTAGGGCCTCATTTTCTCTACTATGTTCATTTTCATCATTTGTGTGTCCAGCATCAACAGAAAGATCTGAAACAGGAGAACTCTCTTCTAAGTTTCAGCTCTAACACTTATGAGAATTCATGTAATTTGATGCTACTCCTGCAGAGATGCTGCTTTAATAGAAAGTAAAAGAAGGAAATTTGGATGTTCCTATTGCTACAACATGAGCATTCACTTTTCCCAGAAGAAAAGTGAATGCGGCAAAATGGCTGAAAGGATGAGACCACTTCAGCCTCAAGAAAGTGGTAGATAGAGCCTCTAGGGCAGATAATCAAAGGGGCAAATGAGTGTGGGAAGTCTGTTTCCTCAAAAGCTTGTATTGAAAGGAAAATGATAGTCTATCCCAATACAGAGAAAAAATAAGACACATGTAATAAATTAATGAAGTTGTTTAACAATCTAAGAAATCAGAGCCCACGAAAATGTCAAAACAAGAGGTTACTATAAACACAAATCATAGAGTATATCAATGTGGAAGAAACAGTGCCACTTTGTGCCTTTCTTTGAAGGCCAGGAACAGAGTGGCAGGGATGAGGTCAAGGCACAAGGCGACCTTCCAAGAAGCGCCCCTCGTGGAGCCGGTCTCGGGGGGTTCGCAAACCCCTGCTGATGTGCCGAGCACTCCCTGCAGGGTGGGTGCAGGCACGCACACACACTCACGATCCACGCAGGCTAATCAAAGACGGAGGCAAAGAGGTGGGAGAGGTTCTCCGTGTGGAGTACCAGAGGCTTTAATGCAGATCAGCACTCGATGAAGTCCAGGGACAGAGAACGCTGAGACAGCGTCTTACAGTACATTTTATATGCAGGGAAAAGGGGAGGAGAGAACATCAGGGTCCAATGGGGTGAGGGTCCAGGGGGGGGGATAAAGTGGGGTGACCTGGGGAGAACCAGTCGAGGAGGGAGAGAGGAGTGGGAAGGGAGCCAGAGCCAATGGGACATCGAAGGAGAAGGGACTCTCCAGGGGACTTTCCAGAACAGGGGCAGGGTAAGTCACATAACCGACAAAAAGGATTAACATAAAGGGGAGGTAACAACTTGGGAGAAACCATTTCTTTAAACCCAGAAGGGGGGAGATAAGCTCAGGGCCAAAACCATTAAAAACCTTATGCTTCAGCAGCGTCCCACCAATGTACCCTAAGTCTTTTTGGGACTGGCTACTTTTTAGGGGCAGCAGTGGCGACATTCACCACTGCCACAAAACAGGAAAATGGGCATAAAACCAGGTGCAAAATGAAACTAGCAAGTTGTGAGAAATGTATCCAAAAAGTGTTTAGAAATACACTAGATGAAAGACAAAAATAAAGAAATGTACTGATCCTATTCATGAATGATGAGGACAAGGCTGAACTAATCGGTGTTTTAATCAACAGTGGAAGACAATTAGAATGCTGTTTCTATTTGGGGGGGGGGGCCATGCTGAAAAATTACTACAAATAGAAACAGATCAAATAACAAGGACAGAAAATTTTAAGATATGCTCTTCAAAGAAGCTGAAGGCAGCAGTTTATTTGCTTTTGCTTTTGGAAAAGAAGTCAGTATGACTCTGATGAAGAGTTATTTTCCATGTTCAGTGGGGAAAATGATTTACTGAATTAGAGGCAAAGACGTTTACTGGAGACTCTTTGTGAGTGCATGGGAGGCAGTGACTTCAGTTATTCAGCTATTTAACTTCTATGACTTCCTTCATCCTGGCTTTCTTTCAAAGTGCTTGATTCCCGTGGCAGAGGGAAACAGACAAGGTGCTCTCCTTAAGTCTCCTCATCTCCTGTCTTTCTTGGACCCATAAACAAATAATGTTCACAAACTTACAGTGCCTGCTGTGAAGGCAGAGTTCTGCCATCCTGAAATACAAGACTGAACCTCATCTACATTGCCAGAGCACCCACCCACCAGAGATACCAACGGTGTAAAAGTCATTTCAGAGAGGGACAGATTTTCAGTAGGATCTGTTGCCGGTTGAGCAAAAAGTATCACATAAACATATTTTCCTTTGACACTTCTGCTTCTTATTCCAATAAGATTTTTGACATGAAGGAGTATATAAGGACATTAAGTTGATAAACTATCCTTAGGTTCTTAAACATCAAAACTATTTTTTTTCTTTGTCTTGCTTTACTGGATCATGCCTTAAAGAAACAGAAGGTTTCCCCAGATAGTAGGGTAGTGTATGCTACTTAATAATATCTTTCAGCTGGATTTTCAATAGCTAACATAATAAACTTGCTAGACAGATTTCACTAATTCTGTTCTAAAATTATTGCTTGATATTTAAGAGTCACCTCAGGTAACTTTTACAAGACATTTCTCTCTTCTACATGAGTTTTACATGGTCCACTTTGAGGATGCATTGCTCCACATCCAGTCACAGGAGATGTCTTTACAGGAATATTATTCAGGATATAAAGAACCCACAGAATATGTGAATCTAAGGCATTTTACATTATGATGATTGTCCCTTCTCATCACCAGAAGCTTTAATTCATGGGGAAAAGAATTCTCTAAAAGTCATCAGTTAATTCTGGAACCGTGTGATCCATCGCTGTCTTAATTTGCCTGGCATTTAGTAAACAACATGAAAAAAGCTACTGATCCAGTTGGATGACAGCATGATAATTCATAAACTTCCTGTTTAGTCAAACTTTTCACTTTCCCAGACAAAAGTATGCTTGCTTTTGTGCTCAGTCCTTCAGGAATTAATTATTCCTTTACTGGTACATTACCTACTAGCTCAGAAAATCTAAACGTAATTTGATGCCAGTGAAGAATATTGCCCTTTATATATTTGTCAAGGGTATCTTAAAGCCTAATAACCGTGATGAGGAATGTACGACAAAATGAGAATAAAATGTATGAGAAGAAACAAATCTAGAGGACTACTGAAAGAATAATTATACACTCCATGAGTAGTTGTCTTTCTATCAGATTTATGTAATGTTATTTGTGAAAGCTGTGCATGGATCCATGCTATTTTTTCCCTTTTATGACTGGGAAGAGGCAAAAGAGAATTTGGATTTGCCCCTAGTAGTGAAACAAGGGATGCCTCCATTGGAGAAATTTTTTGTTAGTATGAAGTTAATTTAGGCAGTGCAGTGCCAAATTTTCAAAGTCCTATAGGTGGAGTGGGAGTGTGATTAACAGTCTAGGAGAAGCCACCTCAAGTCAGAAAAGCTCTGTGTTTCTGGATTCACAGAGGGAAAAAGCTTGTGCACACAAGCGTACTTAAAACCCTCCCACAGGCTTTCATTATGTTAATCACCCACGCACACAAACAGAACATTGTTTTTGTGTTTAAATCCTATTCCTATCAAGGAACAAAAAAAAAAAAAAAATAGTCAAAGACATTACAAAACTTGTTTATTTTGACTTCTTATTGAACACTGAAATCTCACCACCACCACCCCAATAGGTGCAAAATTACCATTGCAAGAATATCCCAAACTCAAAAACAAACTCCATTCAGTTCAGTGGCACGTCTCAGAGTGATTCAGCCTCAGCTGACTCACTTGTCTAATGACTGTACCAGAATGTTCAAAGCTTTATATAGCAATGCCTGAAAGCATCTCCAGGAGTTGTTGTGTATAGATAGCAGAGACATGACGCTGCTCCCAGGCAGCTGCACTTGGAAGATCAAGAGTTTATTTGTCAGGGTGACCACAAAGCCAATGAATGCATGCATTTATATATGAATGAAATCCCTGCCTTATTATAATCCACTTTGCTTTTATTGATTTTTGGCTCTGGTATAAAATAAAGATTTCTTAAGGGAAGTCTGTGGAGGTAAATTTAGAAGAGTTTTCTGTGGTGTAAGGAAGAGTTTGATGATGTAAAAATTTTGAAAACTATTGCAACTTTAAGTGTGAATATTTCTATTTAATAGCATAAATGGCAACCATCTTAGCTAAAAAATTACTTTTTTTTTTTTCTATACATATATACCTTGACGTCTCTATTAAGAAAAAACTGAAACCCTACTAGAATAACTGTTTTGTAATAGCCAGCTTAAATGCAGAAATTACTTGGATGATACTTATAGTCCTCATATATTTTCTTATTAAAAAATGCTGAACATTACCAGTTCTTCCCTTGTAATTTTATTATTCTTTCACATAATCTGATTAATACAAATTGGCATGGTAAGTTATTGACAAAGATAGAAACAACAAAGCAAGGAAAAGCTATAGAGTATCTGAGAGGCAAAGGAGATAAGGGTAGATTTACACTTTAAATATAGTTGTGTTTTCTTACTTGCATTCAGCTCTCATAATAAAAATGGTTGTTGTCTAACGTTGAAAGCCGTTTCCTATGACAGCAAGCTAAAAGCTAATTCATTTATATACTACTTTACTGCAGTAGCAGTAACATAAAATCTAATTGTGGCTGGTTTTATTCAAATTGTGTAAGAAAATTAAAACTTTTTGGGTTTTAATTCTTCTTTCTCCATTCTTTTACATGAGTCTCCTGCTGGCTTATCCAATGTCTAGATTTCTCAGAAGGCCAAAAAATTTGAGATTCAAACAACAGTTCCTTAGATTATATTATTTTTCCATTATACATTCAAGTAAGCCTTTAGCACCCATCTTTCCTGAACTGCCATCTCTTGATTTTGTAATGATTTCTTTCATTACCATTATTTTTTCATTCTGCTTGTTTCTCAGCTGTTTACGTGGTAGGTTAATAGACCACGATAAACCTATTTTAGACCCTGATGAAACCACAAACCTCTTTCCCTAAGTCTTGAAATGGGCCTGTGTTGGTCAGAGCCATTGCCCAGGTGAAACATCCACAGGCTGCAGCTGAGTGATAGCTGGAAAACCTCGCCTAGCATCTGCAACCAGCTGGTAGATCAAACAGTTGAATTTTTTTTATAGTAAAATATACCTGTTGTGAACAGGTCTTGGAGTTTCTTAAGTTCTACAATGATTTTTTTCATTAGGCTTAGTAGTCCACAGTGCTCTTTTTAGGGGTTACAGAGTATTTGCTCCTTTTCTGAAGCAGTATTTAATTAGGGTTTCATTCCACTAGTCAGGCTTGGTGGTACAATTAGTGCTGCGAATTCTCAAAGCTCACGAATTTAACATCAACAGAGAAGATTGTAGCATCTGTTCTAACTCAAGGAGCTCTTTGGTTTTTAGGTCTGATAGATGTAGAGCCAGGAAAGTTCTTCTTATAATATAATCTGAAAGAAAAAAGAAAAAATTATACCCCTCCCGTCAACCCCCTCAAAAAACCAACCCACAACAAAAAACAAGATAAAAAAAGAAGAAAAAAAACTCAAACAGTTTCATTCTGTATTGGCTGGATTCCTACAGATTTCTAAGAATGTCCCCATAGAATTAGAACCATGGTAAACAGTACATGCTCACATGCTGGAGATCATAAACTAAAAACATGCTAGCTCTAAGTTGTTCAAACAGTATGAAAATAATCTGTTTTTAAAATTAAGATGAGGAATTTGGGGTACTGGTGCATCCACAGAAGAGATCTTCCTGTGTCTCAGAGGAAACAAGACAAAAGGGCAGGAAGTAGCATCAGGATGTGGTTATGAAGGGAGGTACTTTTTCATGCAGTGTGAAACTAAATATGAAACTGCAGTATCATTACATGCTAAAAAATGGAAATAGCCTGATGTCTATTGTGAACAGACCAAAATCAAACCCAAGGGTTTCTGTGTGGAATTTCCAGTTCTCAAATACCTTTAAAAGTTGTTTTATGGTTGTAATATCAATCTTAGAGTATTCCTCAAGACAACATGCACAACACTAAAGCAGTGTAGCTACCAAAAAAAAAATTCTGGCAACATGACCTACATGAGGCTAGTTACCTTGTTTTGTTGCCATGAAAAGTACTTGCGCTTTGCAGTTTTTACCTTTTACAAACTAAAGCAAATAACTGTGCCATTTAGAAAATGGCAATTTTCTCTGCTTAAGAGCTATTACGATGTAAGATGAAGACTGTCGTCATTATTATACATTATTTGGTCATATTATTCATGAAATGAGGCTGTTGCATTCTGGAGCAAATAAAGATAGATTTCATAATCTGAATAGTTTGCCAAGTAAAAGAATATCATAAATGAGACATAGATTAAACTAGAGGCATGCTGAATACATGAAAGAAAAATATCATAATATCATACATTAGGAACCTGCTCTTTGTGTCTGGAACAAATATTTCTAGAGCTAACAAATCCATCCAGCTGTCAGCTTGCAGTAATGAAGTAGGCAACTTAAAAAGTACACAATGATTTCCAGCCTTGATGGATTATCACTTAACCCAAAATGCAAGGCTGTACAGATAAGTATCACAATTGGTTGATGGTCTGATAAAGATTCCATTATATAGCTGAGCTCCGGAGAGGCTTCAGCAATGCGTCAGGAATTCAAACATTCCTAACCTAAGATCTGATCACACTGGGTTTTTTTTTTTTCTACTGCATGTGAATTATGCAGTCTAACAGTCTCTATTGTAAACTGGCAGTACAAGAGATTTTCCAAATTAAGAGTCCCTTCTGCTGGAAGTGTGCTCCCTGCCTGGAAAGATCATCCCTTGCTCTGAATTCAGCACAAGACTTTCCCTCAGGTGCCACAGGCTGTAAGGTCTGAGCACTCCTTCTGCTCAGCCCTCACCTGCAGATAGCAAGGAAGCACAGGCATTTCAAAAGAGTCCCTGAGAAGGGCTGAAGTCATAAGTACCACCACATCTCTGTGGAGTTTAACGCCAGAGTCGGTGTGTGCTGAAGATTGTCACCATCCTGGCCATTTTCATCTCACCTCTGGTGGAGTGGTGACCTCAGGGTAGTGATTTTCAACACTTAGATGTAAACAAGATATGAAAACTGTATTATTCATACCAACTTCATACTCTATTCAGGTTTAAAAGTGTTGTGATTTTCAAAATAATAATATTTTTTAAAAATAGTAGATGTTCGTACCTCTTGCTTTAAAAGCTAGAATTCTACTGATTTCAAGAGTTTTGGGGATCAAGTTTTTACATCTCCACAAGTAGTTTGGCTTGAAAATCGGTTAAATGAGTTTATCCCATCTTGCTGACAGGTAGTTGTGAAGTTTGGATGTATCTGGATTTTCCAACCCAAAGAGAGACAGGCTATTTTTAGTGTATTGTCAGTGCTGCCTGCACTGCCCCATGAGCTTGACAACGGCCTGCAGATTTGTGAAGTATTTCCTCTACAGAAGAACAGGCTGTACTTTCCTTTCTTCTGAGTAAAACCTTACATATAGATAAGCCCATTAATTTTCAGTGGGAGTGTATGTAGTATGGTATGTTATTCATAGATAAAATCTATGATCTGCTCAGCCCAGAGGGACCTGCTGGGTCAGTTAGCCTAAATTTTTGCATAGTTTCCACTCTCATAGATTTATAATGAGACACAGAAACCTTTATTTTATTAAAGAGCATCCACCAGAGCATATGTAGACTTAATTTAGGACCTAAGGAAATGGAGACTCCACAATTCCCCTTGGTGTTTCTCTCCAGCATTTAACTGTCCTTGTTGCAAATTTGAGCCTTGCTTCTCAGTTAAATTTCTCTGAGGTTAGCAACCATAGATTGCTTCTTGAAGACTTTACATTGCATATGCTTTTTCTTCTCAAAAACGAATATTTATTTTAAAGAAGAATCTGTAAATATTTGAAATTTGTTCTTGAACTTCATTTGAAAGAATTTATGATCTTTAGGATCTTATTAAGACTTTTGGTTGATTTGGTTTGTCTTAAAGGTGTTGTCAAGCATGTCTTCAATTATCAATTTGAAGGGAAATATACTGCATTTCTTATAGCAAGGAGAAAGAATAGGCAAATTGTTTCTGTTCAATGTGTCTCACTGTTGCTGTATTTATATGACACTACCAGCGCAAACTGGTTTGGTTTTTTGATATATATATATATATATATATATTACTTGTAAAGCTGATTTTGGCAAGTTTTGTGCTGTCAGGGTATTGACGAAGTGCTTCTCTGTTAAAAGCAAAAGCATACAACTAAATATTGTTACAGTTAACACAAGGACAACTAAAGCAACTGTTCCAGTGACATGTGGGATGTTAAAAAAAGACTGAAGTGGTGCCAAGTTCTAAAAATGAGGAAAGGAAAGAAAAAAGAGGGAAAAATGCTTATAGTTTCAAATGTACTGCTAATACCTTTAATAAAAAATGCACGTCTCTCTCACTAACCAGTGAACTAAAGTCATCAACTGTGCCTTTGAAGCTGAAAAGATTACTCTCTCTACCCTTCGTTTCTCTGACATTCCACTTGAAAAACAGTTAATAACTTCCAGTGTGAGCTTCACAAAATGCAGAATTGATACTAATTATATTAAGTTTTTTGGATGAAAGATGACCTTGGTGAAACTTGAAGCTATAGCATTTCCCAGAACAAAAAAAATAAAAGCAAAATCTACAGAGAGTGACTTTGGAGATTATTTAACCTGACCTATTAATTTTTGCATGGGAAGTTGTTCAGCTCGTGAATACAAAAAAGGGTATTCTTAAATTAGTTTTTTAGCATTTTTTTGAGCATTGAAATAAATTGCTGAATCATGCCCCTTTTTTCCTGCATTAGTAATTTGGTATGTCTTTTCTGTGTTGAATTCAGTGAGTGCACCATGGAGAAAATTGGGTGCCACAATGCTTGGAGGGACTGGCACAGGAGTGTGTGCGTGTCGGCAGAGTCAGCAAAGCCAAAGTAAAACAGGTGGACAAAAATCAAATGTCAATGCTTTAAAAGATTAGCTCAAAACACACCTTTAAAGGAAAGAAGTAGAAGAGAAGTCTGGTTTGAAGTCTATGGTATCGTAATCACAGCTGAGTTCGGGTTTTTTCGCTGCAAAATTGAGAAAAAGAGAGAATTACAAACTCATCTACTCTGAGAAATACAGGGTGGAAAACCTTATTCAATAACACTTGACTCACTGTTTGGCTGACTATAAAAGACCGAACAGGGAAGCAGGACTGGAATTGACTGAAAAAATGAAATTCAGAACCAACACAAGGAAGTACTTTTCACTCAAAAAGAAATACAATTTTTCAATAGCCTACTGAGCCAAGTTTGGAATTGGAGGCACTGGGGTCATTAAAGAAGAAGGGAGATACTATTCTGGAAGAACTGTGTTAACCAAGATGACTTGCAATGGGCTGAATGGCCTTTTCCTTTTCCTGAAATTTATGTTCTTTTTGAAAAACTTTGATTACAAGTCATCCTGCTGTGATTTAGATAGCATGAATTTGAAAAGAATGTATCAAATCTTTTCAATCAAGATGCTTGGGTTTCTTTCCAGTCTGAATTCTTGCAAGCCTGTAATAGAAAGCCATCAGTCAAGGGAAAGAAGTATCAGGAGTAGCAATTTACGTTAATGTACAATTTCCTTTTCCAGCATAAAGGGTAGGAGACAAGGATCCCAGACAACAAAGGCCAGAATATGAATCTTTGTGGGAATATGTCAAAAAAAAAAAAAAAGAAAAAAGAAAAAAAAAATCCCCAAGACTGACAATTTAAGGAAGACATTCTCTTTCTTTTATGTGCTTCTTTTCTTGTGGCTAACAAGTCTCTACTGTATACACATCAGGTCATGAAGTGCATTCAGCACCCAACAGAGAAGAGACAAGTTTCATTTTAATGAATTCAATGTGCCATAATGGACTTTAGCTTTGACTTTGGATCAGGTCCCTGGACATGTTTGACAGAAGGTAGAATGAGAATATCATAGAAAATGAATATGTAAAGCCTTTTTTTTTTTTTGGTGTAGTTTTCCATATGGAGGAAGCCTTCTAATGTTTAGGTTTGAGTTTGACACAATAACTGCATCCAGTGCAGGAATCCACTCTATTACTGGGCTGAATTGCATTATTGAACACACTTTGAGATTCTTTGGCACAATTACTGCCATCAATCCTGAACTTGTTTGTCCCCTACAATGCAGTTTTATTGGTATGAGTGCTGGGTTGCTATTGTATGTGGACGTCCATATGTCAGATTGTTGTTGTGGGGGTTTGGGGTAAGCTGTGTGGTTTTGAAAACAATAGCAGCCCTGGGTTATTTAAGTTTTTAAGGGTTGCTTAATTCCAGAGCCCTATCCCTCCAGTTCATCTCTGAAGCATCTGTTCCCAATATTTCTGGAGTTAGTAATGCTAAGAAGAAATTAGTCTTTTATTACATTCGGATTGGCTCTCCTCCACCACAAGACCTTGTGCCAAGTAATTTGTGAGTGGTTTTATAGATTCCCAGTCCCTATGGGACTTCTTTGTTGTCATTGTTATCATGAGTCCCTGTGAGTGAGTGTGGGGAAGTGTGTTAATTGTTTTTGTGTGATAGAAATCTTCACCTTTCTACTTCCTGGTACTTTTGAGTAGTATTTACTAATTCCTACCAAATTATTTCTGTGGAAGAATTTGCTTCAAATTGCTACTCTGGCACTCTGAGATTTTAGTTTTAGTTTCCCATGCAGAATGTGCTTCTCTATATTAATTATGAAATGTGAGTGGACTGTAGGATTTCTGCATAATTCTAAATTCTACTCAACCAAATAAACAGTCAGGAGAGTAATTATAACAACAGATATTCACAGTAGTGTGGAGTTCCCTTCAACACTGTAATAAAATAGGTGGGTTGTATGCAGTGTGAAACATTGCTCTTGTTGTATTTGCAGTGTTATGGAGAAATTAAGAACATCAGGAAAGTTCTAGGGCAGGAAACTTTTTCTTCTGTTTGTTTTGTTTTTGTTGTTCTTGTTGTTTTTAATATAGACAATGCTTGCATGCACTTGTATATAATAACAGAATAAATAATGTTCATAATATGAACAACACATGGGTCAGTCTAAAACATATTTTCTAACGTGTCTGTTTTATTTAAAAAGTGATGAACTGTTAAGCTGTGTTCTGAAGACAGAACACGAGGAGCAGATTCCAGGGCTTTGGATGTTAATGCTGCTCAAATACTTTCAGAGGGTTTTTTAAAATTTTTTTTACTGCTGACAATATGTTTGAGTAGTCTTATGTTACAGGGTACTAAAACTATTAGTTACTGTCCTGGTTTCTAGTCTGAACAACTTTAAAGTCCCTAACACATTAAACCATTTTGTGAAGAATTCTCTTAATCTGTGGTTGGTTGATACATGGCAGCATTTGACCTTAGTTCAGTATTCAAACACAAGCCTAAATCACACTTTTGTCTCTCAATGTAAGTGAAATTAAATGTGCTCAACAGCTAGCATGTGCTTTAAACAGAGATCATATACAACACAGTCTTCTTTCCTTTTGGGGTCACTTGATTTAGGTTTTTTAGGATTGGACATATCCTAAACCCTTATTTCTCTTTTGACTTGATGGCTACAGAATGATGCTGCTAATTCTTCATGATTTCACAGACTTTAGTGGAGAATCCAGAGTAAACTCTTAATGAGTATTTAAAATCACAAGTGTCTAAAATGAATGGGTCTGTCAGTGGCCAAACAGGTGGTTGAGGAAGGCAATAGGGCAAACAAAGATGGATAAAAGAAAAAAAATTAGCAGCTTCTTCTGTGTATAGTAACCTCTCCAAGTTCCATATTGTTGTCCATTTTAACTTTATATTTCTCTGTCACACTTTTTGTTATCATCACTCACTTTTTGTTCATTTCACTTCTATTATTCCTTACCTAATTCTAAAAAGGAATTTACTTGGGGAAATATTGTGGATATGCCATATTTAAATTCCCTTCTTAATTCAGAGTCAGAATTGGCATTAATTGATTAAAATGATCAGATAAGAACTCTGGGTTTGTCTAGTCTGGAGAAAAAGAGTCTGATCTCATTGCTCTCTGTACATTTCTGAGGAAGGAAAGTGGAGAGGGAGGTGCTAATCTCTTGTCCCTCGGATCCAGTGACAGGACGTCTGGGAACAGCTCAGAGCTGTGCCAGGAGAGATTCAGACTGGACACCAGCAAACATTTCTTTACCAAGAGGGTGGTCAAACACTAGAACAGGCTTCCTGGAGAGAGAGGTGGCCAATGCCCCATCCCTGTCAGTGTTTCGGAGGATTTGGACAATGCCCTTAACAAAGAGCTATGACTGTCAGGCCCGAAGCAGTCAGGCAGCTGAGCTGGATGATTACTGTGGGTCCCTTTCACCGTGGCTTTTCTGTTCTGTTCTATTGTAGTCTATTCATCCTTAACATTTATCTCATGGTAGCCACAGCAGATACCTGATGTTGCACGAGAACTCGCAAGCCTCCAGTTGAGATAGGTTCCTGAAAAGATCTAAGTATTCCATTTAATATCACACGTGAAAATTTAGGTCATCTTCCCTTCAAAATAAATTATAATCAAAGGGTTCAAGTTATGGAATAATATCATATAATTTTTTAAAGGGCACACAAACGTTTAGAAGAGTTACAGTCATAAGTTTCCCCATCTGTTGCTGGATTCCTTCAATATGTGGCTTTTTAATGCTTAAAAAAGCTATTTTAATTCTCTTTGTAAAGGTTAGAAGAGGGTCTTTTGTACTGTGTTCAAAAGACTGGTGTTGGAAAAGGGCAGTTATTTTAGCCATATTGCAATATTAACAGTATGTTAAAGGGACGTCTTCTGGAAAGGGGAAAAATGAAAATGGCAGTCAAATAATGTCAGTCTTGGTCAGTTGAGAGTTCCAAGGATCAGCTTTATTAGTCCTGAACATCAACTAAAACCTAACTTCCAACTTGAAATCTAGGTCAAAAATAACTGTGGGTGAGTTATTTTTTAGCAAAAGTAGTAAGTGGAATTTTTCAAGACGATTATCATGAGAATTTACTCTTTTTTGTTTTCTGTCAAAAAAACCCACCTGTTCTTTATTTAATTTGTAATGAATTGACCTATGTCAATAAATATATTCCTTCCATCAACATGTTATTTTAAGATCTCAGTTTTATCCTCTGATATTTCATTAGTATTAATTATTATCTTTGCATTGCATGTATCTTAGTGAAAGAAAAATACAGATAAAAACAGAATTAAAAGTATGTAGTATTGAAAAAAGTTGTTTCTTAAGATTGTGGCAATGAGTGCCACAAAGCATGTGATGACCACTCACCACTGCAGGAATGTGAACTAATCCTGACTGCATTCCACAGCTATTCTTTCAGCAATCAAAACAAAAATGATGTATCAGCAGCAGAGCTGTGCTGCATTGGCAGCACCACTTACATACATAGTAGGGCAAAATCTTGGGAAAGAGTGGGACCTGCAATCCAGCAGTGTGTTCTTTAGTCTGAACTTTACAGATGGTGTATCTTTGTCAGGCCTGTACTGAAAGCTTAAGAACTTTTCATTGGTTTTATGTGACATTACACACACCTTATAATTGCATATTAATTGAGTTAGCTTGTGACGCCATAATGACACAGGATATTCCTAACATCAACCCTTTGTTAGGTGCCTCCCTACGACCTGATTTCTTGTCTTCTGGACAAATGGCATTAATCAGGCTGCAGACACCGGCCTGATCCTGCAAACCCTCCCACCTTGCCCAGTGTGAACAATCCCATGGAAATCAGGGAAGCTACATCTGATTTTTAATTCAAGTGCCTGTGTGTCTTTGGGAGATTAGGATTAGTGTTTAACATTAGGGATAAACCCCATTCTTTGAACTTTATTTAAGAAAGTTTATTTGGAAGGTTGTGTAGAAGGCACTGTGGAGTAATCATGCCCAAATATTCCATTAATTTGATTTTTTTTTTCACTTGCTCATTGCATACTGAGACAAGTAGAACAAAAATGAGGGGTTTTGGTCTGTTCTTTTTTCTTGGCACCCAGTCTGTGTTATTATAGATAAATAATTTTTGTGATAAGGTTAAAGCATTTATATTGTTATGTACTTATCAAGCATTTGCTCTATTTGCTCATTTTATGTAACACTTCACAACTTTGATAAGGTGTGAATATTAAGATAAGACCCAATTTCTGTCTGAAGTGTCTGCAGAACCTGCTTCAAAGAAAGAAAAAGTAATGGGACTTCAAATTTTTACTCATTTTCCAAATACATACCTGAACATCTGCAGTACCATAGTAGATAATGCTAAATATGACTGCCACTAGACAGCATTAGTGCAACTCTGTTTTTTATGACAGAAATTTAAAACAAATCAAAACTACGTACTCATATGGTGAACATTCCCCATTCCCATTTCATAGATCTTTTAAGTAGTGAGAGCATTTAACAAAAAGGCATGGTTACATTGCAGTTCATATAAAATTTGAGATCACTTTTATGATAAAATTTGGAAAGATTCATAATTTTCAATGTCAAAGTATTTATAGAAGTCTACCAGAGATTGTGCATACTTTTCCTTCACACTCTAAAGGGTATAATCCCCCTTATCCCTCCTGCCCAGTAGTGCTATTTTCACAAGCCACTTGTAAAATAACTTGAGATATTTCAAGACTATGAGGCGTATAAAAATCTTTCATTTGCTACCTGAAGTGGTATTAATTATTTCACTAGTAGGACACAAGTGATAGGGCCCTACTGTGTCGTTGACACAGCCACCTGGCCCCACAGCACTCTTGCCTTTTGCTGGACAGAGAGGATGACTTCCAAGCAGAGAGAGGAGCAGAAAGAGCTGGACTGTGCTGTGCAGGGAGGGGCCACTATGCAAAAAGTCGTGGCCATTTAGTGCTGCTGATACTGAACTAATTTAGAAATTTTGTAGAATTGCACTGCACAGTTACAGAAGCAATCCAGTGAAAATATTAAAAGTGAAAACCAATTCAGCTGTACAGACATGAACAGTGAACGTGAGAGCTGAATGAGCTGCTGATAATTCTTTGTAAAAAGGTGTTGGATCATTGCAGTTCTTTGAAAATAAGTCAGGATTCAGTGATGATAAAACAAGGCAGGTGCAACTGTGGCACCAGCAGGAGAGGAGCAGAAACACAAACAGAAATC
Organism: Atrichornis clamosus; assembly: GCA_013400975.1. Taxonomy (NCBI): domain Eukaryota; kingdom Metazoa; phylum Chordata; class Aves; order Passeriformes; family Menuridae; genus Atrichornis; species Atrichornis clamosus. The sequence continues at coordinate 77,236 of WBMZ01001310.1, read as the reverse complement.
ACTGCCTTGTCATTCCATAAATCTAGGGTGCACCTTGAGTAGTGCACCTTAGGGTGTGCCTTACATGCTTAATACTGAACCTCTGCTTTGGAAATACTGCATGGAGTTCTGGTTATCCAGCAGCAAAAAAATGTGATAGAAATGAGGGGGGGGGGAAAAAGTGAGAAGGATGGCTGATCTTTGAAAATGGTGTCTGTGCTAAGAGAGATTAAACACACCAGCACTCTTCACCTTGGAAAAGAGATAGCTGGAGAGAGAGGTGGCAGCAGTTAAATTAAATTAGAAATGACATGAAAAAAATGAATGATGTGAATACAGTCACCAAGGCAGAAAGTTTCTAGACTCTGGAGTCAAAAAATGGGTGAGTGAGCAAAGAAAACTTTATGTATTCCATTTTTCATTTGGTTGTAAATTAAATTGGACTAGATGGTGGTGTATTCCCATCTAGTGCAGCCATTCTTATGTTCTCAGATTTTTCTGCACTGGAAAAAAAATTGCAAATCTCGTATTTGTTGTCATTTAAATGAAGAAAAACATAACAACCTAAAATAATTGCTTTAGTTAATATTAGAAATAATACAATTATTCAATAAAAATGGAGCTTTCTAAATGTTGACTAAGATGGCCATAGACTCTAAGGCTATTTTTGTTGCAATGTTATGAAAAGTAAATTTAAATATATTAATTTAATAACCACAGATAAAAATACTCAAAGATGCAAGATGACTAAATCACAACCATAATATCCCTCTACATTAATCCAATTTAGTTAAGCTAAATCTTCTAACAGTATAATTTACTATTAAAACCTCGCTGATATACTGGAAATGTAAATATGCTGCTATCCATATCAGAGTTCACATACCACAGCAAATATTGGTAAAAATCTTTTGACACAGATCTTAGAAAATCAGACCAAGTCAGTGATCATTACACAAATTATCAACATTTTCAAACACCACTGTGTCCCTCTTTTTCTCATGAACTCGCCATTCAGAAATTTCTGTTGACTTAGGATATTTTTAAAAGAGGCTTCTACCAGGGTCTGTCAAAGTGAGGTTTAGGAGGGAGGGACAAAGCCTGCTAGAGAAATGTCTTCATGCAACATGAGAACTCTTTTGTCATCCTGCCCACTGTGGCTCTAGTGCTACCTGGAAAAGGTATCTGCAATCTCAGTACATTTCAACTCTAAACCAAAACCATTGCTCTTGTAATTGTGTGGTAAAAAGAAAAAAAAAGAACATTGCAGTCTCAGCTGGAGACTGTCTTGCTCTAAATCAGTAAAGCTAGATTGTTTAAGTCATCTATAATATTTTGAAAGGTTATTTTTACCAAGTTACATTTATCTCCCTGTGTAAAATATGAAGACTAGGACAGGGCTGAGTTTGAAGAACAGAACAGAAAAGCCATGGTGAAAGAGACCCACAATAATCATCCAGCTCATCTTGTGAAATATAGCAAATGCTGTAACTTTCTGTCACTGAAAATAATTTTTTAAAGGGGGCATGGTGTATTTTGATTAGGCCTCAACCCTGAAAACGTAAAAGTAAACGGGCAACTTATTACGCGTGTAGTCATAAAAGCCTTTTGTGCTTTCCTAAAGGATGCTTTTGAATAAAGTGTGGGTTTTTTCACTGTTACAGAATTTGCAAGCTTTCCCCCCTAAATTTAAGATTTTATTTGTAAGCCAAATAAACATCTGATGGTTTTGAAGGAGACAGAGATGCCTGAGAGTACAGCTTAATTCCCCCATTATTGCCATAAATAATAGTGATGGAACACATCTTAACAAAATGAATTACTAATTTAAACTCTTAATTGCCAAGTCCCACAGTTTCAATGACGTTATAAAATCATAAAATCAAGTTATGTTTTCCTCTTTCCAAATAATGCAAATAAAAATTACAGATGAAAAAGGCTTTTACTCATCCTACAGTGCAATTTAGTTTACCAGAAAAAAAGATACCATCTGATGAGACTGGTCATCAGATAAGACTCTTATTGCTAAAAGGGAAAAGATAATTCGTCTCTATGGCCAGCTACTGAGTGAGTTCAGTGGTAAAACGACTATCAAACTATTTGGCAATTGCACTACTGGTATGTGTCAAGAATTACTGTCTGGGTGGCTCAAGGTTGTAATAGCAGTAAGGGTTCCACAATTAACCAAAGTAATAGGGGAAACCTAAAGAGCATATGTTACAATAATAGTAGGAATAAGGAACATAAAGCCTGTAGAAAGATAATACAAATTCAGATTTTATAACCACAGATGAAAATACTAAAAATTGCAAGAAGGTTTAGTCACAACTGCAACAACCCTCTACTGTAATCCCGTGGAGGTAACCTAAATCTTCTAGCAGTATAATTTACTGCTAAAATCTCCCTGATGTACAAACCATGCAAGCATGCTGCTGTGTATATCAGAGTTCATTTGCCACGGCTAACACAGGTTAAACTTTCAGTACAGTTTTTTACAGAATTAGATTAAGCTGATCATTAGACAAATCTAAGTACCAATGAAGGAGGATTTATATGATCATGATGTATATAGTGAATAATTTATACATATGCATTGTTTTGCCCTCCAAAAATCTCTGCATTTTTCGATATTCAGAAGTTACAATATCCATGAATGGAGCCTAATAAAAATAGGAATTGTATACAGGGGATTAAAGAAAGCAATTAATATAGGGGGGTTTTGGTTTTGGTTTTTCCTTGGGAAAATGTGCTCTGGTTCTTTGGACGGAGCAAGGAGAGCCATGCTGCTCTCCAGGTCCCAAGCTGTAGCCCTGCTGGAGACCAGCAGCGCTGCAGTTCTTTCCACTGAGTAGAATGCCATTTCTGGTTCTGATTTTACTCAAATACCTGGCGTGAAACTCTAGCTGCTAAAAGGATGCACATCCTAATCCGTCCACACTTTTCCTCCGGTAACATAGGCAGGAGAAAGCACAGGTAGTTCACATCCAGTCATAAATCAGAAACACTGACTTTTAGCTTGGAAAATTTTAAAGTGTCTGGATTTTGCTCTTTTTTGTCAATACTCACCGGTTTATGAGTGAGAGAAGAATTACTGGAAACAACCAGAGAGGTGTCAATGGGTAGAAGTTAATGATCTGTGTAGACATTTTCATCCAAGTTATTTGTTTTTACATACACTGAACGGGCTCTTTGCTACTACACATCAGTGAAGGCTGTTGAATAACAGTACTTAGAGTGCTCAAGCCCTGTAAGTCTGACCTAGTAATTCCATGTATAAAATATTGTTCGGGTTATATTGAACATGTGAGGAGAATATTCAGGATTGGATAATTAGGGGAGTTAGGGTGGGCAGGTGAAGAAGGTGTTGACTTGATTCTTGGCCCATCCATTAAATATGTCCCAATTATATCTTCCTGTACCAAAGAAAAAAAAAAAGTGGTACCTCAACTTAAAGCAGCTGTACTAATACATAAGATGCTTGAGGTATATTAAGGGATACACAGCAAACATAGACCAGCACTTCCCTCCCCCTGGATGATGCAGAGAAGGCTCTGCCCCTACGTGTATATCCAGGCAATTGAACTGAGCACACACTCTCAAGGCTCACTTTTTGTGAGGGAGTTTGCAGTAGGGATGTTAAAGTTTCATTTCAGCAGAGTCTCTTGCCCGCTTCAGGCAAAAATTGGAATCCTGGCTTGGTCCCAGAAACTTGAAAAGAGTCTGATGCCTATACAAATATACATAATGGCAGTCTTAATCATTAGGAATTATGTTATTTTTCTGTTTCTCCAGTAGTGTTTCATAATGAATCAAAATGAGCTAGATGGTTCACTAGTAGTTTCAGTCCTAATTAAATGGAGACCTTCAGCAGTTTGTGACCACTTCTAATGTTTCTAATTTCTGTTTGTTTATATTTCTGTTTATCACTGAGGCTTGTGTTGTAGAAAACCCCAGCATAACAGAAGAATTTTAATTTCTTGCTTTTTCTTTCTTTTTTTTAGAAGCAAAGCTTCCAAATCTACAGCAAACTCTTACTACTCAGACATCAGTGCAACTCTGACTATGCCAACAGGGTTTCTGATCTCCCTGAAGTAGGGATTCAGAATATTAAGCAGTTTGGAGTAGGATTTACAAAGATTTTACCTGCCTAGTTGCTCCATAATTTTTTCAGTTCTTTTCCTCAGTTTTGCTTCAGTGGAGAGAAAATAAGATTCTCTGAAAACAAAAGGAATTTAGCAACAGCAAAGCAACCAACTAATTGGGGAAAGAAAAGAAAAAAAAACCAACAGGAAAGCATCCTAAAATATGTATTGTTTGCCCATCTGGTTTTTGCTAATCATGCAACAGTGAATAGAGCATTGACTAGTATTCTGCCTTGAAATCTGGTTTTGCTAGTTGGAGTTTCTTGCTGACTTAATAGGGGCTGAGTTTCCCCACTGGGGCTATTCCCATCCTTGCTCTTCTCATAGAGGCTGTCATTCCATGTTTCTGCATCCCCTTGTAGGTGATATCAAACACTTCAGCACATGGGGCAAATCCAAGGCAGAGCCTCTGTGCGTCCTGGTGCCTTTGCTGTTTCAACTGCTCTGGGTGATGAACAGGGCAGAGTTCCCAGCTGGCTCCCTACCAGGAGGAGGCAGCTCGAGAAATGTGGGAAAGGGACCCAGCAGTTCTGTGCACCATCAGGCTGCGTTTTGCATGGCAAGAAAACAGAAGCAATTCCTAAAACTCAGTCTCCCTTCAGTGGCATTCACCTAGAAAATCAAAGATTCATGGGGATATGCAAGCATGTATTTTATTTCTTTGTTGTGTGCTTCTGTCTTTAAATGCTTTAAGAGTAGAAATGGGCAGTAGTGAAATCCAGGGAAAGATATTCTTTGTTTCCTGTCACTATTTAAAGAATCCCTTGTAATTTCTTTTAAATGGTGAGCAAAGAGCATTCCAAAGCATTTGGAAGAAACAAGTACAAGACCAGTTTATAACACTAATTCTAATTTTCCCAAATGATAGAGAGAGCTATATATGTAAAATAAAACTGGTACTCCTACTCCTGCTACTGATTATAACAGCAAGAACTAAGAGAAGGCACCCTCATTTTAATTCACTATTTGTCTAAGAAACCTCTGAAAATCTGCCTTTTCTTTCCCCAACCCTTCCTAATAGAGAGAACAAATGTATCCAGAACTTTTTCTTGGTGCCCGTTGGTTTCATCCACAGGTACAGTAACTATTTCTGCTGAGTTTTAGAGCATTCTGTCATGTAGCAAGCACCAAAAGTCATGGTTGTATCACTACGGTTCAACGTTTATAAACTAAAGTGAATGAAATGGGAAAAATTGACAGAAAGAAGTTTGTGTTCATAGGGAAGATTCTTTTCCCCCTTTCACTGTCTTTCCAGTCTTTTCCGTTTCTTTAAAAGCTCTTAAAATATTTTCTTTATGTTGTTGTATCAAAATTGTTAATAAGCATGTAATGCTGTGAAGACAACATGACTTTCCTTTTTCCAAAATTTGCTCAACCAGTGTAACATCTCTTTTGTTATAATTGATTTTCAAGTTTGTTTAAAATGTTTCACAAGGTGTAACCTATTTAAATGAGTCACCTAGTTTTCAGGGTGTTCCAGGAATAAAAGATTCCTGTACAATGTAGGTGTAAAAACACTATTAAAATCTTAGCACTAGAATAACTCTCCCTAAACATGTTGAAAATTGTTTGATTTTTTTGATTTGAAAGAACTGTTCAACTCACCATCAATTACACACAGAGCTCATTACGTTTGTGCTGTTATAATTATCAGTCCTTTTAAGTCTTGGTCCTTTCTTGTACCTCCTTGGAAGAATATTTTGGCTTTGATGCACAGCTGCTTGTTTCACACAGGTCCTGCCTCAAAAAGGAAGATCTGATATCAAATGCTGTTGTCAGTTACAAAAAGCAATCACAGCCACCATTTTTTGTTTCCTCAGAAGGCACATATGAGACATTTCAAAGTGTTGTATTGGAGTGCTTCACAACATTTTTTTTCTTTTTAAGCAACCCCCTGAACTTGTAGTTTTGTTGTGTCATGGATCCCCTGCACATTGTTGCTTCTTTAAAGGGTGATATTCTGGAGTTCTCTTAGGTCTGAAGTAACCCTGTCCATACTGTTAGCATATGCAGAGGTGGAATAATTTGAAATTAGATTTTGAGAACTGGGAATTAAAAGGAGAGACTTTCTCTAGCACTTTCCTCAGTGTTTGTTTCTGTGTGTGAGTCTATGGACAAAAAAAAAATAATTTTTTTGCATCTTGACATATGTGTCAGCATTTTAAACAACGAATTCTGTAAGAGCTGATTATAAAGCTTGTCTTGTCTCTAAAAAAAAATCACTCATCCATAAAAAAGCATTATGCCAGAATATGCCATTTGAAATGATCAATATTATCTTTGCCGAAGTTCTACTGCTTAGAGCTGTGGGTTTACCAGTGCAAGGCTGTTCTTTCCCACCAGGCTGTACATACTTCATGAGTCTGTTCTCCGCTCTGAGATAATGGGACAGACTTCCTTAAAAATTATAAATCTGGTTCAAGAAGTCTTCTTGTGTTTATATACATGCCAGGCCACGGTGTAAATGCGTGCATGAGAAAAACACCTGTTCAGTGCTTTTCAGAATGGCTTTTGTATTCTCCATGCTAAGAAACACATCTTTGAGCACTTCACACTAAGAAGGTCCCAGATGTAGTTTGTATTGGCTGAGGATCCTCTCTGTCAGCCAACAGCTCTTAGTGGTAGTTTTAAGTTGTTTTAAATATTTAAAAGCTTGAAATGTATATTGATTCAGATGGGACAAGACTGTATCCTTAGATACTGAAAGTAAAGCAAGCATGAAGCATACACAATGTTAAACTGTTCAGTGCTGAGCCTCTGATGAGGGACTCAGTCATGATAGTATTTGTTTAGAGGGTTGGCTGGTTTAGTTCTTCATGGACGTAAAGCAAAACTAAAGTATTTGTTTTGTTTGGGCAAGGGTTTGGCTTTTTCCAACATATTTCAGAAAAAGGCAAGTCAACTTCTTTTCCTTGGATCTGTTCTGTGAAATGACAGACATCTCTTCAGGCAAAAAAACCTTGCAGTAATTTGTCTGACTATCAGCAGACAGGTAAATAAAGCTTGAAAAGCAGATATTTCATAGAAGAAATTTAAGCAACGTTAGACAATGTGATTTACATTTAACTGTGCATCTTGTCTTCTACAGATTTTCTATAAATAACTGGAAAATAAATTCTGTAAGAAAACAGTGCTTAGAAGAAAAAGTCCCCAATTCTTGCATACACTTATTTTCTTTTATGTTCTCATAAAAATGTTAAGATGTTAATAGTATAGAAAATTAGTCAATTACCTATAAATTCCTGTCATAAGAAGCTAAAAGGGAATTGTTTAAACTAAATAGCGGTGAACGCAAATGCGTTATATACCCTATCAGCTAAATGTACATGTGCTTAAAAACATCACGTTCTAATCAACAGCTGTGAGAGAAGCACACACCTCTGAAGAGATGTAAGATGAGTTGAGAAGGAAGGTTTGAACTGTCTGTATTCTCTTGAACATACAGTCAGGCATCAAAGTAACCATTACAGAAAGTAGGGGAACACATTAATGATGCCGTATCCTTCATATGTGATATCTTCAAATGCAGTGTTCTGGTTCATTCACAGATGAGGTGTTGTTAAGGAACTACCCTGCTGACAGTAATTTATATCTTTTTAAGAATGCTTCAACATTTTTATCATGGCCAGAACCAAATCATACCTTTGCTGGTCAGCGTGCACTTGCTCACGCACAAAAGGGAGGTGAGATAAGAGAGGTGTCACTGCATCCATTTTCTGAGTTATTTTCCCAGGGGGAATTTGCCTTTCTAGATGCAATTAGTCAACACAGAACAAACCCAAGGTATCTGATATGCAGTGCTTGATGCCAGGTAGTCAGCTATAGAACAGGAGGTTGATGCTGAATGAGGTATTTCAAAGTGGCCTTTGGGTACAATTACTCCTGTATTCACTCCACCTATGCTCCAAGACAATTCCACTCAAAAGTGGTCTTTTCTTAAATTAAGGTCACAATCCCCTTCTTCTCAGATAACAGGACTGTCTGCTTCTGGGGACTTGACTTAATTTCCGACTCATAGTGCAGTGGTGGTCATGGCCTTGGCACGTAATTTTGTTGTGGTGGTGCCCTTACTATTTTCAGGGGGGTTCACCCTCCTTCATGCATACCAGAATTGTATTTATTTTAATATTCTACACGTCCCTAGTGAAACATGATATTCACCACATCCCTAGTGAAATATAATGATTTTGTTCCTCTTCATGTTGCATCTTGAATAAAATATCTGTGGTTAGTACTTTTTGGTTTGAATACAGTGTTTTCAAGTGTGTATTTAATACTCTTGAGGTAAAACAAATCGCTCTGGCCCTCAGGCAACTTAGGGCTAGAGACACCTACTTTGTGAATTTAAAACTTTATGGGCCGGGCAGGTACACAGATGATCAGCTCAGCCAAAAAGCTGCTGCTCCTAGGCATGCATGGTACAGCATATCAGTTATCCAAGGAAGTGTTTGTCAGGGATGCATTTGTCTTGCTGCACTCTAAATTGCTTAAGTCACTCCTTTGCGAACATACTACGTGACTTTCTTGCTCAAATTTGCCTTAATAAGTACTAAAGATATTTAAATGTTCATTTGGTTCTCACCTTGAGTACATATTTACAGTGAATAGAGAAAAGGCCAGAGCCTTGAGTGCTTGGAGCCTACTTGAGGGACAAGGGAAAGTTCTTCATTTCCAATGCAATAGCAGGAAGTAATAAAAGCAAAATAGCAAGGCAACAACAACAGGATTCGTGCAGATGCTTGTGGCACTGGTGAAGTCATTTTAAATGACAGTTTTGCTGAAGCTGTATGAGCATCTTTCATGAAAAAGTAACAGAGGAGGATGGTACGAGAGCTGTGGAAGGCAGGAGTCACAGAAAACTGTGTGTAAGCACACGCCTAAATATAGTTGGGATACTATATCATTAACAGATGTTCTAAGAAATTTTCCTCTCCTTGAAGTCAAGTTATGTTATCAAAGAGGAAGGGATATGGGGAGTGGAAGGAAAAGAGATATGGCTGATGCACCCCAGAATGTTCTCCCACAGAACTCAGGGGCAGAGAGAAATTTCAGACCAGAATTTTTGCAGCAGGATTTTATCTCCTCATGTTTGTGGAGAAGATTTGGACCATGTATTTAGTTGTCAGATTGTTAGATGAGGCCTTCCATGTGGTAGTTCCGTCAGAGCCCCTGCTGTGCTTGGGGTCCACAGTGTACTTTGAAAAATGCGTGCTCACTGTTATTACATGGAGATAAGCGTCAGTATATTTTTATCTACAAAATGTTTTGTGCATTGAATATCAAGTCTGACAGGCAGAGAAGCAATTTCTGTGGTTGCTGGTTCTTACTCCCTACGATTACAGAGAAACACCACCATCCAGGGTTTTACTTGCATGACAATTTCTCTGCTGAGTAAAGAGATACAAGATATTTCAAATGAGTTGACCTTGCTATAAATAAACCTAGCCATACCTGAGGAAAACAGAATTACACTAGTTTTGTCAATCTGGCCATAAAACTGAAATCCTGACTGAAAATACTGCAATTGTCACAGAATGCTGAAATGTCAGCTCATTTCTTTGCAAATCTAACCTCTCAGTAATTGTAAACATAGTTTGATGGAAAGTCCATTGGAACAATTTGCTGAACTTTGACATTCTCATTATGTATAATGCTTTGTAAATGCTTTGTAAAACATTCCCTGAAATAATCTAGTGTAGAATTTACTTTTTTTTCAGAATTCTGAGACCCAGTTTTTGAGATTTTAAAAAAATTATTTCAAGAAAATATAAATTATTACAGGAAGAGAAGGCCCTTTATATCACATAAAGTTTTCCTCTGCCAACATACAGCTGCTTTCTGTGGTATCATTTCTAAGGTTTTATGTGAACTCCTGCTCCCTTATTCATGTGTGTCCATTACTAGAAGGTAGAAGTAACTGTAGAGCCTGTTGAATTTTTTGCAGTGTGGATATAACAGTGATGGCAACAGTGTAGAAAAACACAGAAAGAACTCTTGGTATCCTCTGGATGCTGGTTTGTTACTAACTGTTCATTTTAAGAGGCAGAAAACTAGAAAACTTTTTTTTTTCCCAAGTATTCTTCATTTTGGTGGCTTATGGCCCATTTCCTAGAAGGTAGAATGATAAAAGTTTTGACAGACTTCTGAAGATGGACTGGTCCAAGCCCAGCTTAGAGCAGGGCCATGATACATCAGGTTGCTCAGGGCCTCATTCACTTGAGTTTTTCATATGTCCATGTATGGAGAGCCCACAGTATCTTTGGGTAACTTGTTCTGGTGTTCGACCATCCCAGTGGTGAAAAATAATTTCTTAATATCTAGTGTGAACTTCTGATGCTCCAGTTTGTGTCCATTGCCCCTTATCTTTGTGCACCCCTAAGAAAAGCCTGGCTCCATCAACTCTTCGCCTTCCCCTGTAGTAGCTGAAGATAGCAATAGTGTTTCCTCCCCTAACTCTCTCTTCTTGAGCATGATATAATGTAATTCTCTCAGCATCTCCTCATACATTGCGTGCTCCAGGCTCCAGCCACCTTGGTGACCCTTACTAGCTCTGAGTGGGCAGCCACTAACGAGCTGACCTCGGCAGGTGATGGATTTGCTGCTCTCTTTTATTGTTGTGTGTCACTCGCCAGCATTGTCATGCTTAACATATGTGAAATATTATGGCCTATACCTGCAGAGCCATGGCAACTTTTGGAACAACAGTAGTTTATAGTGCCATGAAGATTTGACCACCTTTAACCACATGGCAGCAATGAAAGGCACAGAGGTCCCTATAAACACCTAACTTGCTCCTCCTGGAATGGTTACTTAAGAGAACTCACTCTACCTGTACACACATTATTTTAAAACATTGACATTTTATGGCTCTTTTATTTTTTTGTGACTGTTGTGATTGCCTTTGCTGCTCAGTGGTCCTACAAATGGTAAGATTACCTTGTAATGCCATTCTCTGAAACCTTGACCACTAGATGCAGTTTTGATTGCTTCATGTAATTTTAAAGTTCCGAACTGTATTGTTGCATTTGATTAGCATACAAATAAAGCATTTAATATTTAATTGCTCCCCTGAGATTTTAGGTACTTCATGTAACTAAATATAAAGAAGTTTTAATCATAAGTTTCTAAGTTTAATTATAATTAATATATTATTAGCACTAGTGAGAAGGTAGACATTACTGGGATGAAAAACAAAACTGAAGCCAGGAGACTGTAGCTGTTCATTTTTTAAACATTAATTCTGACTCAGTATCTTCTTGTATCAGCTGACATACATCTTCGATGATGCTATTATTAAAATGGAACAACTTTTCCTATTAAATTCAAGGTTCTTTATGGACCCAAGGGTTCATATTGACCTGTTTAACAATGTTTAACAACATCCCTAATACTTCTCTGTTTGTTTCCATAATCTGGAAGTAGATTCATCCTATTTCTGGCTTATTCCCATAATTCTGTTTATTTTTATCTTCATCAATTACCTGGCATAAATTACTTTCAGTAGTGTAACTGCGCAGGGCTATCTTGTTCAGTCTCATCTCTCTGTGATAAAAACATCCAGCTTTTAATTTCTTCAATATGGAAATTCATAATAATAGATACTCGGTTTCCTTTTATTAAAAAAACAAAACAAAACAAAACAACAACAATGACAACAACCACCAAAAACTAACAAAAAAAATCCAACAAAATCTTAGTAAAAATTAATCTCACACAAGTCCATTTCAAATGTTTTAAAATACTATTATATGAATATTGTTGGTAAAGATAGGTGAAGTACCTGCCTTACTGCTACTACTGTCATATCTAAAAATCATTCTTTTACAAGTCATTCCATGAGTCGAGGTAATAAATTGTTCCTTAATCTCACTTTATTTTAGAGGAACTGAGGCTCAGATAAAGAGAACACTTTGCCAAAGCACACGTTGAGGCGTTTGTTGTACGGCAAAGATTTAAATCTGATTTTCCATGCTTATTCCCTGGAAGAACCTTCCTCTCAACGTGTGCCACCGGCAGGATGCCCTGCAGGAGCACGTCACCAGCCTCTGGGCCTCACAGTGTCTGTGAGCAGACCAAGTCACCGCTAAGCAGAGCAAGCGCGTGGTTTTTTGATTTTGCTCGGTTGCGAGGCGCAAAAAAACCCCTTTCCACCTTAAGTATCGAAATAGGCATTGAAGGAACGGGCCCCATGCTGCCTCCTTGGCCCAGGTGGCAGGAGCAGGGCTTTGATGAGAGGCTGCTCCCAGCAAGGGGGACTCTGTGATTATGCGCTGCCCAGCGCCGCGGGCTCGCTGCTGCCGCTGGAGCCAGACCCAGACATGCTGGTGTCAGAGAGAAGCTGTCTCAGTGGGCTCTGAATTCATGAATCTCACCTCCATGGGAGGAGGAGCAGCTTGCTAAAGCTTTCCAGAAGGCAAGGAAGGCTAAAAACACTGCTTCTCACAGCTAAAGGTTTCCTAGCTGCTTTAATTTATCTGTGTCTCTTTTGGTAGCCAGTGTCTTGTAAACTGGAGCTGGGATCTAACAGCCCGGTTCCAAATCAGCAAAAGCACTCAATCGTGTTTTAAGGCTCCTTTGTTACATGCTTACATGTTTTATTGAATTAAGGGCTTGAAAGATCTACATTTGGCTTCACAGCTCTCATAAAAAATCTCTGGGTTTCGGCTGAATGTAGTGTCTACTAGCTACATGTCAGGAATGATTTTGTTAGAGATGTTGGTTAAATAGTCATAACTAAAATTTCGCTGACTACCAAAAGCTTCTGCATCTGTCACAATGATCAAAATCACGGTTTTGAAAAGCATCTTTATTTTTAATCAGTTTCAGCATGCAGAATACTTCAGAGAGAAACATCATGTCCCTTACATGCCTATAATGTAATGGCAACAGGCTTACTAGGAAGGAAGGGAAGCAGGAAAGAAGTAAAGTTGGTCAGCAGTGGCATTTGGAAGTGTCATGCTAATTCCAGCTTTGTTTAGAACTTTGTTTTCTACTTTCACATTATATCTTCTTGACTTCCTAAAGAGAGTACTAAGTTTTTAGAGGTCTTTTTTAAAAGGAAATGTCATTTAATGAACCACTTCAGTTAAGTAAGAGTGGATGCTAAGAGATGCAGGCTAATGAGACAATTTAGGGTGAAGGGTTTATATGGCAAATCTCATGCAGTTAAAAGAGAATAAGAACTGAATAAAGAAAAGAAGGGAAAGTTACTTGTTGAAGTGATCAAATAGGAGATGAGCAGAATACTTCTAGAGAAAAAAATCCCATGAGACTTTTCCTAGGCTCATAATGCTTCCAGGAATTTTTTTCCAGACCCATGTCTAGGTGAAAAAATTGTTAACTGCAGTACAAATATGCTGTACTTTTAACATCTGTAGAGCAGAAGGGGCTTTCTGATCAGCTTTAGAACAAGAATTTACAGGGCCAAAGCTCTCCTTGATGGGCAACACCTTGATTTACACAGAGTGTCCTCACACACTTTTTGGACACAATGAGTTAGTAAGAACCAAGACCATGTGATAGAACAGACCAGAAATATCCATAGTTTGACTAGGAGATGATATTTGCTGCTTTCTTTTTTCTTTTTAATAAGCACTAGTATTTTCAATTTTGAAATAATTTAGTTGTTGAGCTATGAGTTATAAAGCTCAAAAAGCTCTAAATCAAACCACAATTAGTTGCTCTGTGATTATCCTCCAGACATGTTTTCCCAGCCTTTCTTTCTTATCATGTTTTTAAAAGACGTTCAGTAATGTTCTAAATTTTGGTTGTCCACATGTTGCAGCCACCACTGCAAGAAGAGCTGTTGAGTAAATGGTGAAATGGCATCATAATTTTCTATTTTTCCCTTGAAATTTGTATTGTTTCTTTTCAAGGTGTCTGGTTGGGACTTTTCTTTTATGGAAGGCCCTGAATTACAGAATTTCTTTCCGGAAAGAGGCCTTCTTTTTTTTTTTTTTTTTTTTTTTTCCCCCCCTTTCCTGCAGATAGTGTATAATTTGAAACTATTGACATATTTTGTAGGATTCTTCTGATTTTTAAAGCTCTTCTCAAGAACTGTTCCAGCACACTACTTATATCCCCAGTGTTAGACTTTCTACAGTTTTCCAGCATCTGGAACAAGCTCAGGCTGCTATTAAATTGGGTTTGCCATCTTCAAATAGTGTGAGCACGATCAGCATTTAGTAAAATAAACACGGCCCCATTATTTCTTAATGCCTTGCTTAACAACTTTAAGATTAGACCACATCTCCCATACTCCCAGTAGGCAGCACTTAAACAGTGAGTAATATTTCTGTCTGCCATAGTCAAGTAATCCCAAATGTAGGTAATTTACAGGCTGGCATTAGGGACTGTTACAAGAGACATATTGTAATATGTCACTGAAAATCAGCCTGCCTCTGCACATTTGATTAACAGCCAGATGGAGGCTTTTATCACATTTATTTAATCTGAAATATACATAGTAATTACAGTGGACCTCTGATTTTTCAGTCCTCCTTGCTGTCTCAGGAGAAGGTAGGAAATGAATCTGTCAGCTGCAAACTGGAGGGGATGTGACCCCCTTGGTAGAATCTGGGTGTATTGCAGCTCGTGGTGCTGACAGTAGAGATCATGCTGCTGGAAGTGAATTCATGTTGCCAAGTTAAAAAAAATTTAAAATAGTCCTATAAACCAAAAACTGTGTAGCTTTATTTTTTTATGAATACAGAAAGCCTTTAGGAAAGCAAAGATCAAGGTTATTCTTAGCAAACCCATTACCAATCAAAGTCATTAAGAGTAAAGAGTCTCTTACTAATAGCTGGATGGTATTTAACTTTAAGGCATGTGAAAACAACAGTCTTAATGTTCCCAGAGGAGAACTTGGTTAAGATATTGAATTCCATCAAGCATGTCATTATTAAATGGGGAAAATATTGTTGTTTCCATTAGTATAGTGTTAGCATAAAGAATGGATAGCATTCAATTAAACCACAGGCAAATTCAAACAAATTGAAGGTAGATTTATTTCTTGGACAGGAACTTCATGAATGGATGTTGCCACTGTCCCAAAGAATTTACATAAGATTTTATGCCCTAATTAGAAAAGCTATAGAAGATGCCTCTCATATTAACAGTGGTGCTGACCTTCTTATCAATAATTTACTCCTCATTTGTGTTACTCTGTGCATTACAGCAGACTACCTCTGCTAATGTCTCTCACATCTCTCTTTCTGAGATGAGCTGGATCAGTCAACACCCTCTTTTGGATCAGTTACCCTAACCACAAGTATGCCTCGCTAATCTTCTGGAGATACATTGACAGATAAAATATACTATTAACTGCCAAAGAGGCAATTCTGTTGCAGTTACTCATACTGAGTAGTCCCGTGACAGATTAAATTGCTATTCAGCGTGAATAAGGTGTCAGATCCTGGCTGTAAGTGGCTGGTTTACTGGGGTGTTTTGATGTCATTATAGGTTTATAATTACTCTAATCTGATTTGGTAAGAAAAAATTAGTATGACAAGCATAAAGAATTCATTTGAACAATAGGTTTTCTTCCACCACAGACTAAGTTTTAATTAGAGCTGTTCTTCAGTTAAATTAAATCTGCCCTTCTTGGTTTTAAAACTCTCATGAACATTTTCAGTACAATGTACCTTGTACAACTGTGAATCTGTTACTGCCTCTCTGATCTGTACTCCTCCATGCCTGTTCTCAACTAACTTTATGTGTGGGGCTCTGCCTTACTGGTGAGAAAACCTCCTCCTCCACAGCTTC
Organism: Atrichornis clamosus; assembly: GCA_013400975.1. Lineage (NCBI taxonomy): Eukaryota > Metazoa > Chordata > Aves > Passeriformes > Menuridae > Atrichornis > Atrichornis clamosus. The sequence goes on along the minus strand of WBMZ01001310.1, from coordinate 61,352 downwards.
TGCCATCAGTAGCAGCTATGTCTCTCTCTCTCTCACCCTCCAGTGGTCCTCTCCATCCATTTTTTTCATGCCATTTATTAACTGAAAGTCTGTCTTCCTTCCCCTGCTTACTTAGGGTGGTGTTTATTATTTGAGCTCTGCAGTGATACTGATTCGCTCTGAGAAGCAATCTGTGAGAGAGTTCATATAACAGCATGAAAACAAGGTGGCAGAAAAGTCACAGTGGAAATATTTATGCTACTTTCTAGTAGGCTTAAGGTATTGGGACTTCCTTAAGTCAGCAGAGTAACTTTTCTTTAATGCTTTGAGCGATCGCTCCCTTAGCAATCTCCCCGTAATTCATAACGTGTAATTATGGTGATAAGGAGTTGCTTTCTCATGGTATGTGAAAGACAAGACTGCCAGAGCCCATCTGAGCCTGGCCCCAGCCCCTGTGATGGCAGCCAGCAGCAGATGCCCACGCTCAGCAAACTCCACGGAGCACGTGTGCCCCACTCCCTTCCCGCACAGACGTGTCCGTGTTTCCTCCAGCAAACCAAAGTCTGTGGGAAGCCACCAAAAGCCACAACTTAAACAGACTATAAGGGAAGTGAGTGGGAGAGTACACTGGCATCTCCAGCTTCTGTATTAATTAGAGAATGGTTCAGTATTTATAAAATTAATTAGCTGCTGGTGACAGGAAAAGGAGTTGTGTACACACCTACTCCATCTGGTCTCTGGCCTGTTTTGGATGAAGGAAAACAAGAAGAGCAGGGATCCTCCTATATTAATTGATGTAAAGTCATCAAAAGAAAGATGACACTTATGAAATATGTTTTTTCTCACAAAGTAGCAAGGCAGGAATCTCGATTTTTTAGGTAGAGATGGGTTCCTTTTTTTCTTTTATTTTTTGGTTTTTTTGTAAGCATCTAATATGTGGATGTTTCCAAAGTTCAGTCTGCTCTCTATTGTTTACTGCAATGAAGGCACTCAGCATTCTGGAAGTTCACTAGAAAATGAAAATTAAAATGCTGGAACAGTTGACTCATTCAACTTAACAGGGAAATTGTCATGTCATCTGTGCCAGTTCTCTCTTTTCCAACAGCCTCCAGTTTCAGTAGACAGAAGTTATAGCTGGGTGGGCTGTTAAGTATTTCTTCAAACCCAGAATTGACTTAATTATCCTCTGCAGAAAATAGGATGAATGCAAAAAGTTGTAGATTTCAGTTCTTTTTTTTTCTAAGACAAAATCTGAAGCAATTAATGAGTTTATTGACAGCCAAAAATACAATGTTATCAATAAGAAAAGTCTTTTATGTGCTCTAATTAGAGGAACTGTTCCCTTCAGGAACCTGGAACTTTTAAAACAGCATTAGGGGAGGGGGGGGGAAGGGGAGGGGGAGGGAATAAAAGAAAGGAAAAAAAAAAAAGAAAAATCTTTTAAAAATCTGTGTCAATGACACAGGCACAAAATATGAAACGAGGCTCTAAGGACCCTGAAAAATATTGTTAAATTTTTCGTCTTAACATTGTAGGTATACAGCTCTCTTGTAAGCATTTGAAAAAATACGTTTACAAAATAAATAGGTATGGGTAATGCTTTTATTCACTTTGACAAGGGCTACCTACTCACAAATGCACATCAGCACATATTTGCATTTTTCTCTTCACTGAAAGAAGTCTTAGCTTCATGAGAACAACATGAGCTCTTCAAAAGGAGCTGCAGTTTCAGCTGCTGAAATATTAGTGTAGGACTTTTATCCTTCTGGGATGTAGGCTCTTCTTAAGAGGAATGTATATAAAACTCAATAGTGTGAAAAAAACCCACTTAGAGGCAAAATGGGTCAAATGTGCTGCTGCAGTAGCACATGTGAAGAAAAGGCTATCAATTCCTTTGAAGGTTTGCAAGTATTTTTTTCTGCCTGTCTTTGCTATGGTTGATGATGTTCTACTATTAAAATAGCAGCTTATATATGCAGTATATTAGTACACTGTTTTGTTCTTCTTTGCTTCAGGCACTGAAGGATAAAGAAGCTTGTCACATATTTTAAGTTCGGAATTGGTTAATAACAAAACACATTTTCAACGAATTTCACAACCAGCCCCTTTGGGCAGCTACTCTTTGCAATTTAAATGAAGGTGCAGAAACTTTCTTTTCCCCCTTAACAATAGTTTCACAAGTTTTGCGTATATGTATTTTAGTGGTTAGTAGTATATTACAAAAAGAGATTAAAAGTGCCTTTTTCAGCCTTCCAGGCAAGGCAAGGGAAATTGAACTCTGGGGTGCCCAAATTAAGATGCTAAAATGGGTAAATTCTACTTACCAGCATTTATCACAGACAGCACTGCTGCCATTTTTCCTAAGGCAAATACCTTGTCAGCTATCACTTCATTCTAGCCTTCTGTCCATATTGTGAGACAATTCCTACTTTAGCTTTTTTTGCTACTTGTGTAAGAGCAAATCATTGAGGTTCTGTTTTGAGGTTTTTGGGGGTTTTGTTGTTGGGATTTTTTAGTTTGTTTTGATTTGGCTTGATCTGTTTTAAGTTTTACTTTTTTTTTCACAACCTTCCATTGTTGGGACAATTAAATATTTTATGGACCCTATGGCTAAACCTGGGAAATTATATTAGTCTAAATACATTTTAAAACACAAGTTTGTGCCATAAACTGCAGAAAGAAATCTCTGGTTTCCATAAGATTGTGCCTCATGACTTTTTAACTGAATTATAGAAATACTACTGTGTGAACTGACTGGTTATGAGACAAGAAGGAAGAGAAGCACGAAGGGTGGGTTTTGGGGAAAGGAGAAGAAGGTGAGATGGCAAGATGTTCTAAATGCCACCAGACCATGTGGAAAGCCTCAAACAAGAGCTGTGCCATACTGGACACCAAAGTATTTGCAATGGAGAGAAACCTCTAATGAAAAATTGATTCATGGGCAAAGATTTTGACTGAAGCTTTTGTCTCTATTAGGGCTTTTATAAAGGCATCTTTCCTATGCGTTCTCTCATATCCAATAAGCTCTGAGCTTCTGATGCAATCTGTCCTCTCAGGTTAGTTATAAGAAAACAACAATATTAGGATCTTTACTGTCTCTTTAAACTTGTAGTGGATTCACGGTTCTTAAGTAATTTGAACAAAGAGGAAGAGTGTAATAACTCCGTAGGAAATTAAGCTGATATGCAGAGAAAATTCAATTGGGAATATTTCTAATGTAACTTATATTCACTGATGAACTCCACAAAACCCCAAACATTTGCTCCCCATAGTTTTTGCAATTTGCTTTCTGCTAGCTAGGGCACTTCAAAGTAGTGCAGGTTTAGATGTCTCATGATTTGAGGTTCCTTGTTAGATTTTCTCCAGAAACGTTCAGAGTGTCCCACTACTCATTTTTGCCCTTGTCTGCACCAATTCAACAGCCTTACAAATATGACAGAGCTTTTTATTTAATTTTTGTACGTTTTGGGTTTCCTCACCCTAAAATGCACATTGCTTTACTGATCAAATTTGAGCCAGGGCCTTCAACCAATAGCTTTTACAAAAGTGTGAAGTATTGTCAAGTTGTACTGGGGGTTATAACAAGTCCCAGAACATGAGGAAAGAAGCAGACGTCATTTGAAGAGATTTTTCTGCCATGTAAATTGTAACAGGAATGCCCCAGCATTCCTTGTTGGAGAGATTCTACTTTGCCACAGCAATTGGTTATTCATGAACTCGGTAAAAGTGACAGTAGGCTGGTGGTTTCAGTACTTCTGTGAGAAATGGGACATCCTTGTTCTTTTCCCAGCCTTGAGGAGCAGTAATTTATGAATAATACATATACTTAATATCTCTTCATTTTGTGAATACTATTTAAGCTCCACTGCAAATTAGGACTTTTATTTCCAGTTTTTCCTACAGCAGAAATGGTCAAAACAAATTATTATTTTGAATGCTTCACACCTAGGTCATCTCATGCTCGGAATTATTTTTTTTAAACTTCAGCATTTAAGCCAAAAATACATGTTGATAAAGTTCTGCAACAAAGGGGGTGCTTGAGCATGTATTCCCCAAAATACGCCATCTCAGCATTCACAAAAGTACTTGTTCTGCCTTTGCTCAGGAAAGGGTTATCTGACCCTTTCCTGCAGCCTGCTCAGTCAAGTCAACTATGCATAAATAAGAAGGAAACTTATGCATGAAGAAACTGAAATTAGATGAATAATTAACATATACTTTATGCAAAAGCATGAAAAACTGTTCCAAAATTTCTCTGCTTAACTAAAGTGTGAATTCATATTAAAATATTCTACACTGAAACTTTGTCAGCAGGTCACAAAAACCACATATCTACTTATTTATTAGGTCTAAGATTTATCTGATGTGCTTGATTTCTTAATGAATGATACAATTTTTTCCTCCTAATAATTTTAAAAGTGTTATTTAATTTAAGTGTGTTATTTTATTTAAGTGTATTCACTGTTTGTGAACAGAGAGTAACAGGCAAGTTGAAAGTGGGTACATTTTCACGGTATCAGCAATCAGTATTTTGAAGGGGCTTTCTAAATTTAGAAGAAAGCAAATAAAAGAGAATTATGATGTTTTGTGTCATTATGTTTCTATAAGAGTTTCTTAGTTTCATCATGAAATAAACAGAAAAAGAACGGATTTTTGAAGATCTAGTCTGTTGCAAAATTGTAGTTTCACTGTTTCAGGCCATGAGTACTGTAACTGCCTGTGCTCGTGCAGTAAAAAACAATATGTATTAAAAGAGTAACAGCATAATCTAATTTTGCTGGTGTTGTGTGTGTGGCAGGGTAGGATTACCTGGTAAAATCCATGAAGTTTATAATGTGAATCTAAAGATAATCTGAAAACCATTCTGTTTTTTAAATGCAAACTGTGGAGTGATCAGTGCCCAGAAACACACTTATCACTTTCAGGAACTTTAATGGTAGTTGCTAATATTAATGCCCAGAACACCTGAGTGATTATGCATGTTCTCTGTATAAAAACCTATAAATACAAAAAGGAATAGTTTCAAAATTCCTGTATTTCTATCTTTCAGATACTGCTCAGGCACATTTTGAAATAGTAATTATTTATACGATGATAGAAAGCCCCAGATCTATAATTCACTCATGGGGCTTAGGTCATTTCATGAAAGGCAAAAGTATAGTGCATTACTCTGTATGCATAATGTAGAGCATATTTATATTTAATGCTAACATTATTTTTCTATGAGGAGACTATTCATGAGGTATGCTTCCTGCTCAAAATATTATGTTGTACAGATTTTCATTTTGAGATGAAAAAAAAGGCTTGTTTTCCAAGAAAATGTTGGCCATTTTTAAGGATCTTTATTTCCTTCGCTTCCATCTTTTCCTTCCTCTCCTTTCTTTCCTTTTTTCTTTTTAACAAATAAATTGTTCACTGGTAATGTAATGGTAATAGGCCATGTATAAGTTTTTTTTCTGGATAAACTTCTCTAGCAATGCTAACTAATATAATCTGGCTTTGATAGCAAGGTTGAGATTATATATTAAAAAAAAAAATTACTCTTTTTGCAGTCCAATGAATACCTACATTAATTTTAATGTTGAAAAAAATCAGCCTATAGCAGTATTAGAATCTCATTAGTTCACACTTATAGGTGGAAACCTTGTATTTATGCTGGCTTTAGGTCACTTCATGTAGTCACATCAGGTATGTCAGAGGAGGAGTGAGTCACTCCATGTAGGAAATCACCTGAGGATGAAAACACAGAGGAAAATTCATCTCAGTGTATTGTTAGGATTTTATCTATAATGTTTATTAAAGCTCACAGAGGACATACGTTGTAAGTCTGGGTATTGAGCTAAGGCTCTGCACTCAATCAGCTTTTCGAAAATGCCTCTAGATAAAGTTATATGCTAATCCTTCTCTGGATTATACCCTGCATTGGGAAGTATATTATCCTTAAAATATCTCCTTTTATTCTCCTGTGTTACTGGCAGCATACTAGCAGGACTTAGTTTTCAGTGGGAAAACATGTTCATGCTGCTCCTGACCTAGAGTTGACAAAGAACATCTCCTGCGGGTCACACACAGGGCTTAGGGACATTGGTGGTCCCCAGAGCCGAAACGGGTCCTGCCTTTTTGCTGCAGGGAGGAGGTTTATTCAACGTTGCCACAGGCACCACAAAAGCAAGAATTTCTCCATGGCTCAGGCATGCTGACATTCCTGCAGCAAGCTGTCACCTTCCATTTTCTCAAGCCAGCAGTCACCTCCTCCTTACTCCGCTCAGGAAACAAAGACCCTGCAAGGCATGGGAGAGGATGGCTGCGTGCCCCAAGCTCTGGCTTTGGGAAGACAATGCTTCAGCAGCCTTGCTTTCCCCTGCGAGTCAGCTGGTTCTCAGAACTCGGGGTCAGATTTAATGACCAAAATGGAGCCTATGTTGGACTGATGATGCGTGCTCAGCGTAGTGCCACCAGCAGCAGCACCATGCCAGGAGGTCGTGGAGGTGGAGGAGGGGGCAGCCATAGGTGAATTTATAAGGTGTGTCTAGCTTTTTTGATAGAAATATCTACTATTTGCCATCATGTTCACAGAAGTGCTGTGACCACCTTCCCCAAGTCCTCGTGGCAGCCAGAAGAGAAAGATGTAGGAGCTTGGAAAGCCAGCAATAAGTGACAAAGTCATGCCTGATGAGTCCAGTGACTTTTAAGAGCAGAACTGAATCTGTAACAGTGGCACACCGCTCTGTGCTCCAGCAAGCCTCAAACTGTAGTTTCAGAATGCCCCACAGTTTACAAAAGGAGGAGAAAACAACTTTTATTTCATCTATATAACATTATATTTATGTACACTTGTGTGTTTGTAGGTCATAGAGTCATAGAATGCCTTGAGTAAAGGGACCTTAAAGATCTTCTAGTTCCACAGGCAGGGACACCTTCCACTAGACCAGGTTGCTCAGAACTCCATCTATCCTGGCCTTGAACACTTCCAGGGATGGGACATCCACAACTTCTCTGGGCGACTTGTGCCAGTGCCTCACCACCATCACAGTGAAAAATTTCTTCTTGAAATCTAACCTAAACCTACGCATTTCAGTCTGAAGCCATTTTCCCTTGTCCTGTCACTACTTGCCCTTGTAAAAAGTCCATCTCCATTTTTCTTGTAGGCTTCCTTCAGGTACTGGAAGGCCACAGTTAGGTAACCCCAAAGCCTTCTCTTCTCCAGGCTGAGCAATCTCAAGTCTCTCAGCCTTTCCTCATAGGAGAGGTGCTCCTTCCCTCAAATCCATTTGGTGTCATTCCTCTGGATTCACGCCAACAGGTCGATGTCCTTCCTGTGCTGGAAACCCCAGAGCTGAATGCAGTACTCAGGTGGGGTCTCAGAAGTGTGGAGCAGAGGGGCAGAATCCCCTCCCTTGACTGCTGCCCACACTGCTTTGGATGCAGCCCAGGACACAATTGACTTTCTGGGCTGCAAGAACACATGGCCAGCTCGTGGCCAGCCTCTCATGCCCCAGCATCCCCAAGTTCTTCTCAGCAGGGCTGCTCTGGATCAGTTCGTCCCCCAGCCTGGATTGATCACAGGATTGCCCCAACCTGGGTGCAGCACCAGCACTTGCCCTCATTTAACCTCACGAGATTCCCATGCCAAATGCACCAATACACCTCATCTTACTGTCATACAGTGATCCCGGACAGCAGAATGTAATTATGGTATTATGAAATCACACTTCCTCTGCATTATCAGAGGCTCTTCTATCATCTTCACAGACTTGCCCTCTTTTCTGTGTAAATATTTTTCCTGCCTTTCTCTTTTGTAAACAAAGAAGTTGTTTGCAAACTATTTGTAAAATATAAACAGCTCCTACAAGGGAAATGCCCTTGAAGCAGTGAGAGTGGACTGATTGCAGCATGCAGTACATGCTAATAGCATCTTCAGAGAATTACTATTACTTCATAGCAGAGGAGTTTTCATTACAATAAAAATCTTACCATGATCCTCTGGTTGAATTTTTACCTTCTTCTGCATATGCCTGGTGAGTCAACAGTCACAGGTTGCTGGTTCATTGTTCAAAAGCTCTGAGGAATTATTCACCCCTAAGTAGTGCCATTTCCCATTATTGCCTCTACAACTTTTGTAGTGCATCAGGCAACAGGACAGGCAAATGACCAGCACAGTAAGCTTCAATCTGACAGTGTTCCTAGTGCTCTGCACAGAGTTAGTGAAAGGAACCTGCTAATACACTACCATTAGCAAATTTGCAGATGACACCAAGCTGGGTGAGTGTCCATCTGCTGGAGGGTAGGAGGGTCTGCAGAGGGGCCTGGACAGGCTGGATAGATGGGCCGAGTCCAGCAACATGAGGTTAGCAAGACCAAGTGCCAGGTCCTGCACTTTGGCCACAACAACCCCTGCAGCACTACAGGCTGGGGACAGAGTGGCTGGACAGTGGCCAGGCAGAAAAGGACCTGGGGATCCCTTTGACAGCAGTGTGCCCATGTGGCCAAGACAGCCAATGTAATCCTGGCCTGGATCAGGAAAAGTGTGGCCGGCAGGACTAGGGAAACCATTCTTCCCTTGTACTTGGTGCTGGTGAAGCCACACCTTGAGTGCTGTGTCCAGTTCTGGGCCCCTCAGTTTAGGAAGGATGTTGAGGTGCTGGAGCATGTCCAGAGAAGGACAACAAGGCTGATGAAGGGTCTGGGGCACAAGTCCTGTGAGGAGCGACTGAAGGAGCTGGGGGTGTTTAGTCTGGAGAAGAGGAGGCTCAGGAGGGACCTTATGGCCCTCTACAACTCCCTGAAAGGAGGCTGTAGTGAGGTGGGGGTTGGTCACTCCTCCCAGGCAACAAACTGCAGGACAAGAGGACACAGTCTTAAGCTGCACTAGGGGAGGTTTAGATTGGACATTAAGAGGACTTTCTTCACAGAAAGGCTGATTAGACATTGAAATGGGCTGTCCAGGGAGGTGTTGGAGTCACCGTCTCTGGAGCTGTTTAAGGAAAGACTGAGCATGGTACTTAATGCCATGGTCTGGTTGACATGGTGGTGTTGGGTCACAGGTTGGACTCGATCTCAGAGGTCTTTTCCATCGTGGTTGAGTCTGTGATTCTGTGATACCTGTTACAGGATGCTCGCATTGGGTATTAATTGAGTATTTGTAGTAAATTCATAAACTGATGCTTGAGACTGAATGATGATCTTTCAGGTTGCCTGATATCATTATCTGACCAAATTCATGCAGGGTAAGCTGTGTGCAGAGGAACTTGGCACGGTTACACTTTATCTGCCTATTTTATTTCTGGTGCAGGAGGATAAGAATGAGAGGAGGAGAATATATAAGGGTTCCCCACTGAGAATCAATTCTATAAATTATGTATTATGCAGACACTATTCTGCTGATGCTATCCGATCCCCAATTCTCACTTCCTTGTTTTTCCTTCTATAAATAGCTATGGCCAGGTTTTCAGTTGTAAAATGACGAGGACAAAACTAGAAACCTTTTCCGTTTAATAACCTCTGCCAAAGAAGAATAAGGTAGTATTTTTCATAACTGTGATGTCCTCAGGGTTTTAACAATCTGGGAATACAAGCAGCACTGTGTTGTTGATAAGATACTGGGAGTAAAAGTGGGAATAACCATGCTGAATATTAAAGAGGAAAATGCCCTATTTTCAAGATGATCGGTATAAAACTTGGTATTGTGAATTTTCCTGTCATTTTTCATCTGTGTAGGACGACTTTTGCTTTTTTGTCTCTCCCTCTAGATCCAAATGCTTTGTCTGGACAGATCGGACCTGACCACGCTCTTATAGGAGGAATAGTGGCTGTAGTTGTCTTTGTAACGCTATGTTCTATAATTCTCCTTGGTCGATACCTGGCAAGACATAAAGGTAGGACAGACTAAGTGGAAGTTCAGTCACTTTTGGAAGCAAGGCATGTTTTCACCTGGGAGTGCCGTTCCTTTCGCCTTCCCCCATGTGCTAAATGATTTGAAGAAAAAAGCTTAGTTGTCAGTCCAGTTGCAAGTGGAGTCCCTGTGAATTTTAACTGGTTTTCCAGTGGGCTGGCTAAGGCAAAGGACATGGAGTTAGTTATATGCCCAAAGTCATCCTAAAAGTCAGTGATTTAGAGACTAAGAGGTAAGATTGCCCCTTGGTTTTGGCTCTTAGCTCTAGACACTTGATTACGTTCTCATCATGTTCTCTTAGTTTTAACTAGTATATCAATTTAGCAGAATATCTACATATTGACTGAACCAGATTTTTTGTTTTAATAGATTGTGATAATATTTTAAGTATGTGTTTAAAATATAATATTAGAAGCTGGTAGTGAGTTTTCATATCAGTTTACCAATGATCCCACTGGAATAAGGGGTTCATTTCTGGGGCAAGCTTTACTTTATTCTGTGATTTCACCTTAATATTTCTGGCTCCTTCATTTTCAGTCCCCTCTGCCATTAAAGATAACAGGAATGGAGTGACACTGACTTCTGACTTCTCTATGATTTGATTTTGACCTAGTTAGTTACAAAATCATTTCTTGAAATTTAACCTTTGTATAGCTTGTAGACTATTGCTAAAACTCAGTTGATTCCCTACCCACATCCTCAAAAAAAGAAAAAAAAGAGTGAAGAGAGGATGAGTGTTGGTATTAATTTATTAAGTCTCATTTTAGATAGGACAATCATATCCCTAGCAAACATAAACTGATAAAAACATCTTTTTAATTTGATTGGACTGCATTGGAGAAAATCAGGATTTTTTAAAATGAGACAGTGAAAGCGTGTCTCTTTTGTTTTACTCTCCTGAATAAACAGTAATATATCTGATGCCAACATAAATAATGCTTTTCATAGAGGGAAATTTGACTACTGTACACATTTCTCTTTATTCATATCCAGAGCATAAAAATAGATGTGATAGTATAATGTGAGTTGGTTCAGTTAGTAAAACTACCTCAATTTTGTAACTCTTGGAACCTACTATGATACAATTCTATAAAGAAATAATCAGTGGCCATTAAAAAAACATAAAAGATGTTTATGGATATCTAAGTTGCTTTGGTTTTGATGGATAATTATTCCATGAAATAACCAAGATTTTTCCACTTATTCTATAATTGCAATATATATTGCATTTTGCCGCAGTTAGATAAAGTGGATTTTTATTAAAACATTTCCTTAATTTATTGTGGATATACTAGAGTTTGTATATGTGCATTTAACAGTATAAATATCAGTGTAAATATTTCTTAGTCAAATTAGAAAGTTGAGCATATCTTTATGATGTATACTAAAACTTTGTAAAATTGTCATTCGTTTAAAAATTGAAGCATTGTTTGAAATGTACTATAATGCAGTGTAAATCTAAAAAAAAAAATTCTAATCTTTCTTTTTTTTTCTTTTCTGTTGTACTGATTCCTATAGGAACATATTTAACAAATGAAGCAAAAGGAGCTGAAGATGCACCTGATGCCGACACAGCCATTATCAATGCAGAAGGCAGCCAAGTCAATGCAGAGGAGAAAAAAGAGTATTTCATTTAGATGCAGAGCTAGAATCTTGGAGTTTTACTTATCAGGCTGACTGCTGGAGAAAACTGGCTATCATTTCTCAGAATTCATTTCTGCCATCTTCTGCTATCTTTATTAACTTGCATACCTGCTATAAGTAGCCAGTTTATGCCAACAATCAGCTCTTACCATCATCATTCTATAATTACAGTATCATGCGTAAAACAGGACATTCCTTATTGCCTAAAAATCATATCCACTGCTCTCTTAACATACAGTGCTTGAATATACAGCCTTAACAATGTTAATCATCATCTTAATCCAAGTTTTCTACATATTTAAGTGTTATGCAGCTTTCTTTTCCAGTTTTCTTTTGTCATGTCCCTGCTAGTATGTCATAGAACAAAATTCATAACAAATGCTATTAGGTAAGGTCCTAATTTACTTACAGAAAATGCTAAGTCTAAGATTAGAGGTTTACAAAGAATGTTTTATAAGTGTCTATCTATAATTCAAAAAGCAACTTGTTTTTGAAACATATGCCCTTGGAAACACTAATTGAAATCTGTTTAGTATAGTTTCCTGTATGCTTGGATTTGGTGGGAAAAAAGATCAGTCCAGTGAATTTTTTGTTTTGTTTTGCTTTGTTTTGTTATGATTTAAATGGTACCTTGACAACAGTGCCATGTTTCAGTGGTGAAAACATGCTGAATAGCTATACAGATTCTGCAAAGTTAGATAGCAGTGCTTCATTTGAAACAATTTGTCCTGCCCTTTGACCAGCTTTTGGAGTCACAAATATTAGAGAACTTTCTGAGTAATTTATGTTTTTATAATTTATTTGCTAAACATGAACTCACCTGCCTACTCAAATTTGATGTGTTCATGGGGCACAATTGCAAGGCATTTTAGTATCTGTATATAGTGCATATAATAAATTCAATTAAACATTATTTGATACATATTCAACTTTTTTGGCAGTAGCTAAGTCAGTCACAAGTAAGCATTTTCTAATGTCCATTATATCCCTTTAGATATGACTCAAATCAATATTCTGAGTAGATAACATGTATTAGTATTTTTTTGTCTGTATGTCCTAGCACTGTTCAGCAGCAAACTTTTCTAGTTCTTGTTAATTTTTTCTTTGTTATACAATGGAAGCACAATGTTATATGGAAAGGTAGTTTTAAGCTAACAACCAGTGCACAGCCTCAGGTTTTAAATTACAACCACATTTGATTACTATCCTTAAAATGTACTATTGAGTTGCTAAAATTCTCAATTTTTAATTTGGCAGTTCCAGAGCTGCTTCTCTATGTTGGTTTGCCAAAAAAAAAAAAAAATTAAAAAAAAAGAAAAAAAAATAGAAGTGTTAAAACAAAAGATATATGTTTTGTGTATACAGTAAATGGACTAATTCTTTATATTAAATTCCTGTCTATGCATTTTGTGAGGTACAAACTTATGTCACCGTGAATGATAGAGAATTCCTGCCATGCTTTTAGCTCCACAGTGAAAGTCTCTTGTTTGGATTATTTCTGAAATTTTTTTGTGTAATTGACAGCTGAAAAATCACATGCTCTTAAATAAGACAACAAAACACTGTAAGCCCATTGGCTTATTTCCTCTTCCAATGAAATGAAAAGGTTGCCATAACAAGTCTTGGGAATGATTCTACACTGGAGAACGCAAGTTAGTCTGCTTGGAGCTTGTTTTGCTCCTGTGTTTTGCACCTTTGACAAAAGAGTATTTCTCTCTGGTTGATGTATTTGTGAAGCATAAAAGCATGATGGTCTGCTGTAAAGGACTTTCTCCTGGGATTTTATTTTTGTGTGGGGAAGGGAGAATTTGGAATATGACATCATGTAGAATGGTAAAATGGAAGATAAAGGTGCTGTGACAGATTATTTATCAGAAGAATATAAACCTTTTAAGGACAATATTAGAGTATTTTAATTGTTTTTGTTGAAGCATTTATCTTGTTAATTTCTAAGAAAAAAGGGTGACGTCAATCAAAGCAGCACTTTTTTTCAAAATATACAGACATAAATAATATGATGTGGTTGAGTGTTAACATAATAAATCATATACAGTATGACATTTTAAAGAAATAAGTCTGCATTGATGTGATTGCATGCTTGTTTTTACAGTTCACTCCATACCCATCTGTGGAAAAATGCAATAATATGTTAATATAATATGGTAGTTTGAGAGAACCAGGTAGGTGCTACTAGACACATTGAAAACTAGTATAGGTTTACAAGATATTCATGTCTTTCAAAACATACACATGTAAAAGGCTGGAAAAGGAAGTAATTCAGTTTAATACCAAAAATATGGGTTCTTGTCACAGCAGTAAGTTACATTAGCTACACTACAGTATCAAAGTTTTATTTCAGGACCTGGGGCCCAGTTACACTAAGCTTTTAAGCACATAGTCAGCTTCAGGCACCAGAGAAGTTCCACTGGAGTATAAGGCACTGTTCATATGCTTGAAAAAGAAGTGCTTCCCTGGGTGAGGGCCTTATTTCCTCCAGTGGAATTCCCCACCAGCGTGGTGTTCACGCCTTTTTTCATTCTTCCTAACTCCAGCTTGCTTGAACAGTGGGGTTGTTACTTGAACCGTTACCCAACCAAAGTCAGGTGGGACCTTCAAAAGCAGGACTGGTCTTGTGGTAACCATTTCAAACCATATTCTCCAGTGGCATAGAAACAGCATTTCAACGTGGCAAAAAAAGAGACATAAATTGTACCGATATAAATTGTACTGTTAAAATAGGGGGGTTTTTTCATTGGCTTTCAATTAAAACTTCTCACACATGCTCATTTTTAACTCAGTTGATCTTCCATTATCTTGCACCTGGTGATATCCCCTGCATCTGTGCACAGCAGGTGTGGAAAGCCCCACACAGAGGATTCTACCTGGGTAGCACTTTGCAGGCCTGTCAGGTCTTCACGGGTTCAAATTACTACACTGGGTGTAAAGAGGCATCCTTCTTTTTTTGTAAGCAGGATCATGGCTCAACACTAATGACATTAAGTAGGCTAAAAGCCAGTTGTCCATTCCCTTTGCCCAAGTTCCCATTCTGAAAAAATGCTTTTATTATGGTATGAGGTATCCAGCAAATGTGTAAAATGGAGGCTCTGAATGGGAACCACTTTCTCTAAAATGTATGTGACATCCTCTCCCTCACATACTTGCAGAGTAGTTTTCTCCAGACCAGGTAGCTAGTTTCTGCCAGTGTACTGTTTACAGTGTCGAGTGCTGATTATTTTTAAACTTTTTGATGTAGATTTAATTCTTTTTTTTAATGCTTCAAGAACATTCTCATGATTTGAACAAGAAAGCGGTGCATCAGAAGACAAGGGGTGCATCATCCCACTCTTTTAGTGTCATCTGACAAACCAAGAGACAGTTTAAGGGACCTGATGTTTAACTTGAGGCTCAGAGTTTAAGCTAGAACACTTCAAAAAGTTTCCACATTACTTAAGGATGGTTCGTCTTGCACTGAGACTCCCTCTCTAAAGGAACACGTGAAGAAAACCAACTTTTCTAAGTAAGACATGAAAGTTAACATCTTGTGTATTTTCATTGCAGTATAATATATATATATATAGAACTATTTCAATGAAAAGAAAGGAGAGAATCATCTGTAATTATGTAATTCATGATTGTAAGAGCACTGAAGTTACCATGTACGCACATGTACAGTAGCTATTTCAACAGTTACAGTGTAGTTACATGTAATTCCCTGTAACATAGCAGTTCTAGTGTAATTTAGTGCCACTTATTGTAAAGTGTTACCAAAAGGAAAATGGACTTCTTACCTTTACAATTCCGTTCAAATTAAAGGTAAGTTTATTAAATTAGCGTCATAAATCTGATATTGCATTTCTTAATTAAGGAGGTGATTTAAAACTTCATGTTCACACTGCAGCTTCCCCCACCACTTACCCAGACTCCTCCAAATGTCTGATCTCTACACTCCTAGGAACTGGTAATCTGTGATGAACATACCAAAAATCCCAGCTACTTCAACTTTAATTGAACAAGCTGTCTAATAGAGAAAAACAAACAACAACAACAAAAATAATGAGTAATGCTTTTTATTAAGTGGCACAAAGTACACACTAAAAACTATGCAAAAATATAGGTAAATACAGTGTACTTACATGTAAGTATCTTGTACTTGCTGTGTATGGATATTGGAAAACCATGTAATTATAATATGCATTTTGATTATTTCGAGCACGGGGTGACCCCTAACAGTCACAAGGAAAATGTGGAAGGTACATATACAAGCAGTGGATATCCTAATGCAATATGTGTAATTCCTCTACTTGCAATGACAACTAATGTGTAAAAATGCTTATACCACTCCTCATTCTCACTAGCTTTGCTTTCCATTGCTTGGAAGCCCATTAAATACACTGAAACTCCTTTAGGCAAAGTAAGACACTGACTCCTCTAATGGCTTTGCTGCCAGCACTGAGAATGTCTGGCAACACTGTTCTGTAATCTTATTTCTAGCTCAACAGCACAAGTTTCCTCTTTTTTTCTGTCCTCAAGGGAGCCTAGTATGTTAAGATGCTGAAATATGCTGCCATATGCCCTGGTATTTTTAGCATGAACAACAGAGAAAGAGAGAGTGAAAGAGAGAGAGATCTGCATTCTTCTGACCCCTATTTTGCTGAATCACCTCACCCGGAATTTCCTCCACTTGCTCAGTAACGCCAGGTAATCTTAAATTGTAAGTACAAAATGCTTCCATTAAAGTACAGAGGATGCTTTTAATGATAAAGCTAACGTTTTGTAAACATGAAGTTTTGTATTATAGATCTTTTTACTTCTTGACACTTTTCCATCACGCCCTTCCAGAAGACATGCAATGAAAGACAGATAACATAGAATAGCAAAAGAAGACAAGAATTTTGTAAGCCTTCTTGTGGTTGCCGTTGCTATCACCTTCCTTTGTGTCCTGTGCAACAGGCAAATAAATGTATTTAGCAACTGCCATTAGCATCATTCCACACTCCACTATTCCTAGAATATTACATCTACCTCTTAGTCTAAATACTAGCTATGAGATGTTTGTATACATTTTAAATACTACTGAATCTTTGCTTTAGTCTTGAAATGAGATCACTGTATTATTTTTTTCTGTTAAAAATAGGAAAGAAATATTGCCTGGGTTCATAATTCTTGCCCTGTTCTTATTAATTTTGATATAGTTTGAGCTTTTAACAGGGCATAAGGACACAGCCTCAGCTGGTATAAATCAGCTTCACTCTCTTGCCTTAAATGTGGGCCAATTTACACTGGCTGGGGATTCATCCCAAACAGCTTAAAAATAAACTGCTATAGCACATCAATATTTAGTCAGCACTAGATAATGATGTGCAATCCAATTGCAACACAATTCTTCCTAGTAAGGCATGCACGTATGAAGAGAAAATTTAAAAAGCACATGCAAGCTTTTGAATTAAATATGCAATATCAATACTATTGAGATATCCTGACTTGTCTCTTAAATATTTAAACATAGTATTGCCAGGGCATGTTTACATTAAAAACACTCAATGCATGGGGAGCAGAGAAGGAGTATTGCAAAAACAGTACGAGAAAATTAAATGGATAGAGAAGCCTTTGATGTCAACAGAGCAGAGTAGAAACTCTTTTGAGAGTAGGACTTCCTACGTGGTTTTTCAGGGTGGACCTAGGGCTTCTAAAACATGTGGGAGTTTTTTACTTGTCATTAATAGAAGCTAGCACAGTTCCTTCTTGCTATCGAGGAATCTAACCCAGCACTCTGCACTTCTTTTAACTCAGGAGAAAATAAGGGTACAAACATGGTTGAACAGCACACTTCTGTATCACTCCACATCCTCAGGATGCTCCAAGCCTTGTGCGCTTCCAGCAGCCCTTAAGGGAATTCTTCCAGCATCTAGGAATCATCTTGTTGCCGAGCTGTGTTCATTTTCTTCAGCAATGTTTAGTGTACTCACAACCAGACAGAAGGTGTGAAGCCAATATGATGACTCTACAGTACTAGGGGCTTCCAGAGCCTTGCAGTAAATGGGAAAAAAAAAAAATCTTCATGGCTTCTGTGTTTACTGTAGATCTGCCCTCCACGTTCTGTGTCTTAAGTCATTTATTCTCTGCTGGGCTAAAAGCAGCGGTTTAATTGGAAAGGAGGTAGGAAAAGTATTTCCTCCAAAAGGAGCAGTCTGTGCTGCTATTAAAGAAAAGTTCAAGGGTTTTTGTTTCTTCTCTTTTTTAAGATTTCAGGTGCAAAGCCAAGCCTGTTGGGGTCAGCACTTTAGCACTTTCCCTGTGTTCAGGGTCAAGCCAGCAGTGTTTCATGTGTGAGCTCTGCTCTCGTGTTTCAGCACAAACTACAGACAGCCTTAGCCTGCCCTTATGCATAGTGCTGAAAACCACCAATGCTATTTTCTTCTAAACATACTAATTTTCTCAGTCTTAATCTAAAATGAAATATTGAAGGGTTTTTTATAATAGGTTTAAAGGGAGGGGTTTTAAAGTAATAACTTGTCAAGAAAATCGTAAGGATGATCATCAACTCTTTATGTTGATTATAAAGAGGAGGAAAATCTTTAATTGGTGGGCTGATTTCTTTATAATTTCCTCTTTATCTCCTTTCTATGCATATTGATTAATGTTAGTAAATATGCAGTTGCACATGTTGTCCTTTTTCAGTGAAAGCAGATTTGCTTATTCCCCTATATAGCTGTCATAGAAATATGCAAATATAACCTGCTGTCATCTGCTTCTGCCAAAACAGTGAGCCAAGAGAGTGAACTCATGGATTACTGGATTCATATATGTCCTGCTTCCATCAAAATTGAGTACAGTATGCCTATTGATTTCAAAAGAATGAGGCTCAAGTCCTTAATGCACGTTTGTGTTGCTGTTTAGCTCTTTTTCAAAAGAATAATAAAGCAATCCTTGTGCATCCTTTACTTTTAGCCTAGATATTTTATAACTACAAACCCCCTTCAGTTCAGCAGGAAGTTTCCTAGAATAAATAATAAGGCATAATTTGTGAAAGGACTATAACAACTTCATCTATTCATGGTCAGTGTAAGTGTATTCTCCTAGGAACTCTGGTGTACTTTGCTCTTACACTGACAGTTTATGGCCCTGGGAAGGATATATTTGAATGGTTCAGAAATACCACTAACCTGTAAAAGAATGCCATGGGAATTAAACATATTGCACTGATGATAAGACACATTTATTTCATTTTATTTCCTCATTAATTACCTTAAACAGACAAAATGCATATTGTAATGTTGGGTACATGACACTTGCATGTTGCTATGCCTATATACTTACAAAGTATTCAATGTGTACTTAGTGGCGCTTAAAAATGTCATGTACAATTCTTCTAAACATTCTTACAGGGTTCCCATTTGCACTTCATCTTTCAGAAAAGTCTTGTCAGAAAATTGTCTGATGAATATTATTGAAAAAAAATAAAATTTCAATTTTAGTTATCTGTTGGACATTTCTGAATTGTCTATTCATTTTATATATTACCTGGTGCTTGCCAGTTCGGCAGTGGAGTTGATTTAGACCAGTGGCTGTACACACAGACTGTTCACTGAGCAGATGTTGCTTTTTCCAGTAGAATTGTTGCAATCATTTTCTTCTTGAAATATTAATTCTGAGATCTTAAACAGTAATCCAAGAAAGTAATCTGTGAGACGCTGGGTCTTTAGCAATAACTACAAATTCTATTTGATTTGATGTTTATATACTTCATATATTTATTGTACATTGCTTTATAGTTTCTTCTGACTGACAAACAGTTGGATGCCATCCTCACTGTAGGAGAAATTCATCCTTATGAAGAGGTCAAGTGATGGAAAAGCTTTTAAGCCTGTGGGATTTAAATGGTGGATTAGCCCTCTTGAAGGAGCTATAGAATTCATGCAAGGTTTTCTACACTACTTATCATGCTTGAGATGATGTTGTAAAGGGCAAGAAGGCCACAAGTCTCAAAGGGAGAGAGACAAATGTCAAAGGGAAGAGGAAATTCTAAGTGTGTCTGTGTTTATGATAAAGAAACAAGTCCCAGATACCCAAAGACATGTTTGATACCTCCATGCAGAGGACATACCAGTGCTGTTGCACATCTCTGGTGGCAATTTTCCTATGTCGTAAACTAAGCACACATTTGACAAATGTAGAATCCTGTTGGATTCTGTGGATTTGTCCTTATCTCTTTTACTTCTTTTCACTAAACCAGAATATGTTTCCTTAACCGATTGTTAATGTGCAGTGAGAAGTTTTTTAAATATAGCAACAATGCAGATTTTCACATTGTCCCCAGAGTTGCATGCCCTTGATTTAGGGTAAAGCATCCTGGAAATCTACAGTGTACCCCAGCAAAGTAACACAGTCCAGCAAATGATTCAATCCACCCCTGGATTAGTAGTTTTCTGCATTCAAGCTGTAATTTTAGTACTGTCCTGGTTTCCATCACCAGCCAAAAATTTACCCAAAGATAGCTGAACTTTGCTGTGTGCTCAACCCTGGTTGAGAGTAGATTCTTACAGTTATCACTCTAATCTGGCATGTCACTCACGTGATACCCTTAAAAAAGTCCTAAATCAATAAATGCTACTAACAAATTTTTTTCATCAACAGCCAACAAAATACCTGGCTTCTTTCCCACTTTCAGTGGTAATAAATGATGAGAGTCCCTTTTTCTACGGGTTTTTGGGTTTGATTTGGTTTGTGTTTGGTTTGGTTGGTTTTTGGTTTGGGTTTTTGTGGGGTTTTGCTTCTTTGTTTTCAAAAGGAATACCGCAAGGGGAAACAAAGAGAGTTCCTTTAAACTGTAAAACTGCCTGAAATTTCATTGAATACTGAGAATCATTTCGTTGAATACAGAGTCTCTGTACCAGACTGTCATGGCATTATGAACATTAAACATGGATGTGTAAGAGAGGCTATTTGCCCCTTTTAAAAGTCATCAAGCACCTGTAAGGAGATACACAGAGTTTGTCAGTAGTAATGTTACAGAGTAACACTTGGTCAAGCCCTGCTGGTAAGTGCAAGATAAAGGTAAGTGCAATTAGTGAAATTCAGAGATAATTAAGTGGGGATAATGAAGATGATTCCTTGCTTGACAAAGAGTCATAGTGTATTGCCTTCTGGTCCTGCTCCAAGCACTTGGCAACATCCTGAGCCATGGGAGGGCACTTTTGATTATCTCTGGGCTCCCTACTTGCCCTCGCTCTTCCTCCTGCTGAGTTTGCAGCAATAGCTTCTCTGCTGCTCAGGGCTAAGAGGCTGGGGCCTTATTGATTCTGCAAGCTGCACACAGGAAGAAAAGACAGAGAGTGTTTTTAAGCAAGCCGGAAAGATTTTTTAGAAAGAGGCCTCTTCTTTATTCTGTGGCAACTTACAGGAAATTAGCACTAATGTCAGCTGGTAAGGATAGCAACCATCCCTGCTTGAAGTATTGAGGGGGAGTACATCCTCCGGTCCGTGCCAGCTGGGTGGATGAAAGAGGGAGCAGAGAGGGGAGGAAAACTGCACATGCCAGGAACATGGGAGACACGTTTGGCCCTCTGTAGGTGTAGAACCAAACAGGGAACCTGTTGCTCTTCTTTTCAATCTGTATTCACTACTAGAGACACAAAAAGAAACCGATCCAACCATCAGATTCACAAAGCTATGGAACAGCGAAAAATATCCTCCAAAAGAACTGATGCCATCACCTGGCAAACAAGCAGTGTTTCCCACTTCAAGGACCTGGAGTTGATTGAACTCAGATACAGGTGGGAATTTATAAAAGACAAAGAAAAGAAGAAGATGCAAGGAAATCAGAATTTGAACCTTGACAAATAAAGTTGGGTAGAAAGTATAAGCAAGTGAAATGAAAAAAAATTACCATTTGCAAGGGCTTTTAGTTCTGCATCAGGGCATTAGCCAGCCCCATCTTGGGGCAAATAAAATATTTTATAATTCTGTAATTTTTCCAGTGCATTTTCACTCTTTCTGGAGCAACCTCAGAGACAAAAGCACATATATCATGATGTGATCCAGTTGAAGTACATCAATATATTGCACTCACTAACATGGGATGAGATTACCCTCCAGAACAGCAGTAAGCAACATGACTAAGAGCTGTCATATTTATTTTCTCATCCACACCCCATGCAGGAGTGTGTGTGCAATGAAGCAATGGGGTTTATTTTTTTATTTATCTATTTTCATATTTCTCCAATGTTTATGTAAGAAGTTTACATTTAAAAAGCACTTTTTACTTGAAGATGAAACCACTGCAGTTTATGATGGTCCCTTCTTCCTGTGAGATTCAGTGCTCCAGTTTTACAAAATTCTCCCTCTAAAACCTTCAGCAGGATAGAGGACTAATTTTCTTGATGATGGTCTAAATTTATGAGCTCTAGCAAGCCTTTTATCTGCACTCAAACATGGCCTTTAAAATAAAGTCCAAGACCTTGGACTAAATTCCCAAAACTACAAGAAGCTCATGTAGGCTGTGGGAAGCAGGCTGAGTTTGTTTATTAATGAGAAGATGCATCCAAATTTTCCATGCCTTTGAGGGTGCATTAGGACATTCCTCATGGCCAGCTATGTTGCACGGCTGAAACCCGCCTGAGGGGTGTCACAGATGAATTTCTGCCACCACCTTCACGTTAATTTATTGCCTATAGGTGGAAAAAAGCTGTAGCTGCTGCTGGAGAGAAGGGTAGGAATGCTCCTGTTGGGAGGGTAGCAATGCCTCTGTGTCAGTTTGGGACCTGGTTTTGGCACTTCCTAGGAGCAGACTGACCCCTAAATTTTATTTACCTGGACACAAGTGAAACTGGTGCCTTCTTCATGCAAATAGCACATGATTGCAGTGCCTCTGACCAACCAGCCTCCTGTCTGCACAGGGAAACTGAAGGTGGTATACGAGAGGATGAATCCCATTGGATGAATCCCATGGGACTGAACAGCTTCAAGATGGTATAGTTCCCATGACTACTCCTTGTGTGCCAGAAAAAGCTGATGTCACTTCCTTCCCCCTGTACAGCAACCTCCTGCAGCACACTAAAAGGTCTTGGAGAGCTGTGCCATTTCAGAGGGTGGAAGGGAGGAGGGTGACTGGGCCTTTACAGAGAGTCTTAATTACACTTCTTATACTCCTCTGATGGGTAGTTTGGGACTGTAAGAAATGTGTTCACATTTAGTATCACAGGTTACTGAAATATGAATGCAAGGCCTTCTTGTTCTGCATGAAGTTAGTGGTGGACTGTAAGTTAGGGGTTTCATTTTTCAGGTCGATGAGCTCATAAACACACAAGCACAGCTGCACGGAAATGTACAAACATGCAAGCGCAACACTTTCTGTATTTTTCTGTGCAGCCTTCTTACCCTAGTAGATAACTTTTATGTTCCCTACTACTCCAAGCTCATGATTTTATAACTACCATTGTCTTTTAGGATACAGCTTTCTCTTTTACATATTTGTTTTATACCTGTGCAGCTGATAGTTATGCTTTGTGTGGCATAGGTAAACTCATTGCAGGTCTACTCATTGATTAACTTTGGTTGAAAGGTTTTCAGCAGAAAGCATAGTCAGGCTTTCTAAAGGAAGCCATAGGATATAAAAAGGGGTTGGTGGAAAGCATTACAGATTTTCCCACTGCACTCTGAACAGCTAGGCAGTATCCACTGAAGTGGGAGAGAGGTTCAGCATTGGTCCCTGAAGCTGCTGATTGCTGAACCAAGGATGGGAAGGAAGCTGTTGGTTGTGCTTTTGGCTGTGCTGCAGTTTGGCAGAGCACCAGATCAGGGCGTTATTTGACCACCAAATCACATACTTTTCTCTGCCAACATCTTTCTCTATTTCTTTCAAAGTGGGAGGGAAATAGCGAATCTTGTTTCAATGCCCCTGGAGTATTGAACCTACATTTTCATTCAGGAAATGAATCATGATCATCCTACTTTTCTGTAGGGCAAAACCAAACAAAATGGTATTTCCCTTTAATGCTCAAAGCTAACAAATACTGATCTTGTAAGAAACTAGGAATAGAGGGAAAAGAATTATATAGGCTGTGTGGGGTGAAGAAGAATGATAAATACAACAAAAGTGAGAAAAAGAAAGGTGTTGGTAGGAGGAAATGCTGCAAGACCTCTCCCAGCACGGAAAGCCTCACAATTAAATTGTGAATGTGAGGTTCACAATTAAAGAAGAGGGGCACAGCTAAAGGCTCAGATATGACTGCAGAAACTATTAAGGGTTCAGAAAGTGAGTGAAAGAAATTTCAAAGCAAGGCAGAGAGAGAAAAAGGCCTCTGAAAGAAGATGATGGCAGACTGAGAGAGTGTCACTTGACACTGCTGATATGCCCTAAAGTCCCCAGAGCTGGGACTGAGGAGGCATCACATCAGCTTCCCATCAGAAAGAACTTCCACCGTCACTCACAGGCAGCCTTCGAGCTGATCAAAGGGTACTGCTAAAAACCAACGCTGAACTCAGGAGCCCAAGAGAGCAGATTGCCTACAGGCAACACCTTGAGCATAAAATCTGTAGGAGACAATAAGGTAGAAGGCAATAGCTTGAGGTTCCTGTAGCCACCAGAGACCCCTTCCCCGTAACTAATGGGAAATGATGGCTTGGTCTAAAGCATTCCCAGTTCTTCTGGGGTAAAAGTATACCAACAGCTTAAATTGGAACGGGCTTATTTGATATAAATATTTACATCTGCATAACTCCCCTCTCAAAGCGTGCTGGAGACATAAGGAAGTCAGCAGTAATTGCTTCAGGCCAGAGCTCTGCTTCAGCTATCACAAGAAAACGGCAAGTGCAGTCATAGCCTTTGTCACCAGCTGCCACCCACTTACTCGTGGGCTTGCAAAAAAGAATGACAGACAGTTACTCTCTGACAATGGCAGTGGCATTCTTACTTCTTCATAGCTAAAAGGAACTCTAAAACCGCTCTGTTAAATTCATACTGAAAGAGACTAAACCTTGATGCACTATTAATAAGCTCAAGAGACAAAACTTGGAAACCTCTCACTTTCTTATATACCTCGGACAGGAATTTCTTTCCCAGAAATAATCTCCTTTATAACAAGCCAATGAAATTTGTTACAATTAACCAAAAGAAAGGAGTGAAGACCATTGTCAGAGTTTCATGAGCTGCAGAGTTCATTCTACAAGTCATGAAATTCTCTTGCAAATGGAAATGAAGTACTCTGTAGAAACAGGGATCATTATAAAAGACGATAAAGGAAAGCCCTTGCTGCCCTATATCCCTAATGAGTGAGCTAATTTATGGTTTTAGTTTTTCTAATGACCAACAATGATTTGGCAGACATCACAAATGTATGAAAGAAGGTGAAACAGAGAACCACAGAAATAAGGCTGAGTTACACCAAAGGAGTTCAGTTTAAAATCAGCCAGCTCTCCCAGACCTCTGTGAAATTGCTCCTGATTCTTCTGGAGGTACTTAAGCATACAACCCAATTATTGTTTTTGCAAAGTGTTGAGTGTAGTGTCATGCTGGGGCAAGGAATGAAGAAAGGTTTAGTTCAGCCTATTTTTTTTTCCTCATTCCTTTTCTTTTTTTCTTCCCTTTGAATGACCTCTTATGTCAAAGTTCTCATTAGGCAGCATCAGAGATGTCCAGAAAAAATGCATGAACTGTTACAGTACTGACTCACACCTCATCTAGCCTCCATAAAAATCAGTAACATGTTAATGCACTGACCTCTTCCAAGAAGCAGAGACAACTCTACAGCTTGTTTCTAAGCTAATGAATAGAAATTGGAGTAGGAGGATATTGGGAAGGATGAGTGTCTGGCACAGTCATATGCTGGTAGTGAATTGTCCATGTTTCAAGTTAGAAAATGTGCAATTACAGCTGGACAGAAAAAAAGATATCTGAAAGAATAGAGGGACTTTGTACTTACTTGTTTGTTTGTTTTCTCTGTAGATCTCTATATTTACTAGATGTCATGGGAAAGCAGGGTTGGGGATTTTTTGTGATAGGCTAGAGGAGCATTTGTCAAATATGACAGAGAAAACCATGAGCAGATATTCCTAGGAAGTTGTTATGTGAGTGAAATGTGGGCCTGCAGGGAAAGGCCTGGGAATTAAATGTCCTCATAAAATTCACTGGGCACAGCTGCCTTCAGTAGCTGTGCTGAGCTCCAAGTGCAAATGACTGATTTCTAAAGGAGCAGAGCCTGGAACAGTGTGACTAACCCACATCCCCTTGCTCCTTGCCGGCCAAAGAGTCACTCTAGTGCTCAGTTTGCCATGAAAAACTAAAACTCCTTTGCTAGTACAGAGCTGGCACCAAGAACCAGCTGAATTTTTTTCTATGGGATTGATCTAACAACTTCATCTGGCTGGTACAGTATTATAGCAACATTTCCTCAGTGGAGAACCAGGCTTTAAACCAAAAGCAAAAGTGTCTCTGTAAGACTGCCATGTGAAAAGTTCCTTTGCAAATTATTTTGCACCAGAAGACCTTCCTTTTCCCATGAACTGATAAAAAATGCCAATAAAAATTTAAGAAAATTTCTTGAGGTCATCCCTTACTTTCTTGATATTCCTTAATCTATCCTAAATTTATTTGTACCAGGTAACATTCTTTAGGAAAGATCTGATAATCAAAACAAAAACCCCAAGAAAGGTTAAGAAAGAAGGGTTTAAACAGTACGAAAAGTTTTGCTTTCTTTGCTTGTTTTTTAAACACAAACACGGTCTGGAAGTACCTGGATTTCTTACTGCCTCCTACTGCAGTGAATTAGAAAGTCTGTCCACACAGCTGAAGCCCATATTCCAAACCAGCAACTCAGATGGGACTTGAGGTGTGACGAGTGAGGCCAAGGGTTGCCTCTCTTACTCATGTGCCTGTGCCTCTTGTTAACCACAAGTCCCATAGCAACGTGGCTAAAGAATGCAGATCTGCATTTGATCTGATCTCAAAATGTATTTGAGATACATATACTGATACCTCTAAATATATTTATTCAAATCCCTAGGCACCTTTTGCCTCTGATTCTCTCTGTGTCTGTGCAAACACATCATGTTGTCAATGTGTTGTGGTTGGGAGGAGCTACTTTAGGGGACTTCCCCAAAGCCCTGTAGCTGATAGGAGTGAAATCAATATCAGGATACCTAAGTTTTGCTGGGTTTTGTGCAAGTCTGGTATACATTCCATGTTTTCCATGTATGAAATGGAGTTAATATTTAAGGCACTTTAAAAAATTACTTTCAAGATTGTCATGTTAAAAATTAGCCTTTGCCTCTTACTAATATGTTAGTTTAACATGTATTAGAAATCCCATTAGATTTGCACTTACGTTAGGTGGTATCAAGGGAGCAAATGTCTGTGACAGCCAGTGATGCAGAAAGAAACTGAATTCGGCAGGATGCACTGAATTTGCTAATAAACCCAATTCAGGTACCTGTCAGAGCTGGAATGGCAGTACCTAGTCATGAAATAAGCAGGCATCTCTGAATCCTGACACTGGAAAAGCATGTTCTCCACAGGACAACTCTGCTCCCGCTGCAGTGTCTTCCACGTCTTCAGCAATGCAAAGAAAAACAACTTTGGAAACAGATGGGCTGTGTGACAGTCAGATGTGTCAGTACCTTGACTCAAGAGAATAGGAGGTTGTAATTAACGTTTTGCTTTAGCACAGGAGTTTTAATAGCATAGATATTGTTCCTGGTATTTGTTTCAAATAGAAATCAGTAACTTACAGGGAACTGACAGTAATGACATGTGCTGAAGAGACAAAAACTACCAGAGACTTCTCTCTAAATTTTGCTGCTTTTATAAAATGTTTGGATAGTCTGGGTCTAGCATAATGCAATCCTATTTGTTCATTCAAGAAAGGTAAATTATTGTGTGATTTAATTAATAATAATACTGATGATTTTAAGATATTATCTGATACTAAGGTACAACGTGGTTGCATAAAGTCCTTGTACAGACAAATTTCTCTGGTTTTCTGCTTTAGCACTAAGGCACTGTTCTGTGCTTTATTGAAAAATAGCAAAATTATTTTTTCCTGCTCTGTCTGTGCTCTGATATGGACTAAACAACTTACTAGAAGACATGGGATTATAACAATACATCCTTATTGGAGGTATTGCAAGGTTAGAAACCTGCATCAATACTTCTATCACAGTCTTAGACTTGAAAAGGAGTGCTTCAGCTTGTATGGTTAGTTCAAAGGATTGCAAATGCAAAGTTTACAGAAGTGTGTGACAATGATATATTTGCCAGCAGCAAATTAGTCCAAGTGAGTTGTAAAGCTTGCACTGACATATATAATTCTTAGCAGGTTTCAAACTGTCTCCTCCAGGCTGTGATTAATTTCATTAGATATTCTTAAAGTTAAGAAAAAAAGGAAGAGTAATAAGGTAGTCTGTCAATCACAAGTTCTAAAACAAGAAAATATATCTCAGATTAAGTAATATTTCCATTCTGTGGAATTGATTCTCATCTCACTGACATGCAAATGGTTCTGCTGCACTCATAACCCACACATTTAAGCAGATGAAGATTTAATTTTAGCACCAAGTGCTGATGTCTGATGTGTTTATCTCAAAAGATTTCCTCCAAAATGGAGATTATGTAACAAAGTGTTTTAAATTTACCTGTTCCCAAATAATGTAAAATGCCACATAAATGGTAAAATTATGTGCCTATAGGAAAATGCCACTAAATAGTTAATGTGCAAAATTAAGGATAGAGTGCAGTAAGGAGTATTTATGTCATAAATCAAAGATGTAAACAGTAATTTACAGCTAGAATTGCTGCATTGTTATGGTCAAGTTATGAAGCAAATGTGTACACTCATCACAAAGATATCACAATGACAGAAGTTATGTGGGAAGACAACTTGCAGCCTAAGTACCTAACAATAGAAACCATCACTAAGGTGGCCCCATGGTTAATGACAACGTGGCTTTAGTTGATCCTTCATTATTAACTTTTTTTTTTCTCGTGTCGTTCCATCACAGATTTGAGTTCCCAAAAGAAGCTTGACCTACTGACAGTAACATTGTTTTTTAAGGGAGGGGGACACAATTTCTCTTCTGTGGTAAGGCCCAGTTCCCTCTCCTCTCCACACAGGCTTTGCCCATCACTTTCTCACAGGGCTGATTGTCTTCTCTGCGCGGGACGCAGAGCTGTGGTGTTGCCCTGGTGTTGTTTGCACCTGGCCATCCCTGGCCTCAGCTGCTGCCATTTCACTGACTCTTTGGTGGGAATGGGAGAGCAGGTGTGGGAGGAGAGAAGCGATTAGATTGCTTGTTTCTTAGCTCTGCCCACAGCCTACGCTTACTCAAATGGTGTCCACTACAGCTTCCAGCTCTCCCTTCTGAAGACAAACAGCAGCACAGCACCCAACTTTTCTTGGAGATTACTACTTTGACTCTCACAAGAGGCCTGTGAAGAAGGTGGGTAGTGATTTCATGTCACCTGGAGAAATCTGAGGACAAAGAGGTGGATTGGAAAAAGGGGTTAAGGATTAAAGTCATGTGTTCTGATATCTTTAGTGCCTGTCTGCCAGAGCAGAGTCCAGAGCTCTGCTTTAAATCTGTGTGGGCAGATCCAGATGCCTAGGGCATGGATCCGGATGCCTAGGGTGTAGATCCTCAGCCTTAGCCTGCTGAAAACAGATGTATTTGAAATAGATGTGGGGCATTGGATGGCATGAGATGCTTACAAAAGGGGTATTTCTGAACTTTTACCTTTTTCTGGAGCTTTGCCAAGTTAGCTGAGTGTATAATAAATCAACTATTCATTTGGGCTCAGTACTAGAACCTTTTACCTGAACCTTTTCCAGAAACTAGGTCAACCAGCAGATTTACCAGGAAGTGTAATGGGGTTGTATGGTCCCTGGTGTCAGTGTTTTCAGCTCTGGCATGAGTGCTCTTCTGTAAAGTGATATGGCTGCAGAGACACCCATGTTTGCTTCGGGGTTTGTTTGTCATCACTGACAACTCCCAGAAGAATAAAATCCCGACTGTACTGGGTCAATGATGATGAGACTAACTCTTGAGGTTAACAGCTAGAGACCTAATTCATTCTTTTGCAAAGTTAAATTATCTGAAAAGGACAGAAAGAACAAATTCCTGCTCCTCTGTACCTTCATCTATGTGGTAGTAGTGCAGGAGCTGGAAGATGTAGGCTTGAATTGTCCCAGGCAGAGTGGCCTTCTCCCAGGTGTGAAGCAAAATGAGCTCTTTGCTACAGCAGGTGACTTCTTTACCCACTTAAACTTATGTAAGATGTGAAGGCACAGTTGTTGTTTTCTGTCTGATTTTTGAGGCAAAATGAGACCTGCCAGTTGTTGTCCACCTCAATAAAATGTACACAGCACAAGGCCGTGCATTCTCTTGGCATTGGATGTCTGTCTCAGTGGTGAATGGTTTAAGGATGATCAGAGTGCTTCTCACATGGGAAGCACAGCCCAGAAGGGAGTTTTACACAGCCAGCTGAGGCAGCTGCAGTTTTCCCCTTGGCATTGCTCACTTGGGAGTTGCCACTAGTGCCAGCATCAACTTAGGGACTGGCTCAGCAGAGGGGCTGTACTTTATACAACCATTTGCACCCCCACTCAAGCCTTTCCCATCACAGTAGAGCCTTTTTAGTCACCTATGGGTGGTGTTGTCCCGCGGGTAACAACACAAACTAATTCTTTTAATTTCTGTGTAGGACTATAGTACAGTGGAAAAACAAGAGCTAATAGAAATGCTTGAGCAGACAAATGGGAGTTGGCTTTTTGCCACTTTCTCACTGTAGTTCCTCCCTTGCCTCTCACTCCTGCTTTGCAATACCCCCTGCTACTCCCATCACACAAATCTTGATCAGAGTCTGTCAGTCCTGGCTTCAGTGTGCCAGATGTGATACGATGTTATGCCAAATGTGGCCTGAACTGAAGTGCCAGTGTGACTCACTATCAAATCATTTTCTCCTGTGAGCCAAATAAGATTTCATAAATTAAAAAAAAAAAAAAAGAAAGAAAACAAAAAAGGGAGGGAGATGGTGAATTTAGACATGACTGTTTTGTGTGTTGGTTGGGTCTGCTGGCTTAGCTCCTACACACATTGAAAAGCAGTATATTTACTAGCCTTTGTTTTTACACAAGTGAACAGTGAGTAGCCTCAAATAATATGGGTGGAAAATAGCCTGAATGAGGATTTTTTTGTTGTAAAAGCACATGGATTTTTGGGGTTGTCTGGAGCAATTTCACAGAAACAAGAACAGATTAAAGGAGGTAATGACATGTTTGTAATTTCACTCCTAAGGCTCATGGTGTCCTTGCCTCAGTCTAGTTTTCAGACTGGAGATAAATCAGGGGCTTCAATTTCCAAATCTGTCATAGAAGCTTCACAAATAAAAATGCTGACAAAAAATATCTGCTTTTAAATGGCTACTTGCAAGTACTGACAACTAGCAGTCTATAGATCTTTCACCTTACAGGGAAGAGAAGCAGTGTGTATTGCCAGGAAAAATGAAGAGGAGAAAAGCAATGCTCCTAAAGTTTAAGTAATCTAAAAGTATGACAATAATAAACCATTTGCAGTCATGTTTTGAATGCTAGATGAAAATAGATTTCAGGTGGTATATTAATAAAGTCTCACACCTGCCTAGTGTGGAAAAAGAATGGATGTGGCATTGGAACATGAAGTAGAGAGGCCATGTGGACAAGCAAAATTTTTTCCCACTCCCAGCTGCTATGGCTGCTCCACATGTGCTGCTTTGTGCCCAAAGAGAGCTTGTGAGTGACTGGGGAGAAGTGGGAAATGGGCAACATGAAAACCAGTGCAGATTATGCTGGTTAATGCTGAATAATTTGCTGTATCTGTTAGCTGCAGGCTGTAGCTTTTGCAGGATATGAATTCCAATTACAAGCCAGAGCTGCAGCAGTTGATAGTAATAGGCAAACTAGGCCAGTTACTTTGCTGAAACTCGGGGCGACAGAGCTGAAAGTGCTTCTTCTGGAGCACTGTAGAGTCCCTGAACTCCCAGAGGCCCTAACCCCATGCAGAGTCCCCACGCAGGAGTTGGTCTGCTGCTCATACCCATAGTCTCCTTGGTCTGTGGGATGGAGTTCTGCAAAAAAAAAAAAAAAAAAATCACAGAGCCTCGAGCCTCGTTGTGCTTCTGAACATCTCCCAAACCCTTGCTGACATTAGAGGCAGAATAGCAGGAGTCAGTCTCCCATGCTGTGCCAAGGTTATGTGGCCTCCTGAAACGCTGGGCCGGCTTCAGCCTAAAGCGAGAGGTTAACTAGGCATGCAGACTCTGTGGGGCTCTGGTCTGAGCACAAAATCTGAGCTCATGTGGCAGAATAAATGCACCTACCCACCCTTTCTTCCCAGGAAAGCACTTGTTCTTTACGGCCTGTTAGCAGGCCTTTCAGTCAGCCTGTTTCCTTAAGGTTTCAGCCTGGAACATCCTGAAGAGAGATATCCAGCAGTTTCCAGGTCCAGGGGATGGAATGAATGATACATGCTTTAAGCAGCTGAAGTACCATATGTAAATTTATTTCATGCATGTCGTCCTTATGGTGTGTGGCCCCTAGGATTTGCCTGTGCACATGCTGTGGGCAGGCTCTGTGATAGCTGCAATCCCTATCCCAGCAGGAACAGTGCTCATATCCTGTCTAACAGGCAAATGGCCACAGTTGGCCTGAATCTGATTTGTAAGGCAGAAAAAGAGAACATGTCAAGGGAAACTGATATCTGTAGCCCTACAGATGAGAAAGGACAAGATATAAAAGATAGAGGACCGTGCTGTCCAGCTAAAATAAGGATTTTTTGAAATGCATAAAAACTGCCTGTAGGACATAATATCTTTCTAGAGCAGGGAGCTTTACACATCCTGCTGCCATCCATCGATGGGGATATAACATCTGCTCAAGACAGTGATTATCTTCATCACTACAGTCTTGTCAGCTGGTTGGATTCAAAATTAGTCTGGAGAAGGTGGATATTTTCATTTTGCTCTTGACAATTTATGCTTCAATGTCAAGCAAGCTCTCTGAACCTCACTATTCTAATTTTGCTTCTAGTTTTATCACAGTTGTAAAAGGAAGGGTTAGAAAAAGTTTTTACTTCAAGTAGAGGACTTGCCACCTCAGAGCCATTGAAGGATGAGGCTCAGTAAATAGCTATCACTGAGGTTTTTTATTTCAGGAAAAGTTTTAGAAAAAGAATACTTTAATCTGTTGGTCTGGAAAGTAATCTGTGAATAAGGGCAAAAAGGGTTAGTATTTTTAGGACATATTATACGTTCAAAGGGTTGTGCACAGTGCTAATGCACAGCCATTAGCAAATTGATCTTCAGCCCCTGTGCACAGTTAAGTAGAAACATTTTACAGATGGGGAGACTGAGACAAAGCATCTTGCTCGAGGCTGCCCAGCAACAGAACTGGCTTTAGAAGTCAGCATCTCCTGTCTCCCTGTGTCATTCCTCCAGACAGCACTGCCAAGCTGCAAAAAGCTGAATCAGAGACACCTTTCTGTGAGGCTTAAAAAGCATAACAATGAAATAAATATTTAACAGTTAAAGCAAAAGGCAGGCCAAACATTCCCACTGCATTTTGAGTGCTGCTGTCTGCAGAGCAAAACCATTGATACTTTGGTAAAACTAACACCAAAGACATTAAGTTTTACTATCAATATCAGATCATTGCCTATCTTGGTAATCACTGGACTATGTGTTTGATAAAAGAATGTTTGAGAACAGCTAGGCTGTTATTATATATAATTGCTCTTCACAATGACTGGGTATCTCTAGTGAAAATGAATCAGTGATCTCCACTGTAGCAGAATCTATTCAGTAATTGGAGAGCGTGGCTAGTATCTTTTGATGTTGAAAGGAAGAAATTCAATAAGCAGTCTCGTCAAGCTTTCTAACACAGCAGAAAGAAAGGGCTGCAGGCAGGAACATACTGACACTACAGGTCAGTGAAGGTTTATGGATTTGTATGCTTTAGAAAAGAGGCAGAACCCACTGTACAGGACTGTTGAACCATTAGATACCTCAGGGTGTCAGAGTATTGTTGGGTAGCCTTCTAAAAATATAAATGGTAGGGCCAGACATCAAATGTTTCTCCCCTGCCCACGTTTTATGAGAATATCATGTCTCCTGAGGAGATGTCAGAACTGTGCTTCAGCTGTTTTGCTATTTGATAGTGGCACATTATCCTTAGAAGATTCATTTTCACTTTTATTAACCCATTTCTACCTCACAGACTCACATCTCTCCATCAAAGTGCCTGTTTGTCTTTGAATTAATAGCTTACATGTATGTAGTGGCCTTCATTCGGAAAAAAATGCATTTAGCTCCCTCTGCCAAATGTAAAACAGCTGGCAGGTACTTAGTACATCGCCCTGGGAGGAGAGCTTGGCTGAAGGAAGCACAAAAAAAGCTCTTATTCTCTTCTAACAAGAGGTACCCAGGGACCTTAATGTGACCATGGGACCAGCTTTTACTGGCTCCTCTGAAAAAACTGCACACAATGCACCTCATGACGCACTCTTTGTCTGCAAGGCTGAGGGAGGGAAAGGGATCAAGGGGCTTTGAGGATCGAATTATTCCTCTCTAATGTTCGTAGTAGCGTTTGTGCTGGCATTAGGCCATAGGACGGATATTTGAAGAAACAATTGACAAGATCAGGTCAATCATTTCCTCTGTAAAGGTGTGCAGTAAAAGAGAGCAAAACACCCCAGCTGCAGTTAATGCTCCTGCAATGTACTGGGGGTAGCTGGTACACGGTGGTTGGAATGGCGTCAATGGACTGCCCCACTGTGGGTGGCCCATTCCTGTGTCACACCTCATTTCTCCTGCCTGAGGAGTCAGCCAAGTTGAAGAAAACTGGCCAGGAGAAGGCATGAGCACTCTGTCTGTGGTGACAGTCTCTAGGGCAGGAAAGTAATCTCCCTTGTGGTGCTGATTTGTGCCCGGGGTGATGGGGACACAGTGACAAAGGTGCTGCTGCCAGGGTCTGTGTGCAAGAGACCTCTGGGCTGGAGAAGCTGGAGGGACTTTGTTCTCATTCTCAAAACCCTCTATCAGTCCCAAAGCTGTGTGACACAAGTTTGGCTGCAAGCAATAAAATGGGATCACCCCAGTGCCTTCCCAGACAGACACGCACATCCTCTGACCTGCAGGCTACTTCTGAGGCTGCTGTCTCGGTGTGGCGTTGAAAATCCTCTGGACAGCATTAGGCACTATGCAGATCCATTACACAGCATTTTCAGTATCTCTCCAGGAGTCCACATAACTATTGTTCCACATCAGTTCCTCTCACATCCATTATCTATTTGTTTCAAAACTTATAAGTAGAGCAAATGCTGAGTGTAAATTTTACCACTGTAGGGTTTAAATCAGTTATTCAAAAGGTTTTCATCTTTAGTGAGACACATCTGTATAACATGATGATCTAAGAACTTCAGGGGACAAATAAATTTATAGAGTTTTTTTTTTTCTTCACTTTGTGTTAAACTGTGGGGGAAAAGTCTAAGGGATAGATTTATACATTTTAAGTTAATGCTTTTTCAGAAGTCTCAAATGAAGTTGGTTTTCTGTGAAACCATTTCTCTAATAAAACCTTCTCTTCCTTGTCCACCTTTTTCAAGCTTAAGCAAATGTAATGGAGAAATCATACACAGATCAAAGAGAATGTTAAAGAGTAACTTTCTTGACTTTCTTTTAGGATCAGTAACTTTTCATCTCAGATGTAGTGTCTTGATTAGCTTTTTTCTTACCTCTATCCTACACTACAGTATTTCTATTAACATTTCTTTGCAGATTCATCACTCCCCAATACAGCAAGGAGCTGAAGCCTCTGTGCTGTATAAATGAAGCTTTGCTTGGAGTACATGATTAGAAAGAGCAGATGAGTACAGGAAAGCAAGATAATCACAAGGGCATATCAAGCTTCAGATATCAATTCATGCTTTGAACTCTTCATAAAGCATCCTTTACAGATGTTGGGTTCTGTAGGAAAAGGGTGACGACTTTGTGTTTTTGGACCAACTTCCAAGATATCCCACTATTGTTACACGTGAAGTTTGCCAGTGCACGCTCAGCCACAACAGGGCAGATAATCTGTGTTGGAGTGTAGCTGTAGATGTAGCTGGGATTCAGAGCTTGCAGCTCTTGAGGGCCAAGGCTTTAAACTTCCTGTGAGGCAGAGTATGAGCTGCACACAGAGCTGGAAGCTGGCCTGTACGAGCTCTGCTTGTCTGGCAATGGGCTGCTGGGGCATTGTAGTGCCCAGTGGCTTTGAGGCATTGATGCTCACTGCTATGCACAGCATTCCAGCTACTCTTCAAACAGCATGCCCCAATTATATTTCTACTTTCTATCACCTCTGCTGTGTCTTTTAATTGAAAGAAATGATGGCCTTTATTTTTTAATTTGTACTTAGATGTGTATTTTTCCCTTGCCAAACAATGAGTTCTTTTTTGTGAATTCCAGTTTATGAAAACTATAAACCAGATTTTGATTCCCATTTGACCTGTGCCACCTCAGTGTCATGCAGTGCTCAGCTCTCTGGCCTGGAGTCCTCCCAGGGTGAGCCACCAACCCCCAGCAGCACTGATGAGATGGCTTTTGTCTCCCTCCCCTGCAATTCCCTGCAGGAGACACGGAGTTAAGAGCAGGGCAAAGGAAAAGGAGCTTTGCTCGTGCACCTCTGCCATTCCTCCAGTAGGACACATCGGGAGCCAGGGGCTGTTGCCACTGGCACTCAGCCCGAGTGTCTCCACGTTGTAATGACAGGAAGACTGCAGTGCTCAAAAGCTGCTCTTGCTTGTTCCTGTGCCTCAGCTACAAATCAGACCAAGGCCCTTGTGATACCTCGGCTTATGGAAAAATAAGCCAATGTGAAAGGCTTTTCTCTCCTTGACATAGAAAATCATTAAGCAGAAACTATTTTAATAATTTCTTAGAGGTACCTTTTCTAAAACCCCGTGCTTTCTGTAATTCAGATGTGCTTTTTATCTCATCAGCACTTCAGTACAAAGACCATCAGTGTTTTAAATTGGCTCATTTTATGTTTATGAAGGCTTTCTATATTTTAAAAAAAGTCAATTAGAAAGCTTGCTGGTATATAGTGATACTTCAAAAGGAGTAGAGGAAGCTGTATGTTTTAGATAGTCAGGACTCCTGGGGTGAGTTAGGTTTAATATTTTGACAAAGAGAAGTTCCTTTAACTCCATATAATTATCATTAAAAAGGTTACTCTTTCTTTCTTAAAAAGCTTAACATTTTATCACATTCAACACGAAGATTGACTTTTTTTTTTGGATGACATCCATGTTATATTTAGACTACTCAATGTGTAGTCCTTGCCATACTCTGGTGTTATAGTGTGCACCCGCCATGTATCAGAGAGCAGCTTGTTTTCCACAGTCTCAGTTCACTTGCCTCACTTAGGTACTTTGCTGTTGGGATTTCATGACTATCATACTTTTCAGCTTATTGTGTAATTTTAAGCACATTTTAATACATGTGAAATTCATAACTAAAAGTCACCAGATATTTATTTTTAAAGTTAGCTTATGAAAATTGAAATAATTTACAATAGATTCACAGCTCTGCCAAGACATTCCTGAGAACGAGCAGCAGCAGCTGGCCTTGATGTACATTCTAAATGCCACGTAGTCCGTTGTGTGCCAGTGATGCAGTCCATTGCAGTGGAAAACACGGAACTGCAGTAATGTGTGCTCAGCTGGTTCCTAGTTCATGGGTAGAGTAGTGTTGGCTGTACTACTAGCTGCCATAAAGCTCCCACAGATTAACCCACCAGGGTGGGAAGAGCTTGGCCCTTGGAATGATTTAAGATAAAGAAAAGTGGAAAGGCGACTTTAAGCCCCAAGCAATTTAGAATCTGATTTTAGAAGAATATGATACAGAGGATAAGAGTAAAATTGTGAGATAGGGTGTGATACTGACAGCATTTAGAGCACTACTGTCAATCCAAGTGAAATGTAGGTTATATGGAGGGATTTGAAGGAAGAAAATGAGAGTGCTTTGCTGACAAGGGAGAAGGGTATTTTTTTAAGTATAAGAACTTTGCTTTGAAGAGGATAGCAAGTTTAGAAGAGGAATAGACAGAAAAAAGGAATGTGTGAATAGTGGTATTACGATGATGCTAATATCTGTAATGTTTAAGAAATAATGAGCTTAATGGCATATTTGAAAATTCTTTCGAAAAGAATTGCAGGGAAACCTAACCATATATTTTTAATGGTTAGCAGTTTCTAAATCTTACTCTGTGCCTCAGAGTTTCCTTTACAGGGTTACAGAATTAACTATTGCCCTGAATATATTTGAAGCTTAAATAATATTTGTTCATTATTTTCCCTGTTTAAGAAGGGAATGGATAAGAAAAAAAGCCAAGGCATTTTGGAAATAATTTTAGATTTGTATTTTCAAAGTAGTTAAACTCAGAACTGCATAAAAGTGCCATGCTCTTACTCATCTACTTCATCAAATAACCATATCTTCTTGTTTTACTGATTAAACTTAAATTCTGTCAGGGTGGACCTCTAGATTGACTAATGAGATGGAGAGAAAACTACGTTTTTATTATATTTTGTATCAGAACACTGAGTAGTTCTTTGCTTGCTTCTTTGTTTAACAAGTCCCTTCCTCAGTTTCACTTGTTACCCGTAGCAATGCAGAAAACAGAAATAGAGTGAGCTAGAAATATTTTTAACCTGCTAAAGTTGGACAGGGAACCCTGAACAGGGAGAGAAGAGTGGGATTCTGGAAAGTCAGCTTTAGAAGCCTCAGTCAGTCCTAGGTGGCTGCATGGACACTTTGGCTCATTGTTCCTTTATAGCACATAACACCTGGCACTCTCTCCATTTGTTCAGAGAGAAGCCTATTTTCTCCGATGCATTGTCTCCTCCAGCCCAAGTTTTATTCATTTGGGTACGGATTCATGCTATAAAACCCTAATAAAATATTTTCAGTTGGGAGGCATCTGATAAAGCCAAGAGCAAGTTAAAAGGGAACAACAGACACATGTAAAGTGTGGGAGTTTAGGACTCAGTGTCCGGTTGAGGATTCCTGGTTATGCATCAGAGCTCTCCCTGTAAACCTGCTCAGCTCTTTCTGGTAGACTGGTGTAAAGAAAAGAGCAGCAAAGCTTTGGCTTAACCAGTTAAACGTGTGCTGGTGTTCTGTGCTCATAAGGCTGTCATTATATCTTAACAGCATATAACAGCCAGAACTATTTTCACTTGTTCAGCCATTCCTGGTTGGGGCTTGAGGACTGCAGAGTGAGCCCAGGCAGTAGTAAACCTCTTAGGAATACAAATAACTTAATCAAGGCTGCTTCCTGCCAAGAGACAGTGTAGGGGTTAGTGTGGAACAAATGGCTGGCATAAAACCCCTCGATTCCTCCCAGGCAGTTGTTCCTTTAGGGGAAAATAGGATGTAAACATGTGACAACGAGAGGATCCTGTTAATTTTGTAGTGATACAAAAGTTCCTCTCTCAAAATGCTATCAAGCCAAAAAGTAGGATCTCAGCTGTTACGAAGACCCAAATTTCATAGAACCGAAAGCAAAAAGCACTTTGCAGCTTTCTTACAGTGATTTCTGTGAATGTGTCTTACTGATTACTCTGATTTAATAGCAATCTGATACTCAGTGCTTCACTCCACCTGTGCACAGGTATGCAAATACTGAATTTTTACTCAGTCTTCAGCTGTTGTTTCCTATTGATTTTTCCTTGTGATTTGATATTGAAAAGAACAGCTTACTTCAAGCATTTTTACATTTCAGAAGAACTCTATTTTTTGGGTAGAGATATTTTAGATATGGGTGAAATATTATGCAGGAATAATCTTGACAAGCAGTCAAAAGGTTTTAAGCAAGAATGTTCTCTTACCTCCTAGATTGAGAGATGTAACAGCACAGCAAAAGAAAAGAAATTATGTGTAAAACCTCGCCCTTTTCTGACCCTTGAAAGGGAACAGGACAATTAATCTACATCAACATTTTTGTAATGCATGTGTGACAATTGAACTACTTGAACCAATACTTTGAAAATTTTGTATAGAAACACAGAATTTTTTTTTAATAGCAAATTTTTTTTACTTTTGTGTGACATGCTTTGAAGTGGGTTGGTGCACTTTCCTAGTCATAAATGGCTTTAGAGGTGTCATCCTAGTTTTGCCTCTGAGGGAAAACCTACTCTGACCTTGAAAACAGAAAAAACATTGGCTTTAAGAATTTATTTTTATACCAATGTATCAGTTATTTGTATAAATAATCATATAATGCCCTCCTGTATCTTGCCTTTCTGATCTGTAAAATTACCCCTTTCCTTTCTCTTCTTTTGATTCAAATTAATTTTATTATTCTGAGACTAAGTTCTCTTCTTGGAGAATGCTGACTGATTTTGCAGTTTCCTCCTAATAAATTTGCCTTACTACCTAAGTAGTCCTCACTTTCTTTGCCAGGGATGCTATGTCCCAGCATGACTTGCATTTCCAATATTTCTTTTTACGCACAAAGAAAAGGAGGGCTAAGCCAAACAAGCAACTGATATACATCTGAGAATTAAGCATATTCTCTCCTCAACTCTGAATTTATAATCTAGAACTATGTGGTGGGTGCCCAGAGATGTGCACAGGCAGAGTTCCC
This sequence comes from Atrichornis clamosus, assembly GCA_013400975.1. Classification (NCBI taxonomy): domain Eukaryota; kingdom Metazoa; phylum Chordata; class Aves; order Passeriformes; family Menuridae; genus Atrichornis; species Atrichornis clamosus. The sequence continues at coordinate 21,185 of WBMZ01001310.1, read as the reverse complement.
TGCTTTCAAGTAGAGTGCACAGAGCCAGCTGTGCATTTTATAGCCACTTAAAATTGCCGTGTTGGACATCCAGCTGCCTTTTACTAGCAAATGGAAAGCTCAGAAGATGTGATCAGCCCTTCTGTGACACATGGAGCAAAACTGATGATTTGTATGCAAGACACCAAGTCCCATTTCCTAAAAGCTTCAGTTTACAGCTCTGGACTAAGACTGTCCTTTAACAGGCATGTACTGGAAGAGGTGTGGAGGAGGTGGATGGTATCACTTGCTATTATCTAGTAATTTAGAATGTATTGTCATCCTCTGCCTGAAGGAATGAAAATGGATGCTTACCCTTTACCTGGATGCCGCTTTAGTAGCAACTCTCCTTTTCTAATTTCTTTTCACGGACCTCCAAAATCCATGGGGATGGGAAAGAAAGCCTTGTCACTCTGTGGTAAAGTGTTTCCTGGACGTGGAGAACTGAGGCTTCTGGTCAGCAGTTGTTTGCCACTTGATGAATTATATGCCACAAAGAAGTCTTCTGAGAAAGTGTTGAAAGGCACAGACCACCCATCATCTTCCTCCCCTAATAGAGGCCTGTTATGGAATACAGAGCGTCTTCCCCGTGCATGCACGTGCAAGTTCATCCCTAAACTTACAGGACAGAAGATTGCTTATTTGTAACTTTTTCTCCTTGACTCCAAGTATTGTATTCCAACTGGTGTCTTAGTTTTGGCAAACTCCTAGCTAAGAGCCTAGAGATAAGGGAACTTTTTAGGGGAATAAAAGAATTTTTGGGATTTTTTTTTTTCGTTTTGGAGAGGAAGGCATCGAACTCTTTAAATATTTTAACCACTGGCCTAATGTATCTCTCCTTCTCCATCATCCACTTCTTTTTAGTAGAGAAAATAGAGACTAATGCTTTAGTTGATTTCTCAAGGGTGAATTTCATGATTACAGTTTGAGATATTCTTTGTTTTCTTTTTTGAGTGTTCAATTGACTCATAAGGGCTTTCTCTTTGCCAGTGATTAGTTTATGTACATGTTTATGTTTTATGCTTTGAAAGATCTATCTAACCTCAAACTAATTTTTTTCTGCCCTACAGAGATTGTTCCTCTATGTAACACAACTCTTTTTTTGTTCTTGAAGCTTCATACATTCATGATGTTCTGAGGATTGGATTTTAAGTGCAAAAAACCCCCTATAATAAGCCAGATGTGAAGTCTTAATAGAAAGTATTTTCTTTTTAACTTCTTTTTGAAGTGTAGCTAGTTTTATTTTTTAGGAGTGAAAGAAAGAGTAGGGATTTACTGAGTAAATGTGCTGTTAAGCTCCTACAGCTTAAGAATATATCTGATGTTTACTGTGTTGACCAATTTGTTCTGGCAGCTCTAATTCCCTGGTCATAAGGTTTCTCTCCAAGGCTTTACCCTTTGGAGAAAAAGCTAGGGCAGAAAGGTTTACTTCTTGTGTATGGTCAGTAAATATCAATTAAAATTATTCTGGAAGATATTTGACATTTGTTTTACACCCTTGCCGATCAGATTGACATGAAAGACTATAATAGCTCCTGAGCAGCTGCTAAATTCCATTGCACTGATGACCTGTGAACTAAGCAGAAGTTGACTGATAGACTGTAACTTGATTTGAAGAAGCTTATGGGCCATTGGGTCAAAAATGGTCTTTTAAGAAGGAGCCTAGGTATAAATTCACAATACCTTGAGAGGAAAATTAAATAGCCTTGGGGTTATTAGGATTTTATTTCAAAACTTTAAGTACTTTTCAGGGTCTAAACCCTTAGAAATGATAACTGTAATGCACCGAGCATATCTACAGGTGAGTAATCACCATGCACCATGGTGGTCTATGAGTGTAAATCTACAGCTCTGAATAAGAGGGACTAGACCCTCACCCCAAGGCTCTATGGTATCCACCAGTTCGTGCCCAGACTGCATGAGCAGATTAGCCAAACCTGTACTGAAGTGGTCCTTGAACATGGGGTTCCTCTGGGTCCTCAAGACTGCTTTGTTATAAAATTGTGTGGCTTTCTCAGCTTGAAACCTCTCCTATCAGATCAAAGATTTTGTGGCAGCCTGGAAGAGTGGTTTTCCTTCATCATGAACCTTCTCAGTTAGTAATAAATATCTCTGTAGAGAAAAGAATCCAAGTCCTGTGGAATGCCGTGTGTATCACCTCCGGAGTGAGCTACATCCCTAGATGTACTTGGGCAGCGTGATGGAAACGTATAGTTGAAATACTCAAACCAGCAAAGAAACAGCCAGTCTGGATGATCAGGGTCCAGTGTCCAGATTTGTTTCCTGGTCCTTTTGTAGGGAATGGTGGAGCCACAGCTATCTGTCCATGTGCCACCCTTCCTGCTTCTACAGTAACAGCAATAGAGTTCTATTCAGAAGTCTGCATTACCACAGAATTTTTATTTGTTTTCTCCACATTACTGAGTAAAGCACCTAGTGATTGTCTGCTGTCATATACTCTCCACACCTGGGCTATTGCATTTTGAGCCAGCTAATGAAATCCCCATTCAAGAGTCTCATGGGAAGGTGTAGGAAGGAAACAGCTGGCAGTGACAGATAGTGCTTTGTGTGTTTCTGAAAGGTGCTAAGCATTACAGAAGAGCAAGCCTTGTATGATTAAAAAAAAAAATCACAAATCAGATGCAAAAGTTTTGTTAAACGCAGATGGCAAAAGGAATTTTGCCTTTGGCTGTTGCAATATTACTTTAGATATATAAATCAAGCCAGTTGTAAGCCTCTTGGAAAACTGGCAGCAGGGCTCTGTGGCAGTCACTGTCATAATACCAGGAATGTCATGCCAGTGCAGCAGTTGCAGATCTAAAGGATAGTACCTTTGTGTCAGATTATTCCCTACCCCAACAAAATCAGGGAAGTCCTCTTTCTGCCTTGTTGCTTGTCATTTTTGTCTAGCCTGGGATCAGTTGAGCAGACGAGGGTATATGTGAGGGCAGTGAGGATGTTCCTACTGACCTGTGGCAGGTGCAGTTTAAATTACTTCAGTTGTGTTTTGTGCAAATGCTTGAATTGGGCATTGCTTTGTCAAGTACTCTCCATGCTTAACTGTTCTTCTGAAAAGGAGAAACTTATTCAAGGCTGGAAGAAGAATTGTCCAAAAGATCGTAGTTATTTACTCCCAAGTAAATTGCTGTGAATTAGAAGGAAAAAAATCAGTAGGATTAATAGTCTTAATTATCCACTCTAATTAATAACTACAGGGAAGTTTTCCCCAGCTATTTGCTCAAATTTTGCTTCCAAAGTACAGATCTCCCCATAATGCTAATTGACGATGAGTTTATGCATCTAGAGTTGCTCATCCTTGGACGTATAATGAGGTTGCATCTGTGTGTTGAAAAGTGGAGCAAGCACTTCCTTTTTTTAGTAGATCCACAGAAAGCTGATGAATGGTGAGTGATTTGCTTATGAAAAATATCCTGAAGTATGACAACCGCCAAACAAAACTTTCTCTTCTTGACTCCTGTGGAGAAATCTGAGAAGCAATGAATGCATTCTTTTGTTTATGACAATTAAAAAAGGAAGCTACTGAATACTGAGAAAAATTTTCTTCTGAAGATGTACAGAGGAAGCTGACAAATGCCAAATGGATTCTTCTGTTATAATGAGATGAGGAGAAAGCTAACAGCTACAGCATGGATAGTTTGCCCTATGCTTATTAAAATTTATAGAGGAGAAACTAATTGTTCACTTGCAGAAACTCAGTCAATGGGCCAAAGATATTTGCATGATTATGAATAATCTTGAGCATGGGATGTTACTATATGTTGCTTGGTTGGGCTAAGGCTGGCTGTTTATTTGCCAAAACAAGGGATGCAACTGGTTTTGCTCTTGGTTGTGCAGAGATATTCTATGAGTACCTCACAAAAAAAAAGCCATTTTACTAAGAGATACTACTTGCTGCTTGGCTGAGATAGAGCAGTGTGAAAGCACGATAATGTTAAAGAGTTACAAGCCTGAATTAGAGCACAACAGCTGATTTATACCAGATTTATGCAGTTTTGTTTAACTGATACTGTTAAGATAGTTTGACAGGGGATGGAGGAGGATAGAAAAACATTTCTCAGAAACGGTTCATCGCTGTGGGTTTGACAATGAAAAATCCTCCATGAATCTCTGGTATTAAAGTCACTGCAGTCTATAGCACAGATGTGTCAGATGAGAAACAGGAATTGCTAAAGATGAAAGGGCACAATAGGAACTTGAGTCCTGCCTGGAATGCCCCTCCTTGCCTTCATTCCTTGGAGCAGACTGGATTTGACTTCTCTGGTCCACAGTAGATCTGTGACTTCAGGGAAGGCATTAAGTGATTTAAGAGTTCAGGCTTATCTCTTTCTGGGTAGCATTTGCTTCTTTACTCTGGGTTTTGTGCTAGAAGTCTTTTATCTTTCGGACGCTCACAACTTATTTGGGACTATAAGAAAGGATATTGTTTTTATTTTACTTGCTCTTCATTTTGTATTCTGGCAAGAGGCTTGTTGTCACCAGTGTGGTTTTTGGAGGGAGTGTGGGAGGCTGCTTCCACCACAATGAGCAGCAGGGCTGCCTGGCAGCAGATGGACTGTGGAGGGGGTAGAGCAAGAAGTGGCCAGAGGAAGAAAGCAGAATAAGAGAAGAATATTGCTTACAGGAGCAGAAGCAGAGCTGTGCTAGCAGCCCAGCCCAAGATGTGGTGTGCAGGAGAAGTCAAAGATTATATTACTTGCTAACCAGTCTCTCTCTGGCAGATCTGAGCTGTTAGAGTTAGTGTTTGCTCTGATAAAACGTTCTGTTAGCATTTGCTGTTAGGAAGAAGCTTTCATACTGCAAAACTGTTAACCAAGGATAGAAGCACAGCAGCTTGTAAAATCTTTCAGGCATAGAATAGACACTTTAAAAAAAAAGTTATCTCTTGACACATTTGTGATACTAGATTAACTTTTGTTTGAGTTAAAGCAAATTAAGAACACTTGGATTACTCCATAGTTCAGCAACGTTTTCCAGGTCCTTTTTCAAACAATTCAAGACATGCACAAGATGTTAGAAGTGAAAAAGAGAGTGGAAAATTCCATAAAATTCTGTTCTAAAAGCAAAGCTGAATCTCATCTCTTGGTTCCCATTCTTGGCTGTTAACTCAGGACAATCATGTTCCAGAGTAAAGGACATCCACCACCACCACCATCCAGAGTTTGTATCCTCTGTGCTTCAGGTAGCTAATCATGCTGTGCAGTCAGGAAAGGGATGTGTCTTGTGTTGTGGCTCAGCTGTCTGATGATACAATAGTGTCTACTATTCAGATGTAAAATCTGCAAGAACAATGGTTATAATAGTGTTTGATCACAATTTTGTCATAAAATATGGATTGTATAACTAAAACAAGTAGATCACAGCTCTGCTTTGCAGACAGAGACTCATCTGCTCTTAAATGCACAGTGGCTTGACATAAGTATCTGCATTTGTTTTCCTGTCTTGCTAAAAAGGAGATCATTTATATAAGGCTCAGCCCATCCCTTCCTCCACTGTCACACTGCCAACTTTCAAATCCCCCTAATACGTATTCTGGGAAGGTCATGCACTGTGACTGAAGTCTCCTCCAGTCACCAGTCTGCCCTCCTAATGACAAGCTTTGGCAGTGCCACAGGGCAGTTCATGAGGAGGGCCTGTTACTGGGGCCAGTTCCCTCTGATGCTCTGAGTTAGGGTGGAGATTTGTGTCCTTGACTGGGAGAGGAAGATGTTTGGATGGGTTGCCTGAGGGTGATGCTGGCCTGGTGTCACTGCATTGCCCAGGCCAGTTTAAAGCAGCTGTAGTCTTTGGAGACTTCAAGATGATGTTTCCCATGTGCAGGAGCTGTAATCAGACAGACTTTTCTCCCAGCATGTTCTAGACTGTACTTTTAGCCTCTTCTGTCCTACCACTTTTCTGCGGCATGACAGCCCTGAGTTACCATCCTAAGAATGTACAGGAGGGTGACTTTGTGTAAGAAGAAAATCAGCGTGCATCTTCCCATCCTGCAAAATCATGTGCCTCCCTAACAGTCCCCAGGGGCATCATCTTTTCCTAAAAACATCTATTTTGCTTCGTGTTTCTATTTCACAGATGCTGAAGGGAGTATTTCTGTGCATAATTCAATTTCCAATGTTGGTTTCAAGCTGCTTTTAAATCTGAAGGCAAAAGAGTTACTCTGGCTTTGCTCCACCTACAAGGAGAATTTGAATTTCCTCTAGAAGAAACTGCATCCACTGGATTGGGGTCACTCCTGCCTTATTATTTTCCCATCCATGTGTCTGCAAAAGCACGTAATGAGAACTGCATTAGGAGAAGCCTGTAATCCAAGTCCCATCACGGAAATCTTCAACGAGTCAGTCTCCTTCTAGGCAGCTCCTGGTATTTGGCCATTTATTTCCTTTATTCTTCCCCCTGAAATAAGACATAATGGATGCACCTGTCCAGTCATGCAGAGAAAATGAGGGCACTGCTTGTAAGTTAAGTAATGACTCTCTCACCCTAAATGTTTCCCCCAGCACTTTGGTCCCCAGTATGTAGTGGTACATATTTTTTTTTGTGTCTCTCTCTTTTAAAGCAAGGCTCAGTTTAATTCTCTCTGAAGTGTCAGCTGCTGTGATTGCTTTATTACACAATCCTATGCCACTCATGCCTTATCAGATTTTAAATTACCATATAAATCTACATAGTTTGACAATACAAGAAACATCTAATCTCATTTTCAAAGTTAGATAAGAAACAATCAACACTTTAGAATGAAAGTGATACCCCTAAGCTAGAAAACGGCAACCTAACAAAATTATCTACACTAATCATCATTAACTATAATAATACTTGCAAAACAAAATGAACCGGTATAATTAATTACAACACCTAGCTGGTGCAAAAGGACCAGACAAAACCCAATATCCTTGGATTACACATTGTTTGCTGATTCCAAAACATGGTAAAATGAGGGGTTTCTAATTATATATGTTAATATTGCTTAAGTGTTAGCAGAATATTTGTAGTGTACGGCATGTATTATAATGTAGTAGGCACAGCACAACCTCTGTGAATTTGAACTCCCTAAGTAGAGGAAAAAAAAAAAACCCAAGATAGCAACAAGACTTGGCTGAAAATCTGTGTACAATTACCTTGTGGTCAGCGAAAACAAGCCTGCAGCAAGACCTGGGAGTAATGCTTAATTAATATGTGCGAGGAGGATGGTTTGGAAGAAACTTTTGCCTGCCTTGGGAGGGGAGCTTTGGCAGGAGCTGACATGGGAATACTGTACCAAAGAAACAAATCAAGAAGACTCGTTTTGAATTTTATTAGTTGTTTGAAAGCAAGCTCTCAAAAGTCCCATTACTGAGAAAGCATTCAGTGCGATTCCTTAGGCAAGAACGGAAACAAAGATAAACAGGCCTGAGGCAAGAGCGGCCAGGATGTCATACAGTAAACATGACTTGGGCTGTGTAGACTTGGGCTTTAGAAGCTGGGTCTCTGAGGACGGGGAGGCACGTGGACCAAAGATGTGGTTGCCTAGTGAAAGCTTGACCTCCTGTGATCCCAGCAGTGCTTCACAGGTAGAGTTTTGAGGCACGGCCTGCCCAATGGCATCGGTTTTCCACTGCCTTGAGCGCTCACTCGTAACTGTGGTGCTCAGGGAGCATTTCTGGCTGCTTTTCTATTAACTCCTGTTCCGAGCACAGAGTGAGGAGGTTGCTCTGCTTCCTCAACTGCTTTCGTGGTTTTGCCCAGGTTGATTCTGATTCTTAAATATTCAGTGTGTGTCCTGGCCTGCAGACCTTCCTTTCGTTAAAAGCAGTGCTCAACTATTGTGAGTAAGAATTGACACGAGTGATTGAAGCTTATAATAATGTGACTTGGCCCAATGCATATGAAGTGAAATATAAGTAGACTGAAAGGAATGGGACTTCTGAGGGAGCTGGTAGTGCTGCCCATCAATTGGATGGACAGCTTTGTGCTAGAAAAGCCTGTTTTCACCTGTGTATAACTTCTAATTTTAGGAGTCATACTGAAGGTTTCTAATTCCTGCATCTGCTTCAGCATGATTAATGTGTGTGACTGCATTTAAAAGTTTCAGATGATGTATATTTTGCCAAAAAGGAAGAACGCAACACTTTTCTCTACCTCAGCTAAATATGAGAGCCTGACTGAGAAGCTGCAAAGCCCCTGTGATAAAAGGAAGAAACCTGCTGGGTTTACTCAGGGGAAATCTCCAGATTTTGTGACTGATGCTCCACACAAGACCAGCTTATGGTCAGATGCTGCCTCTTGAGCCCTGGGAGCTGAAGCTGCAGGAGATTGCACGGGGGCTGATTGCTCCCGGTTAACTGTGTGGGAGGGGAACTGGAAATGGGAATGCCAGGTTCTCATGCTTTAGGCTTAGGTGACTAGAGAGACTGTGCTACACAAAAGCAACTTATTCTTTCCCCCTTCTCCCACCTCGGCCTCCTGTAGCTAGACGTGGGGTATGAAGTGCCAGAGTTACTGCCCACAGAAGGAGAGGAAGGGAGGGAAGGGAATGGCCAGTCATGCCTGACAGAAGCTCTCAGCCTCGACTCTCTGCTCTCCTCCACTAGCACCTGCAAAGCCTGTGGGCAGACCCTGCTCCCTGCCCTGCTGGCTGCTGTCAGGGAGGCTGGGACAGATCCCTCTGCCATCTCCCCTGGCCAAAGCCTGTGCGGGGCTGGGGATTTCGCCAGGCTTCGGTGCGGCCTCTGCCTGAACAAATAACATTACCAACCGGTTCTGGAAAAGTATTCATAAGGGTGACATTGTCAAGCTTTCAAAGGTAATTGGGGAAAAACCCCGTCTTTTCCTGATTGTCACAGCATAAGACAAAGCCCCCAGTGGCTCTAAACTCATTTTGCTCTATTACTTTATTGGAGATGTGCTGGTTCATCTGGGCAGATGAACTCATTCAGACACAGGTAGTGTCCAAGTTTCAAATTGCCAGGCTTGTAAACAATTGGAAAACACAGGTACTTAACGTTGCGGAGCGCTTAAAATCAGTTTTAATTGCAAGAACTTAGAACTTATGGTCTGCATTTTGGCTATTTGTTTTGTCTGTGGTTTCCCAGCACTTCTAAATCAAGTCTATCTGTTCTCTTTCAATAAGATGCATTTTTTTATAAAGACAAGCATAGTTGCCTTAAAACCTTAGAGATTAATTCTAAGAAGTCTTATATTGTAATTTTTTTTCAAAAATATGGAGATTCTGTTCTTTTTTCCCCCTTTTCCCTTTTTTTTTTTCCCTCTTCTGCCCTTATAGTGGAAATTCTGTGTACAATTTGCTGTTTTACAAAAGTAATTCTGGCTGACTCCATCCATTTTTTCACTTATTATACACTCTGTTTGAAAATGCAAACCTCCTACAAAGTGAACAGGAAGCTGGGCCCTTTTTTCTTTGATGCTAGTTCTGCTTTTCAGAAAACGCACAGAACATGAACTCAATCTGTCTAGCACGTAAAATTTAGTGCAATATATGTATAAATTTGTATAACATTTCTACTGAAACCTAGGAGAGCTTATGAACTGCAAACTGGTCAGTCCAGTCTTATCTCTAAATATCAACGGTGATTAAATATTCTGAGATGAAAAATAAAAAGCAGGTATATACAAATAGAAATGATAAGTTATAAAAGTGATTATCTCAACAGATTAAAGTAGGAGATAACATCTTATTTTGAAATAAGTATGTAGTATGTCTACTACTTGGCATCTGATGAATGTTCCATTCTCATCTTTTTCACTATCTCTCTGGTCATCGTGAATCATAGGATTTTTTCTTGTTGTTCTTGGCTTGTTGCTTTTTGTCCCACTTTCTGACTAGCTCAGATGACCAGTCTTGGAATTTGAGTGGAAGAAAATCTATGATAAGTATTTCTCTACTTACTTTTATTCTGTATTATGACAGATTTTCTTTCTGATATTCATTTTCTTTCTGACACCTTAGGAGATCACTGCAACTTATTTTTAGGCTGGGAAATTGAAAGAAAAGTTTAAGCTAGTGCATGAAGTAACTCTGCTTTCTCACTGATTGTAGGTGGAAGAAGCACTTGCTATGATGTAAATAATGTAAAGTCGCCTCTACTGCATAACCACTTTGCAGCTTGTCAGTCTCCAGTCTTTGCTGTTGCCTAGAGTTATTCTGTTCCAAGTGCAGAAGTTTCCTTATGTCCTTGTTGACCCTCCTGAGTTTTCCTGTTGGTCCTTTCTCCCCATTGTCATAGAGGTAGCCACGAGGTGCCATCCACAAACTGCCTGATGGGCCAGTCCCCTCTTAGCCAGCTCATGGCTTATGATATATAACCCTGCCACCTCCTATATCAAACTATACAATATGCTGGTTGTTAAAAAAAAAACAACAAAAAACACCCAAAAACCCACAAAACAAAAGAACCAAAACCCCAAGTAAAATGCTATAACTGGCAATTAGGCTTCAAAACATTGACCCAGAAGTCCATCCACCCTAGCTGCCTCATGGACCACCCAGTCATTGAAACTTATCTGCCAGATGATGCTGGTGAAAATCTTTAGAAACTGAAAGTGACAATCTCTGCTGTCCCCTGGTTCACAGAGCCAGTCGTTTCATCAGAACAGGTAATCATGTTGCTCAAGTGCAGTTTTGTAAACCTGCAATGACTGTTCCAAATCACCTTCCTGTCTTTCAAATGCACAGAATTGTCTTTCATGGGGACTTGCCAAATAATTTTTTCACTGTACTTAAGTGTGCCTAGGTGGCTTGTAGATCTTCCCAATGTTTTTTTCTTGTTTATTTTTTTTAAAGATGGTAGCAACATTTGTCTTTTTCTCGTCATTGGGGACCATGAAAGTCAACATAGCCTTCTGAAGGTGATGGAGAGTGACTTCACAGCACTATTGTTCAGCATGCTTGGACACTTTGTCCTGTTCCATGGACACACTTGGCTTAGTTGAGCATTCTGCAATTTGATTCTTCCCTGTCTGGTAGTTCCTGTTTAGCCCAGATGATACCCAGACTGGGAGCAGACCTCCTCAGTAAAGTCTGATGCAAAGAAGGCATTAAGTACCCTGGTCACTTCCATGTTTTTCTTATATAAGCCAACTCCCCATTCAGCAGCAAGTTCATATTTTCTTACATCTTGATTTTGCTATCGAGGTACCTGTTGACTCCCTCCTTCTTGCCCTGCTCAACTCACAACTGTTTTAGCTCTAGCCAAGCTTTTCCCATTCTGAATCCAACCTTTGACATGGGTGATCTCTTTCATAGCCTCTTCCTGTTCCCACCTTCCCTGCACTTTTCACCTCTGAACTCCCTTGGAATTAATAACTTCAGTCAGGATGTGCCTGCCCCATTTTGCCAGGGGTATCCTGCCAGACTCCAGCAGTTCCTCACTCTTTTGAGGGTCCTGTTGTCATGGAAGGACAAATCCTGATGTAAATGCCGGCAGCAGAGCCAGTCTGTGAGTGCAGTGAAGGAATTGGTGCAGCTGCCTGAATGTTGTGGAGAAGTCAGCAGAGATCAGAGGATAGCAGAAGGGTCCTTGCAAGCTGACTCTGAAAGCAGCTTGTGAAAAACCTTTCTGGAAAAAAAACCTGCTTGGAGCCTGGTAATACGTGAGCAAATACCGTCCCATTACTTGGGTCTATTTTACTGATTAGGCTGGGAATGCGTTGTGTCTTGTATGAAACACACACAAAAACCACAGCAACTAAACCTCATTTCCTACAAGCTTTTTCTCCTAGTCTTTCCTTGGCCTTCATGGTTCTGACTGAGTAATTCTTTAATTTTACCTCTCCAATATTCCTACTGTACCTTCCCTTTGCTTCCCCTCCCCACTCCCTTTTTTTTTAGATCTAAAGTAGTTTTATATCAGCAACCCCAGCAGGGAAGATGACTGGGTTGCTTTGTTAATGTGTTCTTGCTGTTCTCAGTTACTAAAGCATCTGTTAGAGGTCATTGACATTTGGGCACAAACTAGGGCTGTTCCCAACAACTCTCAGAAAGGAAGGGAGAGCAAATGAAAGTAATATCTCAGGTCAGGCTGATAAAGAGACATGCATCCCTCTCTTGGGTTTTTTTTTTCCCTTTATTAGTTCATTTTGTTTTAGAACCATCTTTTGTAGCTAAAATAAACGTAATTGTGGCAAAAAATAAAAATACTTAATGTAAATTTTGGTATTTTTTGTTTCTTTGGGGGCTTTTTTCCCTGTTTAGATTTTTTGGTGGATTTTCTGTTTTGGGGGTTTCGTGCCACCCCCCCTTTTTTTTCTCTACTGGGTCATATGACTTAATTTCTTCTCTTTTAAACCTAAAAATGTAACTTGGAATAATAAAAATACACTTAATTGCATGGATGCTTTTACACAAACTGAGGCTACCAGCTTGAATTGTAATTACAAGGGTAGTGAACCTCTAAAATGTCTGTTTAATCAAGAATAAATTTCAAACTGCAGATGACTTTTTTCCACTTTGATGTGGTTATTTGGAGTTGGGTTGGGGTTTTTTTCATTATAGTGAGCAACATAATATATAGTATGGAAAAATATGTTTTGACAGGTTTGTTTTTTAGTGGAACTATGGGTTAAGGCACTCCTGTTTCTAGGCTTTTCATCCAGGTGCAATTATTACCATGATTGCTGCAGTATATATTGCTTTAGCTATAATTCATTTCCAGATTGACTTTTATTGTTCAGGTTTTTCAAATTGTGCAGAGGTGTTTCAGATTAGTGAGTGTATACTCATGTTGCATTAAGTTCAGACCATCTCCGGTATGCTCATAGGGAGGATGTTTCTTGTGGAATTCTGTGTCTGACTCCATTACAAGCTTTGCAGAAAACAATGCAAATAGCCCTGCTGCTGTTCTGTAGGTTTGCCTCTTTTTTTGATTATTGATATTTACGTTAAAAGAGAAACAACAATTCCATTTTGATGCTTGGCGATATGAAAAAATGTGTTCCCTTTTTCCTTTATAGTCAGTTTATCTTTTTTTTTTCCTTTATAAACAGTTAGAAACTTGGTTGGTCTTTTAGCATATCTCTTTTCTCATTGACTTCACAGAATCATAGAATGGCTTGGGTTGGAAAGGGCCCTCAAGCACAGTGCCAGCGATGGGGGTCTCGCATTGACTCCATCCAACAGCGCCTTATCAATTGTTTTTAAAGATTATATGCCATGTCTGTGCAAAGAGCAAAAACAGTTTTTTACTTCCACTCTAACGTCTCTTTCTAAAGGTTGAGAGACAAATCCTTGCTATCATTAGCTTGGCTACATGATCAAGTTTTGCTTGTTATTCTGAGGACTGGATGGAATTGGGAAAGTGGTCTTATTCCTACACAAAAAAAAAATGTCCTACTATACTTTCAGAGCTTGTAGGTCTTTCAGGTGAGACACTACTAGACTTTTCTGTCAGCATTAATGCAACTGAGTGCTCTTTCCCAGCATGGAAAGGTGAATGGAAATTCAAGGCTTTATTTCTCCTGATTAGGAATGGGAGATTCTGCATGCTAAACACACCAATTTTTCTCCTTTTGCTGGTGAGATGACAACTGCCGTGTTTGCTCTTTGAGCTGATTTTGAATAATAAGACTTCAGGCCTTTTTTACCTGAAGGTTAAATGTTAATGTTCTCTGTATGGGACTGTACCTTGAAGTCATTTATAAGCTGAATACAAGCTCCAAACCTGTTGCTTATTATGCATTGCTCTGCCCACATTCAAAGACTTATCAAGAATTATGTCAACTACTTTGATGTTAAGGTTTAAGCTAAGCCTCTAAGATTTGACTTAAGGTAATTTTAGGCCTCCCTTTGTATTAAAAGTCACAGAAAAGAGGAAGATCTCAATGGACCTGTGACATGACAAACAAAATCAGTTTTTCTGAAGCCATTATCATTTCTCATGTCACTGCAAACAAATAAGGAACCTTTAATCCAAGGACAAACATCATGTAACTCTTTTATCTGTCATCTCAATATACATTTTCATATTTAAAAGTATCACTCAGCATTAGCAAGCTATTGTACTGCATACTAAAAACATTGTGGAAAAGTCATCAGCACATAACTGCTATGAAGAATCATTAATTGAGGTTTAGTCAATATTTCTAATTGCATTTGATTGTTGATTTCTTTTTTTCTCTTATTTAAGGGAAATCTGCCTGTCCAGGTAACTTGTAACAGTGTATGTTATGTTAATAGAACTGAGATTGAATGAGGGGAAAAAAGAGTGAATTTTTTAGCAGAGATAAAATATGTTGCTGCATTTCAAATTTGCTTTCCCTTGTGGTGCAAATAAGCATAAGAAAACTGTTTACTCTTTTCAAAATAAGGCAAAGATACACATTCACTCAATAATCTCCTTAGATACTTTTGGCATCTCAATAATGACCTCAAATTCATAGCTTGTTGAGATATATAGTGTTTCTTTATACTAAATAGTACCCTCGGTCAAGAAATCAAAGAACATAACTCTTCATCTCAGTTCAAGAGAGCAGCAATGGCATTGATCTTGATGTTCAGCAAAAAATAGCTGCATTTTAGGGGTAGCCTGAAGTAGTGTATGACTAAGAAGGCCCAGGGGTCACTGTGATCTAGCCAGTTCTGAATCATTGCTCATCCTGCTTGTTTGGAGGGGGCAAGAATTTACTGCTACTCTTCTGAAGTAAACTTCAAAATTTTTCAACTCTTGTTTGCTCGGCTGCTTTCATCAGTGTGTTGGAGAAGAGATGCAAAGGGGACAGTCAGCAAGCACTTTTTTTCGCTTCTAAAACATGCTGATAAGCCAGGTAGCTTGAGGATGATTTCCCTTGTGTGACTGTAAAACCTGAGACAGAATTGAGTCTGACTAAAAGCTGTTCTTGAGAACAGAAATTATTTACTGTGCTTTTTTCAAAAACAAGCAGAGCTGAGAAAGCACAGTAGATTTCCTTTCCTACTGATTCTGTTTGTTGGGTTTTGGGATTTTTTACCCAGTTAAGGAGAAAATTCCCTTCTACATTTATACACTGCTGCTTAGCTTCTAGGAAAAAGAGTATAAAGATATCCGTCATAGTACTTTCAGCATTTTCAAGTCACTGCTTCAACCATGCAAATTCCTGTCCTTTGCATTATTGCAACTGGAAAGCTGGTGTTAGTGTTCCTGGACCTTAGTGTGCATAAAATATCTACTGTCACACAAACCACTTGGTATCTGTGGGGTCATTTTCAGCCTAAATGTTTCTAGTTAGTAAATAGGAAAGTAAAAGTAGTTCTGGACCACAGGATCAGTCTGCCAGTTTGTTTTCCGTTATCTTCTTTAAAAAAGACATTTTTTGTTCCTTCCTACTTTTTTTTATGTCATGGCCTTTAGTTTGTTCCCACTCGGTCTCCCAAAAGTTGTCTTTCCTCCTGTAAAAACTTCGTTAACTAAAACAGAAAAGGGGGTGGAGTAAGGAGAAGCCTTTGATACTCTGAAATGTTTTCATGATCTGTTAGTACTCCTTATTTTCTTTTTGCAAATCTCACACTTTTTTCTTCAGAAACCTTATTCTCAACCATGTTTTCCCCTTACTCTCACTCAGCATATCCTTTGCTCTTTATCTTGCAAATCTTGGTACTCTTTCTACTCACTGTCCTTCCCCTGCTGTCAGTCTCTGTCACCTTTTGTCTCCCTCGGAGTTTTCCTCTTGCACACTGCAGATTTGCTCCCACTGTTCCCACGTGGATGATGACTTGAGGTGGGGATCTGTGGGCACCAGCTCCCACAGGGAGTTGTGTGAGTGCTCAGAGCTGAAGGGAGACGGGGAGCAGAGACCTGCAGCTCTCTGCAGCTCCCTCACAGCTCTTGAGTGTAGCATCACTTTGGTAGCAAAAGTGGGAAGAAAGAGTTGCTTGGTTCATCTCACAGCTTCTATTACCCTCCTATACCCTTTCTTTTCTCTTCCCAGCCAGCAGGAGTAGGTATTCCCGCCCCTGAAGCAGGAAAGGGTGTGTGGGCAGAGGAAAGAACACATTTTCCTCAACTTGACTCCCAGTTGTAATGTTAGCTCTTAATACATTTTTCTGTAATAACCAGTGTGCAGTTCTTGGGGAAGGAGAGAAGAAGTCTGGAAACATTTTTATCTTCCCTGGGGCAGGGTTGTCTTCTATTGGTCTTATACAATAATGTGAATATAGAGTGCAATGTGGGGAGCAAACAAAAAAAAATATTTCCTTTTGTTAAATTCTTGGCTGAGAACGGGCTGGCTGGGCAGAATGAGCCACTCCTTCACTTATAAGTGGGTGCCTCCAGCTGTACAGGAAGGGAACCTGTTCTGTACTAATTCTGTGGAAAGATAAAGGGCCTCACTCTTCAAGAGCATTTATGATTACTTAAAAGTAGTTTGGAATTCTGAAAAAAAGCTAACAAAAAAAACCCCCCAAAATAACAAAAGATTCAACACATTTGAATGGAATGATGGAATGTAAACTGAAGGAAAATAAGAGCTAAGTTTTCTCTCATTGTCAACTGTACAATATGGATAGTGTAAGTATCTGTAGCACAGAATTTTGTGTTTCCTGCTGTCCCCATCCCCAGAAAAATAGAGTGTTACTCCACTAAAAAGTAAAGTAAAAGTTAAGCTAAATGCCAATTCTAATTAATCACTGAGAGTTTTCCTGATGACTTTTGTGTTAGCAGAATGTCATTCCATGTGCTTCGTCAAAGGAGCAGACCTTCCAGAACTCTGGGGAGGAATAGAGGGAAGACAGATTTTGTAAATTTAGAGAAAAATATAAAAGAGAGAAAAAGATCACATAGTTTCTAGGCAAGGGCAAGAACCATGCTTATGGGTGTTACCTGGCCTAGAGCAGCACCCAGATATTCCCAGCTCCATCTCCTTGAGTAATTCCCTGCTGGGGAATAGGATCAGGAGGATTTAGCCTCTTCCAGGTGATATTTTTTTCAGCATCCTCATAGATTTAAGAGCAATATCCATCTGCTGGGCAAGGCAGACTCAGAGTTCTTACAAAAATAAAGTTTCCCTTGGGGATGTTTTGCCAGGGGAAGTGTTTTGCAGAAGCAGTGATGAGTTGGGTCATGATGGTAGGGGGTCAGGCCTCTCACCTGGCACCAAGATCCTCAGTGTGGGACAGCATGAGGCGATGGATCTGGTTCTGTTCCTGATGAATTCTGAGTGGGTTGCTTTAAAACTGAAAATCTATGAAACAAAAAGTATAATTTGCCATAGCCTGTATGCACGTCTTCAAGCACTGCACAGTGAGAGAGACAAGAGCAGAGCCAAGCACCATATCTGCTAAAAGCCAGCCTGCTGTAGAAATCTGTGCCGTGTGGTTGACTCAGACTACACTTCATAAATCAAATCTGGCACTTTTTTGTAAGAGTTGAATTTTGCTTTGGGAAGGATGAGGGTTTTTTACCTCTTTTAAAATATATTGTAGTGCATGATTCTTTGAGGGAAGGAGGAGGGAGAGTCAGGGCATCATGCAAACCTCAGTCCTGAGGCTGAGGGTAATGATGTTAAATGAATCCTAGACTCCTTAAAATAATAAATGGATGTGAGAATGCTTGGTCTGAAATTAGAAGCCTAAATGTATGATCCCACCTTTGTGAAAATGGAGGCAGATAGCTGAATGAAATGTCCCATCTCATACCATTTATTTTTCCTGATTAAATAATATCCTAAAATAGAAGAACATCGCAGGTGGTGTCCACGCTTTTTATTTCTGTGACAAAAGACCTGATGAAATTCAGAAAGAAACAAAATGAAGATGAGCATAGTCTTTGTCTTCCACAAATTGTATCTCTCCTGCACATTTTCTGTTCAATAGCTGGACCTAGAACCATCTGCTTTTTGTATTTGAACAATTTTAGTACTTTTAGTCACATTCAGTAACAAAAATCTGAAAAAAAGAAACCCACTGAAGGTTGAGTAAGCCAAACTCCCTCCTTGCCACCATGAAAAACAGAAGGGTTCACCAAAGTTTTTCTTGATTTATGTGAAGCAAACTTCATGTACAGCCTTGTGAATTTTCTTTCTGTTTCCGGAGTACCCATGTTTGAGTTCTTGAAATTGTCCTAGGAAAGGCTTGTCCTTGTATGAACTTAGCATAGACTACTACTAAACCCTGGAAAGAAATGCTTTCATAAAGCACCTGGTAGCCTTTCATTTTTTGTTCTTTGTGTTTTATGGGCATGGGTCACAGCAGTAGTTGAATGAAAAAGTGCTGCAGTTTGAGTGGTTCCCTCTAACACCTGTGAAGGCTGATGACTTGAGAAGCAAGATCACAAAGCTCTGAATGAAGTCTTCTCACTGTTAGCTCCTGACTTGTCAACAATTGGTGAAGTGTGAGAGAGAAAATAACATTTACATTTTCTCTCTAATTCAATGAGAAATGAAAAGACAAGAAGAGGGAGAGCTTGGTTAATTTTCCATTCAGTATTGACTTCAATGCAAGGACAGGCTAAGAAAGGCAGGGAGATGTAAAGGGTAATAAATCTAGAGCTGCCTGGGTAGCTGGGAGAGGATGCTGTGGTGCTGAGTTCTGGGGGTGTGATTCTGTAATTCAGTGGTTCCAGCCCAGTGAGTGCTTTCCACTAAACTCATTTACCATCCCAAGCAGCTCTTTGCTGTCAGTTCCTATTTGCATCTTCTCCTCACCTCTTTTTTTCCTTTCTCTGCTATCTTCCCTGTCACATTTCATCTTAATTCTGATTTCTTGTCATTTTTTCTTGAGCTGTTTCAACTTATTTTTTTTTCTGCTATCACCCACTATTTCCATCATAGAGGGGTTAATGAACCAAGCCACCTCCAGCGCCAGCAGTCCCCAGCTCAAAGTTTTCTCATTTCCTCTGTCTCAAAACAAGTACAGGTTCTTTATATACTTGCTATCTCCGTTACTCCTAATTTTTGCAGCTAAACCAAGACCTCTGCTTTCTTCTCCCAGCAAGCTTCCAACAGAAGATCCTCACTGATGGACTCATTATAGGACTGTGGGAGTCAATGCAGCCCCATAGCCAGAAAATGTGCTGGCATTGGCACAACTGATAGTGGCTTATACTAAAGATGGATGCAGGCTATTTCATTTCCAGTGTGATATTTCTTGATGTTCCTTTTCTGTTTAATACTTTTACATTCTTAAAACAGTCAGATTAATCTTTATCTCTTTCTTATTGTCTCCAGTTTCTTGAGACTAGAAACTCATTGCAAATTGATTTTAATCTGAGTGTCTCTGGGTTATTATTTGGCTTCATATTTTATATAAACAAGTAATAGATTGTTGGTTGATATTTTTCTGAGCCTGCAACTTGAACAGGTGTGTGCCGTTGTGGTCTTCCATCATTTCCTTCTAGTTTAACACTGTTCCTCTTGAGAAAACTCCATTCCCATCTCCGCATTAGTCATGCATAATCTTATAGCCATGAAAGTTTCCCTTTGTTTGGTCAGTGCCCCAGCCATCTAATTCTCCTTGGCAATCCTGTCACTCACAGTTTCAGCAAGCAAACCCTTTTAGAAAATACATTCCTGTGTCGGAATTTGCCAGTGTTGTTCCATCACGTCTCACTCACTGGTTTCACAGATTTCCAGGTTGTCTCATGCCAGACCAGCTGTCGGCACCTTTGCTGTCCTTCTGATTTTTCACATCTTTGCACTCAAGCAACCGTTGTGTGCCATAAGATACAACAAGGTACAGCAATAGCAAAAGAAGGGAGTTTTCTTTCTGGTAGAGACATCCTCTGTGCAGTACTGCTGTGGGCATCGGTGGGCAGGAGGCACAGCCTCTGAATCCTGATGGTCCTTTTGTCCTGGTAGGAATGGCCAGCTGAAGAGCTGCTCAGTTAGTTACAAGGAGTGGAGATTCTCAGCAGTGCACCATTTTCAGAACCTCTTCCCCAAATACCTGTTTCTCAGTACTGGGAGGGTAAGAAATTTTCCAAGAGTTAACACCATCATGGAGTCAACTTATGCAGCTGACATTTAACTGAGAGTATCATCACAGTACATTTCTTTTGCATTTAACAAAATATTTTGCTACAGTTAAATGGGATTTTTTGTTGTTGTTCAAGTGTTTTTGAAGATTTTTGGAATTATATAGTTTGAAGCAAACTTTCTGCATACATTAGTACAATATGTTTTTAGGAATGTTGTGCATTTGTAGGTAAACTGTGATAAAACAGGCCATCTTGTTAGAATATTTGGGGAAGGAGGTACTTGGAAGAAGTTTCATGTCAATGTTACTGATTTTATATTCTCTTCACCTTCTAAGAAAGCATTGCATGCGAGAAATTTGTCCAAAACCTTTAAATACAGGAATTCTTTTAAAAGCATGTGTACATAGCAAACAGATCATAGCCCAAATCACTCTAGCAAATCCTGTCTTATTCATACCTGACAATCATACTAATTAGAGCAGTTACCAAAAAATATAAGTTTTAAAAAGTACTTTCATCATATTTTCTCAGGATAGCTAAAGGAAATGTAGTGACTTAGAAAATTCTTTGAATGGGCAGGGAACTGATTTCAAATCATAGATTATAGGGTTTACAGGGATTTCAGAATGCCCAGAGGGAAGACACTGCAGAAAATGACAAGACAAATTTTGTCTGCATTTCCTGAAAAATGCTTGTCTTGCCTGTTCTTAAAAAATTCTGGTGACGGAAAGTGGATTTTCCTGGCTGCAGTTTCAACCTGTTGTTTCTTGTTCTTTTCTTCATGGGCACGGAGGATAAATTATTCCTTCTCTCTCTGCAAAAGCCCTTAATTTACTTGAAGACTTCTTCAGTTAATAACCCCAATTTGTTCAACCTTTCCTTGCAGGTTATGTGTCTTAGACCTCTGATCCTCAGGAATCTCTACAAGCAGCCCACATGTTTTTGTTGGGCAATACCCAAAGCTGAACCCATTACTACAGCAAAATTGGTGCAAGCTAGGGTGCACAGAAGCAATGCAGTTCATGCTGTTGTCTATAATCCTACTTCTATGTCCACCTTTTTTTTGCTAGAGAATGATATTTTTGATTCATGTTCCTTCTCTGATCCACTGTAATACCACATATTTGTCTGGTGTTTAGCAGGTTGCTCTCCAGACTGGCTTTGTGCAATCTTTTTATTTTGTTTTATTTTGATAACTGTAGCTGCCTGTGTCGAATGCCATTCTCGGTAGGGAAAAAAAAGGTCCTCCTATATATAATTACATATATATAT